>VWYH01004037.1:370119-645315 GCA_013399365.1 Pampusana beccarii | reverse complement strand
AAAGGAAAGGAAAGGAAAGGAAAGGAAAGGAAAGGAAAGGAAAGGAAAGGAAAGGAAAGGATTAAAAACTGTTTTCTGCACATTCTGAACAACCTAAGAATGGGATAAAATCCCTTTGCAACTAGGCAATTTTAGAACTTGTAGAAACATTCTATGATTTTAAGCTCTACTTCAAAGAATTGTCTTTTTTAGGAGTTTACATACTACCTTTTGGTGTTCCTCCTATATTTTTGCTAACGGAGGCTGCAGGCAGTGATGGGTAGGTTTGAAACTTCTTATTTCTCAAGAAGAGAAAGTTTTGCAAAGCTTAATAATGCCTCTGCCATGGCGTTACAAACCTTGCTCTGTGTACCTCTAAATCTTTCTTGGCACAGATGCCCACTTGGCATCATGCAATGAGAGGGGTTTTTTTGCTGTCTGCAAAGCAATAAAAGCCCAGCAGCATTTCAAATTTGGACACATTTACGGCTCATCTCTTTTCGCCAAATGAGGTGCTTGTTTGCTATTAAATTTACATGGTATAGGGTTCAGGTCCTTATTGGTGTCAGGCTTTGATGCCTAAGAATCACATAAAAATAGGGAAAATGTCAAAGTATGCTTTATTTAATAAACCTTCATTTCAATATTTGGTTGTAAAAGAAAGACAGAAAAAGACTGACCACTTGTTGCTATGCAATACCATGTCATAGCCCTATGCCTAAGTATCTGCTCACCTGTGCTGTCTTTGCTGTCCTGTCTTGTATCTACTCCAAAACTTAGACCGACTCCCAGTACAGTGGGGTCATGATATGATGGTGTGGCTGATGTTTCATGTTAACTGCCCTGTGATCTTGCCCTGTAGTAAACTTCATTCACATTCCATGTCTGGAATGAAAGTACGTCTGGAATGCATTGAAAGCTCTTTGGAGCAAGGACTGTTTGTTTTGAATTTGGCTAGTGGGAGGGGAGTAAGCTTAGGACTTCAAGGTGTTACCAACCATGATGATGAATGAGATGGTGAAGTCAGTGGTGGAAAAGGAGTGTTAACTGGGATATAGAGAACTTTGTGACAACATATGATACATTGGCTTTAAGTAATTCTTAGCACAAATGTTACAATAGAAAAGAGAACTCTCTAAAAGAGTTGATTTAGTAAAAATGATATGAAAGTATTCAACCATTATTATTATTATTTATTTTTTGTTATGCTTTTAATATTTCAGGTGCTTTCCAGACAGAAAAGCTACAGGTCCTGCCCCGAAGAGCTCACAATCTAAAGGTGGACAAGGAGAGAGACATGAAGGAGGGGGTTCCACAGAGAAGTCAAGAGGCGAAGGTAGAAATCAACCATATCTTCGCAACCGAATGATGTTGAACACATTGTTGCAGAGCTATACAAACTATTTTCCAATTACTGCTGATCTTTTCCATTTTGGTTCAACGAATTCACTCCTAGATGCCATGGCACAAAGAGATGTTCAGGAAGGAAGCTTTCAATATGTGAGATTAGCGAGAGTAGCAGATGCATAAAGTAGAACTGGAAAACTCACCTAAAATTATAGAGATGAGAGGGGTTTGTCTGGATTTTCAAAACTCAGTTCAGTACCAGGGTAGTTTAGATCCAGAATGGTATGGCTTTAGGTCAGGAGTTACATGTGATGGATTCCATCTGGAATATAAGTGTACTCGATGCATCTGCAGGATCCTTAATACAAGCTAAAATGAACTGAAAAATCTACCATGACTGGGCTAGGGAAGTTAAGAATGAAATGACTACACTGGTGTGGTATATTCTTGTGTTTCCAAGGGAGAAGGATAGTGCTGAGAGTTTGAGGGTGGTCATTCTTCAGTCAACTATAAAATTATTTTTTTAATAATGTAGGACACCAGTCACCGATCAAAAAGAATCAGACTGTTTAATTTTAAAAATACTGCTTTTGACTAAGACAATAAGTCACTCATCAGTAATGAAAAATACTATTAGGTTTTCTTTATACATGTAAATGTATTTTTATAAAACCTCCAGTCAGGTTCCCCCAAACTCTGAAATTATCGAAGAAACTCTCTATAAGACTTGCCTTTAAAAACTTCTCAACAAATTGCCATATATTTCCAAGTACTCAGGGGATCATTGTAAATTTGCTTATTCCTGAAGTATCTTTCTTTCAAGCAAATACGAGTGTCTCATGAAGGCAAAAGCTAATAAGCAGTTGAATATTAAAGTGCATAGGTTGTCCATGTTTAGAAAAATAAACGGTTGAAGAAGCAGTAGCTGTTGTGATTATGGATTTCTGGGAAGTAATCCGTCATCAGTTTTCAGCAAGCCACAGATATTACTTTTACTATAAAAAAACCCATTTTTTTACAGTCTTCAAATCCTACAAATGCATTTCTAACAATGGTATCAGGACAGTGATAAGCCTCTTGCTGGGAGGAAGAAGCTGTAATTAAATAATCAAATACATTGATCTTTCATAATTTACAGGTATTCATATTCCTTCAATAAATAAAAGAATATACTTCATCTTTTGATTCTGTATAGCTTTTGAAACAACTCAAGTTTCTATCAATTTAAATAAATGATTCTAATAGCTTGACATGAATTATGCTCACAGGAGCTGCTTATGAGTATTATGTTGCCCAAAATCTTTTAAGAATCTACAAAGTTAAATAAAGGCTTCCAAGTCTCTTAAGCTACTTTTTATTTGCATAGAAAAATATTTATCATAGGAGTCAACTATTATATGAGAGAAATTGCATTTGTTGTAATTGAAAAAGATAGCTAAAAAGTTTCTGTGGGTTATTGCAACAGTACAAGAATACAAGATGCTTCCATTTATTAAAAAATGTAAAACAAATCGTGAAAGCTAAAGCAGGCTACAAAACAGAAGGTCCCTGTATTATCTTTCTCTTGACTATGTTACAAGATCATGTGCCACAGTTGAGTACTATAAAGTGTAATTCTGCATTTGCTAATACAATTCTTAAAACACTCCCCCCCCCAAAAAAAAGCACTATGCAAAATATATATATTTGTAAATGCTTCCTCCTGTAAGCATCACAACCTTGTTATCACGTAATCACCCTGATCAATTGTTTCCTGGTTCCCATCACAGTCAATGCAAACGTCCAACTCCTTGTCCAGCTGATCCTGTGGTGTGGCTGGTTCTGAGTTCTGTAACTCCATTTTCTCTGTTTCTGAAGCACAAATACTCCCCTCTTCCTGTGAATCCAAAGAGTTGCTGTTATTTTGTGATTCGGCTAAAATGCATTTTTCATCAGGACTTTGGATGTTCAATTCACAGTCCATGCTCAGTTCTCCTTCTTCCAGTTCAGCAGTTTTCTCACATTGTTCTTCTGCCTGTTGACGGGAAACTTCTTCAGAAACGGTGTATATTTTATTTGTGCTCTGCTCCACAGAGTTTGTTTTTGATCGTCTGTGAAATAACCCAAAATTTTTTATGTCTGTTACAAAATTCACACGCTTTTGTTTCTCCTTTGTGGACTCTGACACCATCATTGCTGAGCCGTTGCTTACATTATGTGCTTCAGAGGCAATAGTGGCTGATCTTGGGTGAATCATTGTTGTTATGTCAAAAAGGCTGAAGGTGTTCTTCTTCCCTTTCTTGTTTCCTTCACTCTCACTATTTTCTTCATTTTCTGACAGAAAGGCAGTGTCTTTGTTATTCTTCGCAGTCTGCAAATTAGACAGCTTGCTTCCTTTTAATAAACCCAAGACTTCAAAACGAAAGCTGGAAATATCTTGTTTTAACTCCTGAAAATTAGGAAGAAAGATTAAATATCAGAGAATGAAAGCTAATTTGACTTTTTCTCTTGGAATCAAAAAAAAAGGGAAGGAAAAAAAAAAGCTTATGCTAGGGTTTTCTAGGGATCAGCAATAAACTTCACCATCTGGATAGTACCTGGCATCTTCAAGGTGGTTTTCAGACTCAGTCTATTGGATCTTTCAGGAGAGACAGAAAAGTGATCAACAATTTTATCAAGAGGAAGCTTCAAAGGAAATGTGCCTTAACCCAGACTACTCATAGAAACACCGACAGTGGTGGAGGAAGGAACATAGACAACTTGAAGACTTACAGCCAATCTGCTAGACAGTGTTATCCCATCACAACAACAGCATTTTGATCAGCTCTTAACACCATCCCCTATGCATACACACATGGGGACACATGCATGCATGCACAGGTAGGACTTGGTGCATTTCCATGAGATGTTTGCCAGCTGGCAGCTAAGTCAAAACTAATCACTGCAGGCTGCTTTCTGCCAGTGCAACCTCTGTCTCTTAAAGGGCTGTCTCAGGAGAAGGCACCTTGCCTTCAGGAGGTCTCTATTTCTCTTCATTTTCTCTAAAGGGGTAATGAAGCTCAGGCTCTGGCTGTATCTTCTGCATGGCTAAGCTGAGGCAGATGAATATAATTTTGAATATCTGGAGTTAAGGTGCCAATAGTAACAAAAATGTTTGATGCAAGAAATACACAGTGACGGATATAAGTATTGTGATTTGTATGGACCCGTTCACCTTGTCTGTGTCAAAGGATTTTAATATTTGAATGCTTTTTTAAGTTTGCCATCTTTTAAGTCGTATAAAAGGTGTCCTGTTTACAAATAAATGCACAACAGCTCTCTGTAGCAGAAAATCTCCCTTTCCTAAGGTGCTGAAACTATTTGCATCTTGCTTTGTGTGTTGTTACACACACTTAGCCCCACTTAGGTGTCCCCTTACATGGGTATAATTCAAATTAGCTGATAAAACTGATTATTGCTTCAGCTAAAGAAAGGAGGAGACTTGCTGGAGTCCATGTATAATACAATGCTATCTGTGTGTGGTCCATCAGGATGCAGACACTGAGCTACATAGCAAGATATATGCCACCTGAACAACTGGGTAGTCTGAGGAATATGCTTCACTGTCTTATAATATCTTACTATAACATCTATAAACATTTGAATTACCACATACCTTAAAATTTTCTTCTGTCAGTCCTTCCTCAGTTTTGGCATCTCTTATCATTGCTGCAACATATCTCTTAACCAGATTTCTCATAACTTCCTAAAAATATAAAATATTGTGTTAGGTTTCTTGGTATTAGTTACTAAACCTACACTTACTGGGAATGCTTTGATTTCTTTGTGCTTTAGAAACATGACAAGAAAGTATAAACCTTAGATCTGGTTCAAAATTTGTTCTGCTTTTCAGTGGAAGTGCTGATATTAACCATCCTGAGAATGGCTGTATTGGTTTTCACCAAAGGTACATCTCATGCCAGTAATGTGCAGTCTGACAGTGAGAAATTGCTGATGCTTCACAAGAAGTGTAAGTCTAGAGCAGTTGTATAATGTTATTTTGCAGCTATACACTCCTAAGCCTCCTGTGATGTGAGATTCAGAGACTTTCTGAATCAGAAATGATAACTCAAGTTTCAATGGGCTGCAACAGGTATATGTGTTTTGAACACATGTAAACTTTTAGCATCCACAAATCCTCCACCAGTGAATTCCATAGTATAGTTGGAATAAGGTTCCATTTGGGGATGTGCTTATTTTTAACCTGCTCTCTGATAGTTTCCATTGTTGTCTTCTACTTCTAAGGATCCTAAAATTACTCAGGTTGGAAGAGACATCTGCCTGGAGGCTCTCTGATCCAGCTCAGGGCCATGTAAAGTGCTGAATATCTCCAAGGGTAAATATGCTGCAGCCTCTCCGAGCAACTTCTTCCAATTCTTTACTACCCTCACTGTGATGATGATTTTCCTTACGGAATTTCCCTTCCAGCATCTTGTGTCCATTGACTCCTGTTCTTTTCCTGTGCACCTCCAAGAAAATCTGGCTTCGTCTTCTCTCTAGCCACCCCCTATGTTAATGAAGACAGCAATTAGATCCCCCTTAATCTACTCTAGGCTGAAATCCAAGCTTCTCCTTTTATGTCAGCCCTCTAAACATCTTGGTGGCCCTTTCCTGGATTCCTTCCAGTTTGTTAACATCTCTCTTGTAGTGGGGGGTCCAAAACAGGACACACTGCTCCAGGCACAGCCTTACAAGTGTGGGCCAGAGGAGAATAATCACTTCTCTCAAAGTGCTGCATACAGCCTTACTAATGCAGTATAGTAGGTATCTGGTATTCAGTTTGAGGATACATGGTAAACAACTGCTCTGTGTTCACCTTCTCCATGATTTTATAGATCCCAGTTGCACTTCCCTCTTTTTCAGGTTGGAAAAGTCCTAGATTACCTAATCATTACCCACATGGAATCCATTAATTACCAAACTTAGAAGTGCACAGCCCACATCTTGTTTAACTTGCAGCCCTTTTAACACAACAAAAATTGAAAATAAATCTTGAAATTATTCTTTGTGCTAAAATAATCTCAAAAAATCAGAAGCTGAAGCAGAAAGGATGGAGAAGAGCAGCTTACAGAGGATCTAGGCAGAGAGTTTATTAAGGGACAGGAAGTTGTCTATGGGCCAGAGCTGGAGAGATGGAGTGCAGGTTCTGATGGAGCATGTCAGGGAGCCGCACATATGGTCCTGAGAAATTCCAGCAGGGAGGTGGGGCTATGTGTTTGCTTTTTCAAAGGCTATCCATGTTACAGTGAGAAAAATACTGGTTAATATGTTATTGCTCTAGGAAATATTTTCTACTTCTCAAATGCTGTCGTTGAAACACCAAAAACCAATTGCTTGTTTGCTGAGGATGAAATAAGTATGCATATTGTGTGTTGTTTGGTTCTTTTGTTGTTGTTGTTGTTGTTGTTGTTTTATTTCATTTTGCCCTTCCTCATGAAGACCTTTTTGAGGCATAGAATATAACTGCCCCAAAAGCAAACATGAACCTGTACCTGGTATTGATGATGTCTTCTCAAATTGTCAGCTGCACGCCTCTGAAAAAAAAGAAGAAAACAAAAAGTCATGAATCCCTGCCTGGCAGTAAAATACTTACAGCATAGGAAAACAACAGGTCTGTGCAGTATGTGGTATCGAGAAAGATGAGAGAGATGATTCAAAGTCTGCTGAAAAATGGCATTGTTGGAGCAAAGCCTGTCATTAGCTTTACAGAAGAGGAAATATTTTCATTGGGAAGGTAAAGTAGATTTTTTTACATTTTGATCAGTGTGCTGCTATTCCAGCATTGGCATGAATGTGGTGGGGCAGCCAGGTCTCTGCTCGCAGAACCCTTAAGTTATCAGTCTGAGACAGAAGGGGAACAATGTGATCATGTCATTTGCACAGACTGAAGCATAATTTACTGAATTGGGAAATGCTTGACACAAACACAATGTTAGCAAGGCACTTGCTGTGGCTCCTGATGTCGCATTTAAGTTAGAGCTAATCAAAACCTGCACTATAAAACTGTACTATAGAGAAAATTTCATTCTTAGTTCCCTGATGGAAACACTTGATCACAGACAGGGGTACGGAAGACAGAAACTTAGCCTGCAATGCAGAGTTTGGTGTTGATAAAGAAGGAGGGTAAGAGGGATAGTAACTCTGAAGAGGAACAGCAAAAAGAAGTATGGCAGGGTGAATGCACAGTACAGCCTTCAAGGAAGTGTTGGATTAGATTATACTACCGTAACTAAGGGCTGTCCAGAAAAAGAGGGAGGAGGAAAAGCCCTGAAATACTTAGTCCTTGAATTACTATTGTCCTCAATAGCATACTGAGTCACATTTCTCTATTCTCTATCTTAATTATCCCAGACTGCGCAAAGACTTACAATTTTATCTTGGGTTCTTATATCTGCTGCTGGTGAGAAAAGAAGGTGTCTGTCCACTGATTGTATTTCTACAAAACAGAACACTTAGTGCATCTTAAAATAGGATAAAATTACATCCAAGGGACTTGTTAAAATTGACCTCAGTTTCATAATGAGACAGGCACAGTAAGGTATTTTGTCATCTTCTTTTACTTGAAACCGATTGGCAATTTATGCTTAACAATTTCCCTGCACTTGGAATGAGTTTACATTTCTTGTTTCTAATTAATTTGAAGGACGCAGTAGCTCTGTGGCTGGGCTTGGTGAAAAATAATAGAGGAAAATAATTATTTCCTAATTGCTTTAAACTGACACTGTGTGGTAGGCCTTTATACATAAACATATTTTCTTCAGGATTTTAACAGATCGTGTTTGTGCATCGATGTGTCATCCGAAGACGGGAATTCTTTGTTTTTTAAGGGTGAAAGGAGGGCGACCCTGCCCACCGCTACGGAGGCGGGGGTAAGGCAGCTCTGGGAAGGCCAGTACCCTCCTACCATTTGTCTTTAGCCAGGTTCAATTTTCTGCTTTTTCTCAGTTGACCACACGATGGAGATGTTTCACTCCTGCTGAGAGAGCACTAAGGGAGCCGGCGTCGAAGAGAGCTCTCACCAACAGATCCGATGTTACAGGCAAAAACACTGTAAGGTGTAACTGAAAAGCACTTAAGTTCAGGTAAAGCTAATAACTCCTATAATTAAAACAATTTCTGCCCCTTGTCTTGCAGACTACTTTCTTCAGTTGCTATCTTCTCTGCTTTATTTTACAGTGAAATGTGAAAGAAATACATAGGTTTAATTCTGTACCCATAACAAGAAATAGCTAAATCAAGTTTATCCTTTTTTTAGCAACCAATTCTGAAACTTCCAGAAACAGAGGCTGTGGCTTTTCCACTCAATACTATGTCAAAAAGTGCAATTTAGGATGACTATCTAAATAATTTTTTTTTTAGTAGTAATGTGTCCAGAACAGTTCTACTGCACTTCACAATTGTTTTCAATCCATACTGCTGAGAAGCTAAAGTAAATGCATTTAATGGTGTGTTTTCATACACAGACACATGCATACTGCACAGGGAATTATGCGTACACATAACCTATCAAAGTTATTGCTGCCACCATCAAGCCATGGAATCAATTCTGGTTGGAAAAGACCTTTAAGATCATCAAGTCCAACCCGAAACCTAACACGTCCAAGTCCACCACTAAACCATGTCCCTAAGCACAGCATTTACACGTCTTTTAAACATCTCCAGGGATGGTGACTCCACTATTTCCCTGGGCAGCCTGTTCCACTGCTCGATAATCCTTTCAGTTAAGTTTTCAGTTCTCTGTCTCCTGTTTAACTGATTGACATTGAGTTTCCAGTTCATATATGTCTTTTGATTCCTACTGAAAGCAGAATAAATCTTTGTTTAAATATATCTGAAAATCAAACTATTCACTACAAATACAATGGCATTAATATTCACATTATTCTTATTCTTATTTATTATTTATCACTCAGCCTGCTTTTTTCTACCTGGTCACAGTCTAACTTGTGGTTGTTCAAAGTTTGTTTCAAGTAACTTGCTGGAAAAGGGATAAAAGTTAAATCTGACAAAAAATAGCAACAGGGGAAGAAACACTCTTCTGATGACCGTATTGTATCAGATCATGAAATCGAAGGGGATGCTTTTATCACTTTCTATTGGGGGGTGGGGGGCGTGCACTAACATCCTTGAGGAAGCTTTAGCAGTAGTTTTACTAGTAGTGATAAATTTTTGGTCTTCCTGTTTATGGCAGTCCTAGTAATTTGCATCGTTTGGAAGAGAAATCTCTCTAGCAGTCAAAATTTTGATAATGTTAAATTACTTCTGTGAATTGTTTTATCAAAATGATATCTTTTATAAAGCAGGAATTCAAATTTGCTCGGTGATAAAGCTCCAGAAAACGTAAAGATTGTTTGAAGTAATGAGATATATTCCTCATCTTGAATAGAAGCTTCCCATAAAAAGGGTAAGAATTTATCTGTGTTGACAAAGAGGTTTTGGCATGAGATGGTCCTTGGTTTTACAAACACTTCAGATTACTGATTTCCATTCTAGATGGAAGGTGTTACTTCTTTGTTCAACTTTCAATAACATATATTAGAGAGAAAATACAAAATACTTATATTAACTTAAGAGCTGCATCATTTTCCACTTGGAGAATGAAGACTAGGAGAAGGTAAAAGGAGATTTTCTCTGGCAAATTATAATAACTAACATGTACATTGCTTGGAAAAATGGCATAAAAAGTCTAGATAGCTAGAAAAGAGGTAACTTTATAAACACTTCAGATAAAAACAAACAAACAAACAAACAAAACCACCTGAAAACAGCCGTAACAATCCTTTCCATTTTCTCCTCTGAAATACTTAAAATTATAGGTAAACCACTTTTTGGTAACTGACCATACATAAAATGGATTGTAATTTGAGGAAAATAGTACAGTTTATTCCAGTTTCTTTTCTTACATCTATTTTGAAATAGCAATGGATTTCAGATGGCCAACAGGAACATCTTCGGGACACCCCAAGGCCTTCCGTGGTCAGGGAAACTTCAGTCTAATCAATAGAGTTACATGACTAATCTGGCTTTTGCTAAGGTGAGCTGACACAGTTAACGGAACTCCTATATATATATATATATGTGTGTATATAAAGAGCAGCAGACACTGTTATTTCAGAGGTTTAGGTGTAGGAGACACTTTGTTATAATAGCTAAAGAGAATGCTTGCATATCTGGGATATGTCAAAATGACAGAAAATAAAAATGTGCTGAAATCTGAAAGGTAGATATCTGCCTAATTAATAGCAGAGCTGAAGTACGAGTAAATCAGATGTAAGCATCCTGGCCTTCCTTCAGCTGTAGCTGTGGCTAGAGAAGCTGCCATCAGCGTGGCTGGCCACTATGTGGCTTTGGAGAAAAATTCTGTCCCTTGAAATAGCTCCCCTTGCCTCCACCACCATTTCAGCTGTCCTGGTACAATAAAAGACAGCAGAACCACAGGACTGACATCCAAGGAGAAGCCAGTTAATCAGCTCTCTTCAGAGGCATCTCACTTCCCTGCACGCCCTGTTCATTCCCATGGTAGCTTTGTTACAAGCAGCACTGTAGATGGTCCTCCCAAGAAACTATGCCATACTTATTTCTACTGACATTTCTCTTCTTCATATCAGCCAGATAAATCCTTCCACTAGCAAGTCTGCTGTAAGCTATCATGACATTGAACCCTTTCTTCATGATTTCTGCCTGCATATAAAGAACTTTCAATTGTACACGTATATATATTTTTACAGTGGATTGTTGATGACACATTTAATATAACCTTGATTCATTCCTAGCTCATGATTCCTGGCTTTTTGGTACTCAGGTTTCTTATGCAGATATCATGGCTGATCCTTGAAAAAAGCTGGCTTTAACAAGCCAGCTGCATTCTGTTTTGCATCCTCTAGCACTGACTCAGCCTTTGGATGCACACTGTTGCTTTTTCTAGTGGAAAATACCATAGTACGTCACTGCTGATTAGAGCTTCCTAATGGGAAAGTTAGCATTTAGAGGTTTTGGAACAAAATGCTATGAAATCTGAGTTCTGCCTTACTGACAACATGGCATCCATACATCCATATAGTCAATATATGAAAATGAGCCTGAAAAATGAGTCTATAATGTTTTTCCCCAGTATGGCTCATAAGGAAGGAAGAGTTCATAATGCAGGACCCAATGAAAACAAGGCAGTCTTGGCAAAGCTTATCTTGTAGCTCTGAGGTCAGAGTTATTACAGGGGAGATTCCAGTGAGCTGGGTCAGAGAGCTGTCAGCTGAGATCCCCAAACAAAAGGCAGAGAAAACTCCTCTTCATTTCCCTTCAGTTGTAAAGTCATAGAAGTTCTAAATTTAATTTGTGATGCAGTTTGTTGGAACAATTGAAGAAGTTCTGAGAACCCAAGAATGAGCTGTGGGTGATGGGAATAAGTTTTTCAAAACCAGAAAGCAGCACATTCCCCCAGGAAAAACTGTGAGATTACCATGGTTTGCCCATTCGTTCTCTGATAACTTAACCTCTTGGGGAAAACCCAGCTCACAGCATCTGGTTTACATCTACCTAAACTGTATGTAGACCTGACCACTGGAGTGAATAGTGGTTCTCACACTCTGATGAGTACAGGCAGATTTTCCTAATGTGGAAATCTGAGCACATAGGCATACCCACATCTTATCCCATTTTGGAGCCTGGGCGCATGACTGGGCCTAGAAACTGCAAAATGTTCCAAATTTAGATGGCTCAAACTGGGCTTCTGTTATAGCTGAGGAACTTTGTAGTTTTATGATATGCCCAGATGTGCTGACTGAATCTGCTTCATCAGCCACATCCACTCACTTTTTCCAGGCAGCTGGAAGTCTTGTTGCCATGATGGCTTGGCTGGTGAGCCCTCTGCTTCAGAGGGGTTTCAGCTATACTTGAAGCTAAGTACCAAAAAGTTCCTAGACCCTTCCCTCGCCTATGTGCTCCACTACCAAACAGTTCAGTAATTAGTGGTTCACATTCCAGTCATAGAGAAACTAGGTTCAGCTCCTTCTGTTCTCTCAAGAGAGCACCTTTCCCCCACTAAAGTCTTAGTGATTTTAAGATGGAAATCTCTTCTGTCACAGCTGTTCTTCTTAGAGTAAATAATTAGATATCCACCAGAGAATAGAAGTGAACCTGGGTCCCCCATAGCCCAAGCTATTTGGTTTACTTAGCAACTGCTCTTCCTCTCTCCAAACAGAAATTTCATCCTGAAGCTGAAAAGTCTTTCCCAACAAAAGCTTTTTTTGCAACTGGTATATACTAATGAAAAAGTTTGGTTTAAGGACTTTTTTCATTTAAAAAAAAAAAAGAAAATTCTATTTGTGAAAATTCCCAACCATCTCTGTGTATAGACTCTCTGCCTTTTGACCATTTGTTGCACCAGTTTTCCAAAACCCAAGCTGCTAATTTCTAGAAGCTAGTATTTATGTACCCCAGCAGGAGGTAGCTGCAGGAACCAGGGGGTAATATTTCTGAACTCCCTTCCTCACCCTGCCATTCAGCATGGGGCTGAGAGCATGTTGTATCTTTTGTTATTATTCCACAGACCCAGGAACGAGTTTACTCTGAGAGCTGCAGTTGGAGAAGGAAACAAAGGAAAAAACAATACAAAACAAACCAAAACAAACCTTATCCTGGATGGAAAGTCTGACAGAAAATATTGTCCTGAAGGTTTTGCTGGGATGTATAAGGGTAATCTGGATCTGTCCCAGTGAAACAGTGATATTGTGTTAATCAACCTTACATCCTCAGCTGCTATACACTGGCATCACTCCATTGAGTTTAATATCACTCTATCAGCTTATACTAGCTAATCATTCCTACCAAATGTTTAATAAATGCCTAGAAGCATTGCCCACTCCTTTTCTGGCTGTTCCTTTCCTAGTTACAAGTATGACAGCCAAATGAAGCATATTTCCAACAAGATCAGGATATTGCAACAAGCCTGATTAGAAGCTTTCCACAAAGAGAACAAAATCAGCTAAGGAATCGTGAATTAGTTTTATATGTCACTCTTCCTCTTTATCATGTATCTGTACACCCCTGTGAACTTGTTCCTCTTAGTATATCTGGCGATTAAACCGAATACCAGGATATGACTGCAAAATTTGTAAAAAAACCTGATCTTTATTACTGACTTCTGAACAAACCATGAGGAAATAGAAAGAAAAGGTTGATGGAGTAATGGTCCAGCAAAGAATTGTCTCATATCCCCTGGCTTCTTTGAAATGAACGGATGTTTTTCTATCAGGGTCAACAGCATGAGGACTATAGCCCTTTCTCCTTCCCCTTACCCACAGGTGACACTCTCATACTTCACTTAATGCTTTGCTATCCGAGTTCCTAACGTACTTGAAAACATTTATATTAACCAAATACCTATGGTATAGGGAAAAGTGCCATTACCCACATTTTGCCTACAATAGTTTTCTTCATGTTGGAATTGGCTAAATAAAGTCTAGTTACTGGCGTACTGACTTGCTCGCTATGGGAAATGCAGAAAACTTAACTAGAAAGATTTAGTTGTTGGTGTGTTAGGTCACTGCCCAGATATTTCCTCTGACAATATAGAAAAACTGTGCTGCTGACTGACGTATCTCAACTGAATAGAGCTAGAAGGGACAAATTAAAATTTGCTTGACGCACTGCAACTACCAGAGAAAGTCTGAGATATTACTTGTATACCAGCTGAATCCAGGTGCAGGACTATTCTCGCTCCCCTTGTGTGTATTTTCCCCTATTTTTTCTCCAGAAATTTCACTGCTAATCATCACTATTAGAATAGGGTACCAATGTGATTCTGAAATAATTCTGCCTGCAAATTCAAGTAAGCATTCCAAGTAAATGCTGTTATATGTCAAAATATTTTCTTTAATGGGAGCAGCTTTTGTTAAGAATGCTTTTAAGGTAAACCCATTTAATTGCATGTAAAGAGCAACAGAGAGACAGAGAGTCAGCTAATATCCCATGATAAATATTTTATACACGAGTCTGTGGTTCACGATATGTCAACGATACTTGAACCGGAGCACTTGATCTAGAGATCATCAAGCAGACCTCTGGGACTAGTAGACAAGTACACACATTTGATCTCCCATATTTTTATTGCTTTTAATCTTTCTTGCATTATCTGTAGATGAGGCACAATCATGGTTCATACTGTCATTGCTCAGGAATAAAATGATGCTTTCTCTTCAGTCACATTAATGCAAAAAATAAACATGCTCTGGTAGAACTATTGTCTATCCCATATGCACATTATTTGAAAGTTTGTATGCTCTGTAAGGCTGAGAAAGACTCACCTATATAGCAAAGAGGAGGACTGCAGGCAGAGTATAACAGGACTTACCCCTATTGTTCCAAAACTTTCAGGCTTTCTTCTAATTTTTTTCTTGCAAAGATGTCTCCATAACCATCTGATCAGATACCACAGAGACTTTGGGCTTGGTATGACATTGAAAGGCGTGGGCAGAGTTCCTCCTTCTTCAAAGTAACTCATCCAGAGTTTTGTTCGAGCAAACTTCCACTCAATGTCTGCATGGTCCTGCACAGAAGAAACACAACACCAGCACAGATGTTGCTGTAATTATGGAGCTGAAACAAACCTCTACAAAAATCTGAAAGCCTAAAACTGGAACAACTCTGAAATACTAATCAATTTTCTTGTTTAAAATACTGACATCCTCTTTTGACAGAAGGTCTTTAATATAAAGCAAAGCTAAGCTGCTTTACTTCAGAAGAGAGATGTTAGATATGTACAGTATATATCCACTTTCAACCTTCTTTTCCTTGCTACAGGCTTTTAAATAATTAAAAGTCTCTCAAACAACAAAGGATAATTACAAGCAGAAAAATGCTACATTTCTGGAAAAAAGATGTTTTGTTATAATAGCAGCTCATCATTATTCCACATAGATCACTCTAATTACTCTGCTGTGTAGCAGTTTCATAAGTCTATAAGTCTCATGTACTCTCTTAGTAATTGCCAGCCACAGAATTTCACAAATAGGTTATCTAACAAATCATGAGGCTACTTAGAACTGTTGAGTATCTTTTTTTCATCTTACTTCAGAATTATATACTTGGAATAGGTTGTTGATTTTTAAATTATTTTTTATTTGAAATTTTATTATTATTTTGGATTCTATATAACATTGAAAAATATTGAAAAGTTTGTAAAAAATACCAAACTAACTAAAATCCATGAAAAGATTGCTAAATCCTAGCAGCTGAACAAGAAGTTTAAATCACTATTGTTGGATGTGGACAACAAACATAGTAGCCAAGAACTTAAACTACAGGTGTAGCCTTAGCCTTTAATATTATGCCAGATATACAGTAATCAAACCACTGGTTTAGAAGGTGTAGTACTAAAGTTTTCTACCTGCAGCCTGAATTATGATGAATGCTACTATATTGTGAGATAGTGTACCAGATTTTGCCAGCTAGCATTATATAAACACATGTAGTCAATATTTCTTTTTGTGGAAAAACTTCTAATTTCCAGATTAGAAAAAAACGCACATTTTAAAATCTTAAGAATGAGAAGTTTTCTTCTGTTTGTTTGCTTTCTGCATGATCATATTTGAAATATCACGATGAATTACAGTTTACTTTCATTAATCTCTTTAATAGACAGCTGAGAAATAAAAATAAGCCAATAGCTCTGATAAAGATAAATTGCTGAATAAGGACACTGCTGAATAAGAAGTCATGACTTTTTGTTTGAATGGCTAATGTGTCCAAAATCGTCCTTGAAACATGGACATCCAATTTCTATTAACTATATATTGACGGTATATAAAAATCCAAATAGAAAAGACTTTTAAAGGTTAATAAATATAATGTATTGAAAATAAATTAGGGACAGACAATCTTCGGCAGAGTCTCTTGCCACTTGCCAGAAGTTTCAGGAGACCCTTCTCAGCCCATGAGCTAGCTTCTGCAGCAGGGCCACCATTCAGAGCTGTGGGGAAATTCCCCTCTGCCCAATCCAGCTGGGGTCTGGTTTCTATCTCCTTCCAGAATAGTGCAAAAGAATTAGAACAGATCAGATAATTTGTCCCAATATTCTGTCTGTAAAAAAGATTTACTGTCAGAAAAATGGGATGCAGGAACAGAGAGCAGCTATTTATTATAAATGATTTAAGGATAAGGAACAACTTACAGCAATAAGCTGGTAAGAATTATTCATCATGGCTATTAGCATGTTGAGTAGAACAACCAGAGAGATTACATTATACGTGCCAAACATGGTGGCTCCAACAAATTCAGTAAATTCATGCCTTGCTTTCACATTGGTCACATAGAGATTGATGAGTCCAAATATAGACCAGAATAGTGACTGCAGCGTTTCAAATAACCTGAAAAACAAAACCCGAAAGAAATAAATGTATAGTAACAATACAGTTTTTCCTCAAACACACGAAAGTCCTTGACTTTATTGAGACAAATGATACTTAACACACAATAGGCAAAACATATGGAATATCTTTCTAGGGAAACGATGACTTAATGTTTCAAATCTGAATGTGTAGATATACATTACTTAATCTATAAATAAGGTTGTGAGTAAAAGGCTGATTTTGTTCAAACTTCTGAGGGACTTTTAGAGACCTTATTTTGAACATCTGCCTTTGAAGTATTTTGACCTTTGCCTTGAACATAGAGGGTAGTAACTGAAATGATTGTGTTTCACCAAGATGTTAAAACAATTATGGTATCCTCACACCTACTTGGTGTTGTCAGGTTACGCAATTTCTAGTTTGTGTTGGGAGCCATTGAGATAAAAGGAGTTGTATAAAGAGAATAAAATTACTAACTTTAGCATATGTTTTGTTTTCCAAAGAACAGAGACATTAAAAACACAGAAGTGCTGCTTTGAAATGAAACTTGTGTTTTTATAAATAAATGATACGTTATGATATTCCACTAGAGAAGCTTGGGACAACAGCTAGGAAGCTAAATAACAATAACTAACTTTAAAGAAAAATCCTCTGCAACTAGGTAGCTTGAAATGATTTCACTTTTGTACAATGTTTAGCTACACTATAGGTCAGAAGCACGGGCCCTGGTTAGCCCAGTTGCTTCCAAAAAGTTTGGAGATAAATTTTCTGCTTCTCTGGTCCCATATCTTGAGATTAATTGGAGTGACATTTTCTCATGGCCTCTCTCCTGTTCCTTAACCCTGATGCCAAATGCAGGTTACCCAGACTTGATGGGATGTGTGGGCCACCAGCACTGTCCCCACTGCACCCAGAGCAGGGAGGCTGCTGAACTGCGGGGACTTGTACCACCCCAGGCAGTCCTGCACGCTGTCCAGAATTAGGCAAAACTTAACCCTCCAGCCCCTTTCCCGCCATGTGGTATCATCTGAGAAACATAACTTTGTCATGCAACCCAGTACAGTGTCATCCTGCAGAGGTACCTGAGAGGGCAGTATGCTTTTACTGATAGAAACTATTGGTCCTGAATCTCTGCTCTTGTAAACCAGTGTGTATTAGCGGTAAGGTATGGCTCTGGAGTCTCTTGTCTGAGCACAAATCAAACAACCACTATTCTCCCCTGCTCACAGTGGCAGAAAAGGCACATAAGGCGTCGCAGTTTGCCTTGACACCATCTTCTAGCACTAATATGAGTAGTCCCCACTACTTCCCAGAGGAATAATATTGCTTCCCTCAATGTTCAGCTCCGGAAAACTTCTCTGTGCTTTTCTGTTCAGATCACACAAAGTTTAGATTTTATCTATATGCACAATAAACATGCTGTGTCTCAGCAAAATTTCTTAAGATTATATAAAAGGTGTTATTTTAATAAAATAATTTACTTTGAGAAGGAAGCCACTGGTAATAAATATATATTTAAAACAGCCTAGATATGATTCATAGAAGGTAACAGGGAACAGGTATTCATAGCAGTAGTTTGATTCAGATTGGAAGTTGAAAGATGAGATAGAGATTTATTATTTATTTGGCAGTTTTGGTAGTATAGATGAACTACAGAACAGAGTAAAGTAAAATTTATTTTTAAGTGAAAGAAAAAAATATAGTTTTAAACAGAAGTTAGAATAATGTATTTGATTGTGTGGAGTAGACACGGGGTCAATAAAAGCCTGGACTGAATGTTTTTCCTGCCTCAGTTTATCACATTTTCAAGGAATCTTCATGCTTTAGAACACCAAACTTATTTAATGCCCACAAGAAGATATGTAAGAAGTGCAGAGCAACAGCTGCCTCGATAAGCAAGCTCTGATTTTGTGATCTTTTTTCCCTTAATTCTAAATATGTACTTTCTAATCTCAGATTATCTCCCCCTCCTCTTTATTTTATCTTTTGAGATATCTTGAATTGAACAGATTTCACTGTGGTATGGGATGAGCATTATTACAGAGTGATGTAATGTTAGTATTTGTTTTATTAGGGTAACTTTAGATGTGTCTATCAGGAAACCACTGTAAAATCAATAGAAAACAGCCACTTTCCTGTAAACAACTTCTAAGTGATTAAAATATTGGGGACAGAGGGGGAGGATAGAAACAGATCATCCACTTACGTTGAAAACGCATTATTCTGCTTTTCACATCTTATTCCTTTGCAATTGCCAGGTTCATTTGTCTCGTAGTAGAAGTACAGCTGGTTCAATCCATTTGCAAAAGCTAACAGCACAAGGCAGTATATGAAGAGAAACTTCAAAATGTCCAGCAACATTCTTCCTAGAGATATCTGCAGAGGTCCCAGGTGAGAATTTGCAGTGAATAATGAGATCAAGCGAAGGGAGCTAAAGATGTTTGCGATTGCAAACAGGGCCTCAGCCACCAGGGTTGGATGCCACATGTCCCAGCTCTCCCGTGGAACTAACCCACTATACTGAAAATAAGCAGAAGGGAAGAAATTATTCCTCTATTTTTATGCATAAACAAGTATGTCAGCTTCTTTGTAAGCTGCTCAATTAATTTGCAGATAGCACAATAAAACTAAACATCTTTTGGAAAGCAGTATGTCTTCACGAGAGTTTTTTATTTTAAAAAAAAAAAAAGGGCTGTACCCATGTACTTGTCCTTCATTTTTAGGAGCAGGATGGTCTATGTTTTCTATTTTTTTTTGCCTGTGTTTTGGTTTTGGTTATAAATTTCACAGTAGCAAAAGCAAGTCTAACAATTCTGACAGAATAAAAGGAACAGTTTTTGAATACATGGGTTTTTTAGAATTACAGAAACTTTCAGCTGTAAAATTGGGTAAATTAGTTCTTCAGAGAACAGTGCATATACAAAATGATGGATAGAAACCTGCAAGAACTTTGGGAAGTTGGAACAAAACATTTCATCAAGGAATGAGTATATAGCTTAATCACAAACATTGGACCAATGATGAAAAAGCTGTTTATTAATGAACTGTGGCAAACTGCTTGTGTGTCTCATTATCAAAGAGTCCAATCCCTGGAACTCTGACTCTTTACTGTTCATACTCCACCAAAAAAATTCTTGAAGATGAAAGATGCTATTTTCAACTAAGGTTAAGTACTGTGGCAAACTCATTATTATTTATTTGGTCTCATTAATCTGTTTTACAGAACATATCAGAGGAGAGAATCTGTGCTATGAAGCATTCTAAAACCATGGAATAATATAATATGAGGCAGATTTCAAAGAGGGACTATGGTACCGCCTGTATTTACCTGCTCTAGGCCACTCAGGTGCATCCTGCAGACCTGCTGAGCATGACCTCAGTAGTAAGTGGACTCTTCCATGTCACTGGGGCCACATGAAACAACATAGCCAGGCATCACAACATTTCCACATCAAACTCACCTTCCAAAGAAGGCGACTGCTCTCAAGGTGGTTCAAGACCACCTGAGAAAGATGAAGATATATAAGTCTATGACACCTGACAAGATACATCCCAGAGTCCAGAGGTAAATGGCTGCTGTACTATGGTTCCCAAGGCACTCTCCATGATATTTGAGAAGTCATGGCAGTCAAGTGAAGTCCCTGGTGACTAGAAAAAGGGAAACATTGCACTCATTTTTAAAAAGGGTAGAATGGAGGACCCTGGGAACTACCAACCTGTCAGCCTCACCTCTGTGCCTGGGAAGATCATGGAACAGATCCTCCTAGAAGCTATGCTAAAGCACATGGAGGGCAGGAAGGTCATTCAAGACAGTCAGCACAGCTTCACCAAGGTCCTGCCTGACCAACCTAGTGGCCTTCTATGATGGAGTAACTACATCAGTGGACAAAGGAAGGGCTATGGATGTCATCTCTCTGGACTTCTGTAAAAGCCTTTGACACAAGTCGTCCTCCACAACATCCTTCTATCTAAATTGGAGAAATATGGATTTGATGGCTTGACTGTTTGGTGGATGAGAGACTGGCTGGATGGTCACATCTAGATAGCAGTGGTCAATGGATCAATGTCTGGATGGACATCAGTGACAATTGGTTTCCCTCAGGGCTCTGTACTGGGACCAGTGCTGTTTAGTATCTTCATCAATGACACAGACAGTGGGATAGAGTTCACCCACAGCAAATTTGCAGATGACACCAAGCTGAGTGATGTGGTTGACAGACTTGAGTGACAGGATGCCATCCAGAGGGACCTGGACAAGCTTGAGAAGTGGGTCCATGTGAACCTCATGAGGTTCAACAAGGCCAAGTGCAAGGTCCTGCACATGGTTCAGGGAAACCCCTGCTATCAAAACAGGGTGGGGGATGAAGGGATTGAGAGAAGCCCTGTGGAGAAAGACTTGAAGGTACCGTTAGACAAAATTTGGACATGAGTCAACAATGTGCACTTGCAACCCAAAAGGCCAATTGCATATTGGGCTGCATCAAAAGGTGCAGGGACAGCAGGCTGAGGGAGGTCATTCTGCCCCTCTACTCTGCTCTGGTGGGGCCCCACCTAGAGTCCTGTGCCCAGCTCTGGAGGCCTCATTACTGGAAAGACATGGATGTGTTGGAGATTGTCCAGAGGAGGCCACTAAGATGATCTGAGGGCTGGAACACCTCTCCTATGAGGACAGGTTGAGAGACTCAGGGTGTTTCAACTTGGATAAGTTCAGGGAGACCTTATTTAAGCTTCTCAATACTTAAAGGGGGGCTATAAGAAAGATAAGGACAGACTTTTTAATATGCCCTGTAGCAACAGGACAAGGGGTAATGGTTTTAAACGGAAACAGGGTAGATTCAGACTAGATATAAAGAAGTATTTTTTACAATGAGGGTGGTAAAACACTGCAACAGGTTTCCTGGAAACATTCAAGATCAGGATGGATGGGGCTCTGAGCAACCTGATCTGCTTGAAGATGCCCCTACTCATTGCAGGAGGGTTGGAGTAGGTAACCTTTAAAGGTCGCTTCCAGCCCAAACCATTCTATGATTCTGTGATTCTATGATTCAAATTGCAGATGGGAACTGGGCATTATTTTGGACAGTGATAGTTGGCACAGGACCCCACCATGCTGCAGTTGCTCTAACCAACTGCTGGTGCAGGTGAGACAGCCCCAGTACCCGACAGCGATCCCTGGTACAGTTTTATTTATTCATGTACGAGCAAACATACTATCTGACTGTTTTATGGGATCTGGGAATGAGAACTGCAAAACTGGAGAACAGTAGTCCACTGAAGAGTTAAGAACAGCTCAGCCTTACATTTCAACCACCAGTGATATTTGTTCTTTACAGGGTACGGAATTAAATCCAGACCTACTGGAGTCATAGGTCAGTACTCTCTTCATTAGACTAACCTCTCCAGAATGATCATGCTGTAAAATCAAGTCTTACTGCATTTGATATCATAGCTCCAAGAGAGATGCCATTCTGCCCCATCCACTATTACCCTTCTGTCTAATTCTGATTGATTCAAGATTGGTGATGGAGTAACAGGGAGTAGAAAATGGAACTGAGCTGCCAGAGACTAAGAGACAAAAGCAAGAAGAAAATGAAGGAGAAAAAATTTTCAGTGTTCATTAAGAAAAGAGGGGTGAGACCTCCTCAGCATGTTGGCTACAATGCCTTTCTTTGAGTAATATTATACAGTATATTATTGTGTATTCTGATGACACTTTACAATCCTTGTATGTGAAAACTTGCATCTATTAAGTGACTAAGAACAAGCGTCAGTACAAGCAAAGATTAGATGCTGAACACTGCAGTAGATGTTCACATTAGTGAAAGTACACAATGTATGTTGGAGCAATAAGGCAAAATATATTAATGAAAGGTTTAAAGAAGATATTTGAAACTATGAAGAGATGGAGTTTTTGGGAGAGAATCAAAAGCATCCAGCTGCAGACGTATTTTAGTTGAAGGCAAGTAGTGGCAGATTCCAAGGAATTTAAACAAGCCAGGAGGGAAAGAAAATCTAAGGAAATACTCATCTGAGAAAAACATGGAACTACAGAACACTGAATAAGGATGGCGTTTAGTACAGTAAGAGAGAAAGGACCAACTTAAACCAATGAGGTGTGAACAGCCACATCTGTGCTCCCTGTCACCTCGTTTTACAGTCAGCAAAGAAAAATGAGCATTTCTAGAGTAGTAGGAAAGCAGATATCCCAAACAGGTGAGATGAGTTGCTCTTTAATTTCCTCTGTTTCTCCTCATTAATTATTGGGGTAGGGGAGAGGCTACCTTATAGTTACAGTCTGACAAGATCTATCCAATATCACCTCTTCCAGAGGAGATGAGGTTAAGGAGAAAGATGAGAAAAACAGACTTTATGTATGATGTTCTGGATTAAGACACAAAACTGGTCTGTTAAAACAGAAAGAAAAGATCAAATGACCTCTTGTAAAAGGGAAAACAGAGGCACAACTGTGTTTTACAAGCTTAACTGACTCCACCTTTCTCAGGCCTCAGTGCTTCCTGCATGTGTGGGTACGATGCAAAAGGTCTCATGGTTGTGGGCAGAGAGTGAGGGCTGCTATTCCAGTTTTGAAGAGATGTGACTTAAGAGACTGGAAATACTTGGTGAGAAAGGTGAAGGTCTCAGAAATAAGTTTGGAAATGATCTGTGAAATATACTAGCCAAAATAAGACAGCAAATAATATAAAGAAAAACATAAGAGAGCTCTGACAACAAAACTCTATTGATTCCACTCACTAGAGGATGCTGAAATCTAGAAATACCAAAGAAGAGCCAGGAGAACAAAGAAGCTCATATGTGAAAGGGTAAAGAAAACAGAGGAGCAAAAAGACTAGGCATATTAAAACCAGAAACAGTGAAAATACGAAAAAAGAAAAACTGTATTTTAGCACCAAATAGCCCAAAACATCCAGAATTGAACTGTTTGTTCTCTCACTCGTGCCTGTCGATGTTCTTCTGTTCTATATATAATAAATAAATGGTTATTGTTCTAGGGAACGGAAAATGGTAAGAGTGAATGTAACAATGCTGAACTTGTTGTAAATCATGATGTTGATACTTTGCAGTCTTTCTTATATTATTTCGTGACCCTGCTGAACTTCTGTCCCCAGTTCAAATGCAAAAACAACCTTTTGACATGTAACAAAGCAAACCATGATTTAACATGATTCAAAAATATACCTATCATTGGTTTGTTTGTTGAAAGAAATGTACATGGCACATCAATTAAACTTAAGAAGAGCAGAAAACAAATTGAGTGGGATATAAACAGTGGAGTCTCAAAGCAAATATATGATGGTTGTGTGATGTTAGCTAGGGAATACACCATAATAATTCTTGATAGTTACTCAAAAGAATTCAAATGCAGATCTAATATCAGAATCATTTGTGAGAAAAAAGCTAAGCAATTACTGTTTTCCCATGAAAACAAAAGTCACGAACTGTAGGTCTCATGAAATCACCAAGAGAGATCAAATAGACTTGTTGATCAGGCTATCTGAATGTTTAATGGGCTGTTGGACCTTGGTCAAATGTGAGCCCTTGCTTCTGATAAAAAGAAGAAAGGTTAAATAATACCCATTTCAGGAAAAGAACTTTAAGTCATTTTCTGAAAGGTCACATGTGAACGTGAACTCTTCCTATTTTAAAATATATGTCTTTGTATTCATTATGCTGAATTTCAGAGCAGCAGTAGGAAGAGGGTGGGGGATGGTCTGGCAAAAAGCTTTAAAACATTAATTACACTGAGGAATCAAGTCTACAATTTTTCAGGAAGGAATGGGGTTAAAACTATGTAAATGGACATTTGGTCTGTGAATATGGTGAAACATCAATCAAAACCACTTTCCAATGCAAACACATAAGAAGAAGTTAGCTTCTGCAGAACTGGTGGCAGAAGAGAAATATAATCTTATTTACTACTGAACAGAGTACATCTGACACAGTGATCATCAAGCCAGTAAGTACTGAGATAATGTATTTTTAGTCACTTTTCAGAGTTCTTGCCTTGAATAGGAACCTGTTTCCCTACTAGCTTTTCGTGTCAGTGGCTGAGACACATAATCAGCAATAGGAACTCAATATGATCTCTCGCAAAACTGGAAACAAGCAGCACTAGGTACAATGCTCAGGTTTAACACACTTTTAAGATAAAGCACACATGGTCTGCACATAACTTCACACTGCACCTAACTTTATGCATCAGTACAAAATAAATTATCTTCCAAAAAAAGTGAAAAGAATATTTTTTCTTTTTTTTTTTTTTAGAGCACAACCATTTCTATTTATATTTATAACCCTCTATCAAAACAGATGGGTTGCTTAAAATAAATCATCTTGTACTCTCATAGGACATGTGACAATGTACTACTTATAATCACATTACTTACTGGGGAGAGAGCATTTTCAGTGGATATACTGGATAATTTTAAAAGAACACACGTGTTGATACACAATCAAAGACAAAAAGCATAGACCTTTGAAAAATATGAGATGTACTCATTTTATTTGAAGACTGGCAATGGAACAGATAACTGAGGTATTTTAGCATTCATCTCATCCTGAAATTACACTATTTGATGCATTTTACACTATCCCATCAGCTGCTGTAAATAATATACATCTGCTTAACTACTGTGTCATTCAGAGAGCCTCAAATGGGCAATAAACACTACATTTTTCTCTAGGAACATCTGCCACGCATGAGAGTAGTATGAAGGCACTCTCATAATTTTATTCAAGGGACGTAGTTGAAGTTGGCTTGAGTTGATTCATGGAAGGTAGAACGCACCTAAGAAATAAGCTTATCTATTTGATTCAATAAATACAGAAAAGCTGTATTTTAGAAAAACCTGTCTTGCAAGGTTTAGGAAATGAAAATAAAAGCTTTACATCAAAACATACTGATTACATTTGGCATCCTTTCAATCTCACCTGCTGTAGGTATTTGAAGAAAATATGGCTGGGTATTAAATTACATTTGCATTACTCTGTTCTTTACATCATCATGTGTTTCCATTGTCTACCACAACTGAGGGCCTTTTAAGGAACAAAGAGTTATTTGGATGCAACATTGCATGTGGAGTTAAAAAATAATAGCTGCAGAACCAAATATATTGCTTTATGCACTGTGTTGATTATGGCTGGCATGCAAGCACTAATTTGGAGATTAATGGATGCACATTATCCTAGATACTGTCACCTTGGAATCTGACTACTGTAAAGCAGAAACAATGAAAGGATTATAATGTCTTCCAATTAATATTATTCTAAAGAGAATAACTGGCCATCTGCAATGCATTTTCAGTGAACTTCTTGCTTTGTTACATTGGACAGTGAAATAACTACTTATTTTCCAGTCACTTTATGATAAGGCATCATTGTGTGTAAAAAGATATTTCATGGCCTTTAAATGACAACTCTCCTCACACTTCCAAGCATCGTGCTCTTTCAGGGGGAGGCTGATGTGTGAACAGATCCCAGGTCTTTGCTCATCCCTACCCTGATCGACTGACCCTTGTGAACAGACACAAGATGATATAAATTAGAAGTTTCTGTGTTCCTCTGTGCTTATGGCAGGGCTGCATCAGGAACAGCTGCTGAGGATAGGGAGCTGTAATCAGCTCCTCGACATCTCTCTCCTTTTCCCAGCCAAAAGGATGTTGGCAGAGACTCTTTTTCCATGCATACAGGGTGGCTGGTGGCAAGGAACACGAAGCAGCTGAAATATAAAGTTGGTCACAGGGTTTGTATTTTTACTTGGATGTTATAAGAGCTCCATAACAGATGCTAAGAAATGCTTTCATTTCCTTTCAGATATGGTATCCTTGCTTTTGAGACCATTTTTTGACTAAAATATTTCATTTTTTGAGGAATTTCTATCATATTATTGATTCATGTTGAATACATACAAAATGCAACACGTTCCATGGCTTTGGAAAGAAGGGTTGTTTTGCTGGAAGATACTTCAAAGAACAGGAATATAAAACTATTCATAAAAGTCTGTGAAAAGGGTAAGAAAATGAACATACCCAGCCTCAAGTGATCATGTTATCCCCTTCAGCTTTACTTTTTCATCTTGTATTTATCATACGTTTTCAAAACAAAATTAAAATCTTGTTCTACAGCTTTTTATTTTTCCCCTAATTTTGAGTAAATATTTTTCTGAAAGTTTTGCATTGTGCATAAAATTATATAAAGTTAGGCACAATAGTTTCTTACTGAAAAATAGGCAAAGACTAACACAAACCATAATTTTGTGCAAACATTAGTAAATATTAGCAATGATTTTCCTTTTCCAAGAAAATTACAGTATGATTGTTCATGATCAAATACCAAAAGATTGCCTGTACCAAGAAAAAAGTATAAATCACAATGTGTTGTTTACTCTTATCCTGGTCTAGCTTCTGGTTATAGCTGCAGAAGATTCAATGAGCATATCATAAATCTCTTGCATCCCTATGTCTGAAAACCTACAAATACAGAAAAATGTTTGAAGAAGCCTAATTTCTTTTATCTTAAATATTTTGTTGATTTTTAAAAAAAAAAGTTTACCTTTGAAAATGCAACAATTTTCAAAGAGATTGTTGCTAAGTACAAGGAGTTCATTACAAAATCCATGAGGTTCCACCAATCATGAATGTAGTCCTGTAGTCCACCATCCCACATCTGTTTAATTTCACCCCAGATAAAACCTGTAAATAGAACATAATTCATTAAGCATGAATATTAAATAAAAAGGCTGTCACTATTCTAGACATCTATCTCACAATGGATTGATTCTCCTTACATTAAGTATAAAATGAAGGTGGATAAGTGCTCTAAATTACACATCTAGTTAGGTGAAATTATATCTTTCCATTAATGTTTGTGGAATTAATTTGTCAGGCAAAACCAGAAAAAAATCATCTGCTTGTACAAGGGCAATTTCTTTGGCTGGCTTTAATCTCTTTTCCTATAGTCTCCTAATAATTATAAAAAGTGTCTTGAAACCAGTCACATCTGCCAACTCTGTCCTTAGTATCTGCTGCAATATAATTCAAACTGGAAAATTTATGACTGCAGGAGTCAATCCAACACATTAATTTATTTCATTTGGAACCCACACAATATGGAAGAGAATTTCTAATGCTGTTGTCAATCCTGAAGCAAAGTCTCCCTTTTCCAAAGGAAAGAGTATTGTCTCCAGCAGAATATTTTTTGTTGATTCCTTCCTTTGGGACATAGAATCATAGAACCATTTTGGTTGGAAGAGACCCTTAAGATCATCAAGTCCAACCCTAAACCTAACACTGACACTAAACCATGTCCCTAAGAACCTCATCTACACATCTTTTAAACACCTCCAGGGATGGTGACTCCACCATGTCCCTGGGCAGACTGTTCCAATGCCTGGCAACCCTTTCCGTGAATAAACGTTTCCTAATATCCGATCTGAACCATCCTTGGTGCAACTTGAGGCCATTTCCTCTTGTCCTGTCACATGAAAGAATAGAAACTGTTTTCAGGTGTGCAGAACACATATTGCAATGTACATGAAGTGATACAGAAATATTCAATCCCAGTGAGAAATTGTGCAAGTTGTCTGAGATGAACTTGATTTAACAGCTCCAGAGACAACTGTGTGAAGACTCTTAATGCCATAAACATTAAAACCTCCACATTATTGTATAATATGGTATGATAAAACAACATGGAATATTAGATGCATATTTCATATTATTATCTACAGAGGTTTTTTTGATAACAAGAACAATAGAGCTTTTAATTTTTCACAGTTAATTATTTTCTTAAAGGAATTTGTTACTGTTTTGCTCATTAAAGTGGCAAAATTCATGACAAAAGAGAACAGTGTCTCACATTTAGATGTTGAGATACAGATAATTCAACATGGTTTTTCTCCACCTACTTATCATGTTTTGCTTTAGAAAATGTTGAACAGATTTCATGCAAGCACCTATACAGTCCTGCCTCAGTCTAGTTTGGGCTTAGTTCACCTTTAACCTTAATATTCTGTCTCAAAGATCTTCTAGTTGAGTGCATGGAAAACTTGTGTCTTCTCTCAAACACTATGTGATTTGATAGTGGTTTGGCTTGAGTCTTTCTGTTTCCTGGTTGCTTTCAAAAGGAAAGGTTCCCTTCCTCACTACCTTCTCCCCTCAAATCTCAGCTGCATGTTCCCATTTTGTTTCTTTGTGTCATCGTCTGTAATCATGAGCCTTGGGAGTATCTGAATCATCTGATTAGTCCAGCAGCTTTTATTTTCATAGGGTTCATTTTCAGCCACACCACCATCAGTATTTCAGCATTCTGCAGAGCTGGGGAAACATATTCTCAGAAAAGACCATGGTGGAACATGTAGACATGAAAGTGGGACATGCCCATTTTAGTGTCTACAACAGCCTAGACAGGCTGATTTCAACTCTAACTTCAGGATACCAGATAAAACTAATACACAAAATATAGCACTGTTAGGAAGCTAATATTTATTTTCTAGCTGCAATCAATTGTTGCGAGTCACAGTGAGAAAACTGTTGTATATTACTGCATGGCAGGTATCAATGTCCACTAACAGCATCCACTGCTGCTGTTAACTGCCCAAGTGCTATAACAAAGGGAACATCCCTTCACAGGGCTATTAGGCAGGCTCCTAAATGCCTGTCCGTTTTGGCCTGTGAAATGACATAACCACTCTTCAAAGAGCTGGGCACCCCTGACACACAGAATGAAGATGATGACAGCAGGTCTGGCTCCCCTTTCCCTCCATAGTCCCCTCCAACCTCCAACACACAGTCCATGTACTTGCAAATATCTCTGCTTGCTCTTCTGCTGCCCTCTAGGCATAATGTTAAGCATCAGCAGGTCACAAGAGCAGCTGTTTTGAGGGCAGCAATATACCCCTCACATTTCAGACACTACTCTGAATCACCCCTGCTCCAATTGCAGAACATAAAAATAACCACTGTGCCACAGAAGCCTGAGAATACCTGGCTCCAGGCTCAGAGGAGACCTGGAGCCAAAGGCTGTGTAATACGGGCATAGCCCCTAAGCCTCAGTGTTAGAGAACAGTTTCTTGGTCTTTTTAATTTAACAAAACAGACATCGCCCCAGGATCTTGACATTGGGCTGCTATGGCACAGAAAGCAGACAGTTGCATTGATAGAAAATCCCCAAATAAAAAGGTTTTTCACAAATCAATACACATGTTAATAGAATTAAATAAACTCTTCTGTAATCCATCACACTTATGCATTCTTTTAAAAATCTGTTTTAAAAACAGAGCAGAAATAGGTTAGGACATTAATAGGATGAATGCTTAAGCAAGAGGCTGTAGATTCATTACTGTCTTCTGCTGAGATATTCCGTGATTCATAACCAGCCAAAGACATGAAATGAGACAAATGCAACAAGGCTATTCTCTGTAAGACTGTTACTCACCATCTTATGCTTTGATAGCATTTCCTAAAATATAATAGAATTATGTACATTTTGAAAAAGAAACACTGACTAATGCTGCTGCATTTGATTTCTTTGGCAAGTGAAAAGCCAGACTCTTCTTCCAAACACTTCCTGGGCTTCACAAAATAAAATGTAATTGTAAAGTTGACATTAACAGAGAAATACTGACCTACTATAAATAGAGGAAGAGAGTATACGGCTATTGTAAATTTGATCATTATGAATTAGAAATACAAATAATCCAAACTACCAGTAATGCTGAAGTTGTTCAGCAGCTGAAGGTTCTGAGATTACTTTGACATTGTAATGGTGGTGGTTCTAAATTTATGTCTTCATTCAAGACAACTTTTATGTTCATCCCGATGCAGGGCTTGTACTTTTTAAGCAAATAGTTATGGAAGACTGGACATCCTACATTTTTGTTGGTTGTACTGGAAATGTGATAGTTTAGTCTTTCTTGCCAGCCAAAGCACTGAAGTGCAAAGTCTGTATATAAATACAGTTACTGAGACCTTACAGACTCCAGAGAAATTGAAGCTAGGCTGAATGATGGATGCTGTGTTGATGAGAAATGCACAATCGATGCATGCAGAGTAGAGCCTTCCAGATATGTCTTTTTGAAGGCAAATCTTTGAAGGTTCAAAATCCTAAAGCTGATTGCAAAAATCCACAACGCCAGAGCAATCTCACCATGAAAGCTGAGATCAGTCTTTGGGGCTATCAGGTCTCTAAGGCTAGGTATCATGAAAGGTGCTCAATTAGAGCAATGAATGCTGGAAGAACTGGGATCTCTGGAGTTCTGTAAATCCTCCCAAGTGTGCCTGAAGAGTTATCCTAGAAAAGCATACTCTGAAATCACAGAACCTTTCTGCAAAACTGAAGACTTCTCCAAGGCCTCGTGAGCTTACATGATTGAGCTTTTCCACGAACGAACCTCAGGGATTCCAATTTATGCTGTTTAGGATTAATTTATGGCCATATAGCTAGGGGTCTTGAAATCTTGTTGTAGATCATAAGTGTATCTTCCTACAAGAAGGAAATGTTGGGGGGTGTGGAGGGGGAAGTCAGTCAGCTCTTATCTTCTCTGGGTCTGATATAATATGCCAGTTTTGTTCTGTTACATTAATTGGGAAAATCAGGAAAAGGCTAGGAAAATCTGTCATTTAAAAAAAGAAAGAAAAAGACATCCAGAGATAAGTGCAACATTATCTCTGTGACCTTGCACACTTCCCTTCTCTATTTAGAAGACTTACGGATAGCTGGACACAGCCTGACTTTATTATCTAAGAAGACTTCCGGGCAATTGCAAAATATGACCTGACATGACAGAAGAGCAGAAGACATGCAGTGACGAGACTGTCTAATGTGTATTGTTACAGGTAGAAAAGAGATCTCTAGTCCAGGCACTGTCTGCTTATTAATGTGCCCAAGCAGCAATGACATATCCAGCAGCAAGAAAAACATCTCAAGAAAGCAGAGGGGACATCACCAGCCTGCACACAGGTACTGGGGAAAAACTGCTAAGAGGAACCAGACAAATACAAAGAGTAGATCTAAAAGCAAGAGCCTTTAGACAGTCAGGTTAGAGCCAAGTTCATTGGCCAAAGGTCTCTTTACTTCCCTGGGAGGAAGCAAGCTTCTCCAAGACAATAATCCTGTCATCTGTAGGAGGCTCTAAATTCTCATTGACTGAAAAGGGAACCACAGAGGATCAGGCTGAATTAAAACAGATGCCTAACTTCCAGGTGCCTGTATTTAGCTTAAGTAATTCCACCCATAGCAGATTTCACTGTTTTAGCTGGATAATCTTCGTGATATTCTGGTTGTCTCTTTGCTCCAACTGTGCCCTTCCTATCTCTTCACAATAGCTAGATTTCACACCTGCCTCTTACACCCTCACTTTTCCATTCTCCATCATTTATTGCCACTTGAAAGGAAATTATCAACATTATGCAGATCTTTCACCTCGTTAATCAAGGACTTAATTGAAAACTTGAAGGTGAGTCTTTCAAGCATTTGTTGCATTGTTTATGACTAGATACTGGAGCAGTAAAAGAGAAATAACAGCATGGGTATTTTGAAACAGGCTGAGATGATAGAAACAAATTTCATTAAACACCCCATGGTTTTAATGGAAAAAAACAGACATAAATTCAGGGCAAGGATCCCAGAGACCACATGAGGCCCTAAGAATGACAGACACCATAGGGAGGTTTTGTATAGCATTGTGAAGTATTATAAATGCAAGCTGATCAATGCAACCATTTGACTGAAGTCCAGTTTGCCTAATGCAAGAAAAAAACTAAAATAAATCAGAAAAAATAAATTTTGATTTTTAAAAAATGGAATCTTTGTGCTAAATATATTTTCTTTTTGCAGTAAACATTTCTGAACATTGACCAAAAAAGTTGTTTCTTCTAAAATAAACCCTACATATTGTAAAAATATTTTTTTCCAAGCAAACAGAGAAAAATTAAAATGCTTCTTACTGAAGAACAAAATGCACTGAAATAAAATACAAACCTTTTTAGAAAAACACCAGCTTTCATTATAATTACCTCATCAGACTTTTAAAAATCCTTAAGAACTCAGTAACGGATATAATATACTACATATGATCAATCTGTAGATTTTTGTGTATGTAGATACATTAATACACATAAACTGACATGACTAGCTTTGTATATATATACCTATCTATAGACTTAGATTTTGAACCTATATTTCCATCTTGAAATCTTTGAATGTTAGACATTGAAAGGTCTTTTAAAAAATGTGGATTTACTTTTCTGTTCATAAAGTAAGACTCAGTTTGCACATTCACACCTCTCAACTTCGGGCAGAGCAGAAGCTCAGTACCCTTACAAATGTTCTCTGTCCCTTTGGATAAAGCCTTGGGTCAGACACCGTATCTTTTTGGGAAGGCTCACAAATAATTTTCAGATGGTAAAAATTCTGGATCTATCCTGACTGATCTCATTATCAAGTCACAGCTACCTAGTAAGGAAAATGTCTCTCATTCCCATGCAAAAGAAACAAAAACAAAAAAATAACTCCCCTATGAAATGCATTCACAGATGCATTAAGTTCTAAGACAAAAAATCCTAGATACATCTTGTCTAAATTCCTTTCTTGTACTGAATCTTGAGCAACTGCAAAAATCAAATACGTTTTCCAGCAACTGTGAAACTTCACAAAAATGTTACGGCATCTCCACAACATCTTTTGTTGTTTATAAATATAATTATTGTTTAAGTCTCACTGTGAATAGTAGCATCAAGATTTGTCAAAGACAGACATGAAAGGCAGTATCCTGAACTATATTTGGTTTTAAAAACATTCCTGAATCCCTAGCTAATTTTGTCCTTACCTTTCCCACAAAAGGTTGGTTGCTCTGTGCTATTTTTGTTCCTTACCATTAAGTGATGCAAGAGGTTCCTCAGGGTCAGTCTCTGCACGCCAAATTCAACAACAACTTTTTAGTATGTTTCTTGGAGAACACATTTTCACTAGACTGTGAAGCCATTAAACTGACAAACTTAACATTGCTCTACTGTTCAATCTACAGTTTTTCACAGACACGACAAGAAGTGAGACAAGCTGCTAATAATCGAAAGCTCTCTGAAACAAAGTAATTCCCAGGGAAATCAGTAAGCATTGATAAGGCTTGAAATATCTCTTCTGTTTTACACCTGGGCTGATGAACTGATCTCTGCTGAAGGTACATGAAATTAACAAGAGGAACAGAGACGCATCCTGGCATAATTCAGGGGCTTCCAATCTCTGGAGCATATTTTGGTAACAGAATACAGCTATTTCAAATGAACATGCACAAAATCAAAAGCACACCCTCTGCTTTCCGCTGCAGACAGGGAAATGGGTGTTTGGGAAGGGAACAACCGTGCACAGTGTCTGGGTCCTGTGTCAGGTCAGGCAAAGAGCTGGGACTGACATGGCCAGAGGTGCCATTTATGTCCCAGCTCTCTTCCCAGGACAGTTATACTCAAGCAAGCTGAGTCTGGGAATTGCTGGTTTAACCTATCTGTGCACACAGCTCAACACTGAGAATACTTAATTTCTAACCTCAACTCACCCTTTGTCTTCACTTTCTTATCTGTACAATTAAACTTAATTCCTTCCCCCACAGAAGCAGTGAAGATGAGTTTAGTGATGCCTCTGGAGTGCAGTGAAAAGGTAATGAACAATACAAGGATTATGGAGCATTCCAGCCTTTTGGATAAACTATAATCTATCAGACCTGAGAGTATTCAGTGCTGATTATGTGTCAGCAGTGCAATTACTCTTGCGTACAAGAAAAAGTATAATTTCTAAGAAACAGCGATCAGCTGCGAATGAAACCGAGTCTAGGCATGTCGTTATGAATTATGGTGTTATACATATGTAATTCACCCACTATGGAATGGCAGGTGCAAATGGTTTGGACAATCAGCACTGAACAGCCCCTCAAATATTTACGGCTTTGTTTCACCACCCAGTTCAATAGCATCAGACTGTTCAGTTGCTTGAGTATTTATGCAGTGAGGCATCCATATAAGTGGGATAGCTGTTCCCTTAATTCAGTGTCTTAAAAAGGGACAGTAGCTAGTATCTTTAGACCACACACTTTCTTTCATAACTTGAATAGCAAGAAGCCTGACTTTCACAGCACTTCTGTAAATTCTATATATATGTAATTAGCTGTTAAATTTTTTTAAGCAGTCTTTTGAATTTCCTTCGCAAAATGTTCAGAAATGCAAATGAATTGTACTTCATTATCATAGTGGAAGATTAAAGGAGCTTTAACTTGCCACAACTATTTTAACATTATTGGCTATTTTTCTTCTCTTTTTTTGCCTCTGTAAAACAGGGTTTTGGTAAAGGAGTATAAGCCAAGAAAAAAAAATAGCCTGGACTGTATGCAAAAATAAATTGTAACCCTGGATTGACTCTTATGTTCAATATGAGTTGGCTAGTGGGATGAATAAAGTTCAAATTAATCAAAGATGCTCATTCAAACCACTTCAGGTTTGTGCACCTAAGCTGGTACACATATCAGTCCATATCAGTGGACTGTAGATGGTGATGGTGTAGTTGTCACGATCTAGAGAAACATGGTGTGAATTTTCAGGCTGTCATATGGAGGGACAGGAGTTGGACTCAATGAGCCTTATGGGTCCCTTCCAACTCAGGACATTCTATGATTTTATGAATTCATCCTATGATTCATTCTATAAAAGATAATGTGTTTTCAGGAATATATGAAGTGCTTAAACAGAGGTGTCTAGCACCATTTTAGATGCCCTATCTACCCAAGCTGGCCACCCCACTGCACTGAAAAAAAGAGGTACAGGTTTCCTGTAGGGTATTTATTTAGGTACAACCTTTCTGTAAGTATCAGACTTCAAAAATGGGATCAGGTGCCTCTTTGTAGGCACCTGAGTTACTTTCTTTATGTTTACTTCGGTTTAATCTCCAAATCATGACAATTAAATGTGCTAAATGCCCCAGTTCAGAGTAAGGGCCTATGGAAAGATACCTAAATAAGGAGACAGAGTACAAAAATTCTGCACATTTCTGCTTTTGAACTCTGCTCTACAATAGTGTAGTAAGAGAAATTTAGACAGCCAAAAGCATTGGTCCATTCTCTCAGGTACTTTTGCACAGGAGTCTTTAAATCTCTTCAAAGAAAATTTATGGTATGTATTTATCAAAATTGATTTAATACAGAAAATAGTTTCTTGCTCTCACAAAAATATTGTAGAGAGGATAAGAAGCAAGGTTTATATCCTAACTATTCCTATAGACAGCCTAAATTAATAAAGCAATATGTATCCAATGTGTACAGTACTGCAATCTAATATTCATTAAAGTGTTGTATCTCCAAACATCTGCATGTTCCTTACCTTTGTCAGCACTTACTACATTCTCTCAGTGTTATTAGTAGAATATAATATATTATAGTAGTATATAGAATAGAATATATATTTTGTATATATTATATATAATAGTACAATATAATAATGTATACTATAATAATATATTATATATCAGATAGTTAATAGTAAGAAATACAGTTTTCAAGCATGCATAATGCTTAGATCCACAAAGAGATACAAGACTTGCAGGCAGAATAAATGAATGTATAACTTGTCTATGAAACACAGAAAAGCCTTTACAGCATTGCTCAGAACTCCGAGTCCTGCACAGATGAGCTTGTCATTGTATGGCAAAGCCAGAAGTAGGTATTTAGGGAAGTGGGAAACTATTTATCCCTTTCTCTCCTATTAACAGGCATGTAAATACTTGAATATCTCAATACTGAGGATCTAAACTTCATATTTGGGAGCCCAGTCCCATGAAGAGGTTTAGTGATTTAAATATTTTGTGATGTCTAAAATAAGTACAGAGTACTGAAAGTAAAATTCACCACGCAAGAAACCTAAATTCTCCATAAATGGCATTTGATGCCCACTTCGAGTTTCAAGCAACTAGCTGAGTTCCACACCCTGTGAAGGTGGAGTTCTAAGACAGCCTGGACAAGAGGAACAGCAGGAACGGAATGAGGAGTGAGTCTCAAACAGTGTGTCTTACAAGCACTTAGAAGCCTATCTCAGGGCTTCTGTCAGGTTTCTACATGAGACTGAGTTTCAGTGTCCAAAACACCTTTCTTTCCTGAAATGTTAAACTCCGTTCCCCAAGAGTCATGAGAATGTGTAGCACTGCAGCTTTACAGCTAGAATTCTTGCACAGGGAATAGGAAACCTGCTTTTTTTTCTGCCTGAGGGAAGACTGAAAACCTCTAACCCAGGAGACCACTGGGGCAGAAATAAGGGTGTGGGGGTGAAACATTCACCACTCCTGCTAAAAATGGGAGAAAGATAAAAGAGAGAGAAGATGACAATAAACAAACAAGAAGACAACAAACCAACCAAACAACCAAACAACAAAATAGAACAAAAACAACAGGTGTCTTTAGCCTAGGCTTCTACTGGGAAGCAAAGGCATTAAAGCTAAGCTTTGCACACACACCACAGGTGTTTTCTGTTTTTTTTATGCTCAAGCAACGTGATTGTAATTTCAAAATGTGAAACATCTGAATGTTAGAGGAGCAAGCACAATGGTACTCAACTGAAAACAGGGATAACGTCTGAAGAGTATCTCAGGACCCTGCCAAAACCTGCTTCCATCAGCACAATATTATGATTGCAAGAAAACATCTGACTGCACTAAATATTTGTCTATATATGATGATTTTATATTATCCTGTAAAAGCAGAGACTTTGTTTGCACCTCTAAGGTGTTCCCTGTGGAAGTTTCCCGTAGCTAATAAAAGTGTATGTAAAATGAACATTCAGGCAGTCATCATTAAGGAAGAGAACTCCCTTTATTTTCTGTACTCTGTCTAAACACTGTAGAAGGCCATTAAATACAGGCAGAGCATTGTTCCATCTAGCTTAAATTGTTGCTGATCCTAAATGCTGTGGCAATGAATTTGATGACAGGGTAAAGTAAAAGCTTCCTGGTTTGCTAAGTGCAGGGGTGTCCTTGTCCAGTGATCACATCTCTGCCACTGTGACTAGGAGTCACTAATTATGGCTGGTTGTGACCCTATGGATGGAAACCAGGAACCAAAGCACAGTCTGTAGCTCCATTTTAGATGGAAGACACATTTACAAAGGTTTTTAAAGGATAGATTTTTACTAGAATAGCAAAAAAACCCATATGGCTACCCATATTTAACTGGAGGTCATGGCACCATTGAAAGTGTTTTCCCAAAGAAAAAGTCTCCGAACTTTTTTAATCATAATCGAAACAAGACATTTTTCTTTGGGCCTAGTTTTGGAAATAGCAACACTATTCTAGATTAAATCTTAAACATACAAAGACACATATGAGCCAACACCACAAACAACCAAATAATAAAATAAAATCACCTACATAGAAAATGTTAAATATTTTAAACCTAGTAAACCTACAAGTAACAGAGTAAAAGGTCCTGTTACATCAGGAGCCAGGCAGTCCTGACAAGAAGTGGCTCTCCTGATGTTTAAATAAATAATTTCATCATTAAATTCAGTTTTGACATCCTCAACAAAAAAGAGATATTAACTGAAGTGAACCTAGTGAAGGCCATCAAGGTGACTGGGGACTGGATCACATAATGTACAAGAACAGGCTGAGGGAGCTGGGTTTGTTCAGCCTAGAGAAGAGTACACTAATGGGGGATATTACTGCTGTCATCCACTAATGAAATTGCTGCTTATGAATAATTTGAGTCAGGCTTGTCCTAGAGGTACACATTCGAAGGACAGGAGGTAATGGTTGCACACTGTCGTGTGAGATATTCCAGCTGATACCAGGAAAAAAGCTCACGAGTGGCTAGACACAGGTTGCTGTGAGTGGTGGTGGAATATCTATCCCTGGAGAATTGAAGATTTGACTGGACAAGGACCTGAGCAATCTGATCTGCCTTTGTGGTTAGCCTGTGTTAAGCAGCAGTTTGGACTAAATGGCCTTGAGTGGTCATTATGTGCATTAACCTTTTTTCCAACTGAAGATGTGTTCCAGCATTGCCCAGGACTGTTTTCCTCTTATGCACTTTATTTGTCACTACTGGTTATGCACTGTTTCATCTTGCTGTCCATACTATCCTTTTTACTTGTCAATTTGTACTAACTGTTTAATTTTTATACAACACTTTTGTGACCAAATTTAGAAGAGGATACACAGTGTACTGCCACTTCTATGATCACTTCATCTGAAGCATCTTGCTGTACCATCGGTATGGATGTACATTGTGCTGAGTACTGACAAGACTGTAGACTCCCATACATCCCACCAGCAGTTTGCTGACCACAAATGTTTGCAGTTTGCACAGTTCCCAGGCATCCACATTTTCTATAGGTTCGCATACTCCAATAGTATAAACCCCTCTGAGAGACAGGATGAGAAACACATTGTTAAAGAGGTCCAGTAAGGCTACATTCCTGCTCCAGGCACTGTTCTGAACAACATAATTACAATGAACATTTAAAGATGCCCATAAAAGAGCAAAAAACTCATCAAAACACATTTGCCTAAAAAATATTCTTTTTGCTGCAGCCACCCCTGACAGCTGACACGGAGCTTTTCAACCATATCTACTAAGTACCAAGTTTGTCTGGCTGTTGACTTTCTCCTCTGAATTTTGTAGCGTTCACTGCTGAGCCAAATGCCCACTGTGACGACACGTAACATGGTCACTGCTAGGTTTGAGGCTAGGGTTTAGGGCAGAAGAACAGGCATGGGAAGTCTATAAGCATCAAAATGATGCTTACATGGGCTGCGTTCAAGGCACACAAAGGGTGAGGTCAGGTCTTACGTGATTTCCTCTTTGCATCACTGTTGTCATGCTCAGAGCATGATGACTCAGCAACTGAATGGAGAATTTGATGTCGGAAAATATTATTCTTCCTCACTTTTTTTTTTCACAAGATTGGGTTCTTGTTTTTCCTGTCCCCTTATCAGTAGTGATGGATTCCCAAATATAGGAAACAGGCCTATACTTCTGTAGTGTGAAGCATCTGGCATGGCTAATAAGAAGAAAGAAAACTTGTTTCTTATTTGTTCTGGTGCAAGAACAGGAGATTCTGTTTCTTCTTCCCAAGCAAATTTTCCACAACTGCTTTTGAAAGCTATAACATTAGCATTGTTAAACTGACTTATTGTTCCATGAATAATCACCACATACTGTAACACCACTTGTGTAATCATCTAATCATGTAAAAGACAAAATTAATGCAGAAGTTTCCTTAAGAGACTTTTAAAATGTAAAATCGATAGTCTCCATGGAAATGCAGTCCAATACAGGTTTTTTCCTCTGAGCCTCCTACTCTAGTGACACTTTTAATATGTGCTAATTATGCACAGCCTTTTATTACATAGTAGCTGGTAAATGCTAATTACTGTTTGATTGTTGGAAATGTTAGATTGTTGTGGACAATCATGGAACTTTTAAAGTTCTATGAAATATACTCATGCTGAAATTCATGTTGATGAGAAGCCTAGAAAGTAGAGTTCCTTTCTCAATTTTAAGGGAGGTAGCTATTGAAATGCAAATTACAGACAGAGCTATTTGAATTAAGAAAAAGACAAACAAAGAAATCTATTGTTTAAAAAGTTAATAGTTTTGACATGCTGTAGCTGCTCCAGGATAACCTTTGCTTTAGGAAAAGAGTTTACTTGGTCATGTTTCTAATTTCAGAGAAAAACTGTAACCCTAGAGCCACAATAGTTCTGTCTCAGACTTCAACATTTTTCATCTACATGCAGAAAACGCAAAGATATATATCTATGTACCTCAGATTTATTCTGCCTTGAATAATTCAAGAGTGCTGTGTTACCTTTTGTAAGGATACTGCATAACTGTATAGTTTGAAGAAATGGGATAATAGACTAAACTGTGGCCTAGAAACTAACCTTAGCTTATTGATAAAGACTTGAAAAAACTACTTAGTTTATCGAAAGATGAGTAGACCCAAGTTCATATGTGCATTAATATGAAAACAGCATGTTTTGGCTGAGATTCATTCCTAACAAACAAACAACAAAAAAGCTGAAATAGACACGCTCATCACACGCTGTGAGCTGAAGTGTCCTGTGGAGATGTGTCTGTCTCCTTCAATGGCAGAGAGAATTTAGGTACCTTATGAATTGCTTGAGATTACCATGGATGGGCTAAGGCACTGCAGCAACCAAAGTCTGAAACCAAAGTCATGAAACTGGAAGTACAGGAAACCACTACTTATCAACCGCTAGAAATCAGTGTGTAAAATACATTGTTTTCGATGCAAGACATTTTGGAAGGTATAGTTTCTCTGAAGATTACAGTCTACATTAACCACAAGCTATTTGACCACATAGTATCTCTTGATCTTCATTCCACTTCATAAGAATCTGTTTATTCAAGCAGTTCCCTTGACTTGACCTGTCCTGCTTGCAGAGGAAGGGCTTATTCAGCACAGGCAGTACTGGTGTAATCTGGCTATATGAGTCTATACTGCAAATATTAATGCTGCTTTTAGGAATGACAGTCATCTTGATAGTCATAATTCTCAGGGTTAATAGCTTCTTCAAAAACGTGCTTTGAGATGCTAAATTAGTTAAACCCTTTCATAAGTAAACAACAGTGTTGGAGGTTGAGGGCAATGGAGGTTCTTCCTCTTCCCACTGCACTTTTTCTGGAGAGGACTAAGTCACCAAAATTTTAGAAATGCCTTTAGCTGTAACTAGCCCTTGCCCTTCTAAAATTGTGCCTTTTTCTCCAGCCTCTAATTTCTTTTTTTAAAGAGAAGGGTTAATGATAAAACCCACTTTGGTGTGTGAAGGTCTATTTGTCAGCCACACATTTGCTTTTGTTACTCTTCAGCCTCTATCCTGCTGTGAAATCTGGATAGATACTGACCACATACTACTTTGTAAGGCTGGATAGAAAAGTTATTATACTAATATCTCCTCTGGGCATGGGACAGCACAGAAGAGCCTCCTGCTCCTCTTCAGCATTGTAGCATCTATTTCTAAGGAAGTAATGTATCAAACGAATTATTTTTATATTGGTTACTTATTTCTTGATGGTACAAAACTGGGAAAACTTACTGGAGGAATTTTTTTTTAATAATTAAATGCGACTCACCCACTGAAGTCAGTTTAACTTGTTTGTAGGAAATGTCATTCAAAGCCATCTGTCAGATTGATTAATTCATTTGCAATAATTCTAGATATTGGCTTTTTTAATGTTAGTAGCAATATTTACCCAGTGAAGGACAACACACCTTATAGTGAAGGCTGGTGGTGTGTTATCCTGTACTATCATGGGGAAATCTCAGAAAACAGTTCATCTGTGGAAGGCAGGTCCTTCTGAGAGGTTCCTGACAAGTAAGTGTACACCGGGTTTTCAGTCATGCATGCTTGTTTGCTTAAATTAAAGACAGATGAAGCCTCCATCAAAACTTTTTGGAAAAGTTTGTGCATAAACTTGTCCATGTGATTTCAATTTAAATGAAGATATCAAACTTAAATTCTTGAAGTTAAGGCTACTAAGTCTCTCTTTCTACAATTTCAGTTGGGTCAAGATCAAGTATATTTTGCATGACCTGGTCCAACTTGTGTTGGTTCCTAAAAATAATAAACAGGGAAGAGACAGCACAAGAGAGATATCATCAAGCAGGGGAGGCAGGAAAAGGTATGGAGGACCTAAAATGTCCAGTACAATAGGACTGAGCTATCACACAGGAAGTTATCCAAGACTGACATCATCCAGACAAAATAGACTTTCAATAATCCCAGACTGAAACTTTTATTTTAATCTATCAGGACAGAGTGGTAACCTTTTCCTAATTTTAAAAATGCTAGGGGATTTTCTTATTCCTTCTGATGTAAAGTATTTTGTTTGAAGTTGAGTGATAAGTTCTTATCACAGAAAAAGTATTCTGCATGCATATTTTAATGAAAATACTCACTTGACAATGCTGGTCGGCAATATTTGCAATAGGTGGGTCTGTCATGTTAGCAAGATGCATACTTTTGGTAACTAAGGTTAGTGATAACACTCCAGAAATAACACTGTGCCTCATTCTAATGCATAAAAAATAATTACTGTGGCAAATGGACCCTTTTGTAAAAGTAGACTAACAAAACAAAACAAAATCGACATTTAGAAGAATCAGAACAACTAATAGATATTGAGAACAATATCAATATGTATGTTTCAGGGCACTGCTTAATCCCAGGAAGGAACCCCTGATATCTTTTGTTTTCCCTCACTGTTATATATCAGGTGGTGACACACTGAGTTTTTAAACTCTTCCCATTTTGTCTACTGTTCTTTCTAGGTGTTGGAGGAGATGGACCATTTGCCTGTTTCAGTAGCTCAGGAATTTATGACAGAACTCTCTACTGTATCTTCCTGCCTTAGGAATGCTTGGCAAAACCACAGGGGTCAAAACACTTTTCACTGTATTTTCTTAGTAATACATTTACCCAGGACCCACGGTAATATCATCCACTCGACGATGGTTGGTGGCGGTCCCTGCATGCTCAAGTCTGACCTGTCAATGTGCTGCGAGGCAAGCAACAGCAGGAACAGAAAAGTCAAGTAGGATGCAGTATGGCAGATAAATTTGATAAATGGCTTTCTGATGAACAGCCCTAATGGGCTTTTGGGAGCTATCAGGTAGCACACAGAGAAGACCGGGAAAAGGAGTCCTATCACAACACAGGTCAACATCTTCACAGCCCAGTGTCGCCTCCTCCATCCAGGGAACTCGTCGTACCAGCGGGATGCGAGCAGCTGCTGGCAGTTGGGCTGAGCAACAAACTACAGAGAGAAGAAAGGAAGATAGTTAGTTCCTTGTTACCTCTGTGAAGTTAATTCCATGCTATGTGTGTTGCAATCAGTAACTTTTGGATAGAGATTAAAAAAAAAACAAATTCTGTGCAACCCCACTCACACTGATAACACCAGTATGACAGGGCTGGGTTAGCCTGCCCTTCCTTCAATGCAAAAAAAAAAAAAAAAAGTACAAAGCCATCAAAATTTACTTTTCACAATAGAGCTTGACAATATAGCTTGATAAAACAGACTGTAAAACACATGTACCTTGAAAGCTGATTTCAGACTGCAAAACAAGTTCCATTACTCAACAATCAACATTTGTAGAGAATTCACAGAATACGAGGTGGAAGTAACTATGAAAATGAAAAGCATGACTGAGATCTGTAAACAGTGAAACCGAACTCCACGTCCATGAGCAAACTATTCTCAGTATGTTCCCTGCTAATTCTCTCAAAATCAGGCTTACATGCTTTTACACTGACAAAACTATTACAGATACATTACATAAAGCTTGCACAATATGAACTAAGCACCAGCACTCCCCAGTGCTTCACTAATCCTTGTCATGATATACATTCCTATTCCGTACAATATTTTATGGTCTGTCTGTTTCCATGATGTGATTTTGGTTTTTAAAATACGATCCTTAAACCTGATTTTCACAAAAAAAACCTCCAAACCCAGTAAATATTTCATATTTTTCAGATATCTTTTCAAAGAAGTTTTAACTATATTCCAGGGTCTTAATTCAGATTTTCATTTCATCACTAGTTCCTATTTTCCTTAATGTTTTCTTTTATAAAGGGATGTAGAGTAGCAGTACGCTAGACATAGGAGATATACAATTGAAGAAATATATGCATCAAAGAGAGCCAGTCATTGCATTTTATTTAAAAGGAAAAAAAAAAATAAATGAAAGCCCTTCCTTGTGTCACACACATGCATATATACATACATTGGATTAAATAATTAGCTGAAGACTTAATAAATCTATGCAGAAACTTCTTTATCTTATTAAATTAAAAAATTGTTAATTTACACCAAATAATTTAAGATTTGAATTCTAATCAAATGCACCTAGTTTTAGATTTTACATTATTTTGATAATACTTACAACCACAGGAGCCAGGTTCTTTTGGGGATGAATAATAGGTAACTTCTTAAACAGTTTCTGAAATCACTGGGATTACTACTGGGAGAAAATGTCATTAAGTGTGGAATGAAACAAGAGTCACCATGTATCTATCTATATATGTCTGGATTCTGTCAGAAATGTTAACCTGCGCCAAATTCAAACCTGGTGTATGTTAATGAAATTCCAGTGTCCTTAGCAGAGACATACTTGCCTACCAGACACCAGAACTGAAGCTGCCCCGACTGTTGTGAAAGACAAGATAATTTACTCATATCATAAGCATCTTGAAAATAGCCTTAAAGAAGAGTAACAGAGTGTTCTCTCCTATTAGGAAAAGTCCATTCGCAAGGTTTCAGGCTGTTTGTTTCAAGATACAAATGAATGCAATAACACTGCATGCAATCAGAGAAGATGGTTTCTAACTTACGTTTTTGTCAAGTTTTTAACAAGGGTTTCCCTATAAATTTTTTCACCTCGGTTTGCTCGTGTAGGTACAGATTAGTGTTTTGCCTGACTAGCGAAAAAATATGACTCATGCACTAATTTCTGAGTAAAATATTTTTTTTTTTTTTTCTTTTTCCCCCTGGAGTGTGCCAGATCCACATTTGTTTCCCCTTCTTCATAACATCTTCCCATTACATGCCACCTCACCTGAAAGTAATCATTTCCTGAGTCTTGCCCATGTCCCCTTTCTCAAGACCTTTCGGCCACTCTCATCGTGCTGGAGACCCCACTGAAGGAACAACTTCCAATGGCTAGCAGTGGTGGTAGATTAAGGGGCCTGCTCCTTGCCAAGCATGGCTAAAAAGGAATGTACTTCCCTTGCTGTAATGTGGAGGAAATTAAGTAAAAGGAGGGTTTTTTTCCAGTGTTCAACGAATACTAGGCTGCCCTGGGGTAGGGAAGACCAGAACAGTTGCAGAGGTACCTCATGCCATGAGGAGATGGTTGCTGATGGCATCATCTGGAGGGTATTCTGCACTTGGTGGGCAGTAGCTGTTTGTTCTAATCCTTAAACAGATTAATATGCAAAACAATGAATGTTAATATGAAAAGAATTTCTGAGCGAGCTTGAAAAATTGTTTGTTGTCTCCTAATACCCATACTAGATTTACTCATGTTATGACTGTATTGGTAAAGTATTATGTCTTAAGGACAAGGATTGCTTTCTGCTGCACAGAAAGTTTATCCAAAAGTGCAGAAAAATTTCAAATCCTGGACGCTGAAGAGCCAATTTTTTAAATTGTAATTTTTAAATAAATTAGCTCCCATACTTTTATTCAAATTATGACACTGACAGGACAGTTTTAGTACTGGTTGAATCCTCTGACTGTAGGAGAAAACTAACAGAGAAGATAAATTTTATGTGGCTAGAGTTACGGAGAGCACCATCAGTAATGTACTTTCAATGGCTTACTAGACATAAAACATATAAGAAGAAACTAATAATGCAGTATGGAGCAAGCATATAAAATACTTTGTCAGCATTTTAAGAGCTGCGTATATTGGAAAGCAGTTCTAGTAATACAGGTAAAGGTCTACAGCAGAAACCACAACAGTGTCTACAGGTGACATACTGCATTTCTGAGAGGTCCAGATATCCAGCTTCATGCTGACATTTTTATCTAACAATACTGTCAGCAAGGTTAGTTAACAATGCCCTGAAGCAACCAAATAATCTATCTCTTCACTGCAGCCTTTTCTTTATGGTTCTGAGCTCTATTGGCCATATAACACGCACTATGAAACACTCCTAAGTGTCTTCTTCACATAAGTGAAAAATTACCCTAAATCTCCCGCTGACACTTCTTTTACAGTTATGCTTTTCTGCTTCACTTATCAAGAAATTGTATGACATTATTAAAAGTATACAAATTAATTTTCACAGATTTGACTACTTGCTCAATTTTTGTGGTTGAGAGACCATCATCATATGCTGTGAAATATATTCAGTAGTGATATTACATTATTTATTATATTTCTTGAATGGGGAACAGTCGGGGAACCCTGATGGCAAGAAAAATGCACTCAGTGGTGAACCCTACAGACTTGTTCCTCAGCCGACCAGAGAGGAGGAGCTTGTTACTGCACACTGCATCTCCCTTTTGTCCACAAGAAATGAGGGGAAGATATTGTGTACTCACACCTTGTCCTCATGTATAATAAGTACTTGAGTGCCTGCAGGAACTGGGGCCAGGAAAGTCATCCTGGGACTCACAATGTAAATGCCACACATATAGGCTGACTCAGACATTATCCATAGGTCATATATGGCTATACAGGTCAAGTAAGTTTATCTGTGATTAATATATTTTATCACTGATCCTGCATGCTTATTACACTTGACTTCTTAATTTATTCACTAAAATATCCCTCTATATATTTAGAAAAAAAAAAATCTTCATGGCAAAATTCTCTGGTCAAATGAGTTTTATAACCTATTGTAAACCTTTTGATTAGAAAGGAAGAGTAGAAATGGATGGAAAAAAAGATGTGCTCCAAGTAACAAGACAATTTCTGTATAAATGGATGAAATCACATCTAGGATGATCAAAGAGTAAAATAGTCACGTAAGTCCTCTGCTGAACTGGCAGCTAAAAAACCTGCTTTTTTAAAGTTTTACACAAATATTTTACAACCAGCAGAAATAGAAATACTCTGTCACATTAATTTGCCAGTTCTGCGTTGCCTATGCCAAAATATTTTCCCTGTAGTATAATTTTTCTTCCTTAATTGGAGATATTACATTCTGAGGTATTCAAAGTATCTTTTGTACTGTCAGTATTATGTTGTATGTTATTTGACTTTGACATTGTCTCCATATAATTAGCAATCAGCAAGTTTATATTTTCACATTACAATGGCTTCCAATAGCTTCCAGCAGTTTGTAATTATGTGAGAGATTTTGCTGTAATGATTAATCCTGGTTGCGCATCTTTAGCTCCTTCACAGATTCTGCCCATCTGAAAATGTTTTGGTATTCATTCTTTTAGTAGTCATGCTGGGAATTGGCTCTTTCCTGAGACTGGTAAAAATCAGAAATTATTCACAGTGCTAGCAAAAATAATCTGGTATAAATAATGGCAGAGCTTGATTCTAGTGATATCCAAGCATATACATAGCCCTGCATTTCATTTTCACTGCTGATTAAATCTGGTCTTTAGTTTTGCTATAATATATATTCTTCAGTCAATGGAAATGCAGAAGAAATAACACAAGTGACACTATTAACTATATATTGTCTTTATAGAAATAATACTTCTATAAAAATAATAATTATTATAAAGAATATATCTTTACAGTGGCACAATATTACCTTTAGGTATTTATTTCATTGTATTAGGAAATATGCAAAGATATTAAAACCCTCTACTTATAATAAAGTGCTCATTTTTACACTTACAAAGCAGTATAACAAAATATGAGGCCCAAATTAAATTATCATTCTGAGATCAGTGGGTGGTTTATTATATATTACATAGAAAAATAATGTGATTTGCCATCTAGACATGAAAGCTGTCAAATGAAAGTGATTTCCTTTTTGACTTAAACACAAGTGAGTTATGCTGCGACACAAAGAACTATCCTTGATTCCATTATCTAAGACATGAATGTTAAAGATCTTTTAGGCGGAGGAAGCAAAAGAAAATGGTAAACTTTCTTGGTAACATCTTCATGGTCAGATTCTCTGTTGTGCTGTTTTGTAAGGCCATTACAGCCAAGCTGGCAGGAAATATCAGCTCTGAGGTCTCTACTTTCTCACACACATTTTCCTATGATTGTGCTCCAGTCCAACAAGAGTGAGGACCAATTAGTTTTTATTTCTCTAGAACATTTTATTTTTCATATTTTACATATTTCCCCAGATATTTAATGAAAACCCAAGCTTTTCTAGTTATTTTACCTTCAAATTTAGATGTCAAAATTCTCTATCTACTGGTGCTTGGCACTAATGACAGATTCAAGTCCCTGCTTCATTAAGTAGACTTCTAAATTTAGTAGGTTGTTTCTCCCTCTAGAGACACCACTGCGTATTCTTTTCTATATCTTTCCCCAAAGATTATATTTGTGGATTTCGGCACTTACTCTATGAGGGCTGGTTCATTAAGACAAATAACCTTTAATTGCAATTTAAATGCCTTAACATTATTGACTGGATGAGCACTACATTTTCCTCTCTAAAAGCTAGGGACCATGTTCTGGACTCCTTTGGGTACGGTTATACTGTCTGTTTTCTGCCTCAGACCAGCAGCCCTGATTCCTCTGCCAACTACTGTGCATCTTTTCATGTCCATCCCATCTAAGCCTAGTGCCGACTGGAGCAGACTATAATTAAAATCATGATTCTTGCTCGACCCAAACCACTGGGTCAACTTTTCCTCAGCTCTGCCTGCAGCTATGTCATTAGGGGAACGAGCCAGCTCATTTGGGATCAGAGCACCAGAGCACACCTGTTTTTAAATCACAAGGGCAACCTGCTTTACATTAGGTCCTTACAGCAAAACAAATTCACAGCATAGACGCCTTCATCATAAAATCCAGAGTTTACACTGCTGTCACCAAGAATAGAATACAACAGCAGTTTCTAAAAATCATAGTTACTCTATTGTTTAACTTCAAATATGAGGAAGAAGAAAACAAAAGAAAAGCAAAACACAAAAGCGAAGTCTGAAATGCTTCATTAAAAGGATTAATGAACATTATTATACAATGACATTGCAGTTTTTATTTTTAACATTTTAAGTTTCTATTTTGCCTCATCAACAAAAGCAGAAGCTCTTCATTCAAATCACTGCTCCTTCTCAGCAAAATAAATCAGCACAGAGAAAACTATTAAATATCTATTAAATAAATCAAGACTTATCTGTAATTGCAGTGTTTCTGATTAATTACACAGAAAAGGCAATGGCAACTGCAACTAGAATGCAATTCTTAGGAACCAGCTATGCATGAATACCCTTGTTAAACTTCCCAGTGGTAAAGAAAAGTGAATCAGTTGTTGGACTTTGGGTTGAGTGTGTAAAATAGCTCCAAACTTCAGGACTGGGATGCTGGTATAATACTTCTAGTTCCCACTCCAGACAGGTGTTAGACTCACCACAATTCAAAACATTTTTGTAGGGAAAAACAACTAAAGAACCCCTGTAAGTATGTTTAGAGATAATACAATACAAACTTGCTTCTGTTATATTGGATCCCTATTTTTACACAACTAGTTGGTGTATTTCCATGCATAGCAAACAAACAAAAAAAAGTATTTGTATGAAAAATCCTGTACTTGGAAGAGAATAGCCCTCTGCAACAGTACAGGCTGGAATTTGCTGTCTAGGAAGTAGTTTTGCAGAGAAGATTTGAGGACACTAGTAAGCAAGAAGCTGGAAATGCCTGGTTCCATGCAGTGCAATAGAAGAGTCTGGGTAGCAGTAGCTGAAGTACAGCCAGCATGTCAAGGAAGGTCATAATTCTTCTCTCTTTGGCACTTGTGCGCCTACATCGGGAGTTCTGTGTCCTGTTTTGGGTCCCCCACTACAACAGAAGTTCAGCAAGTTCAACTGGGCACCTCCAAGAGGTTACTGGGCTGGATCCCATGATGTACACGGAGAGAAGAAGAGAGCTGGATGTGCTTAGCCTCAAAAAGAGATGAATCATGGTGGGGACTTGCTGTCTCACACAAATGAAAGGGAGGTTATGGACAAAAGCAGGCTTTTCTCAGGAGCACAATGAAAAGATGAGGATGGCCTCAAGCTGCATCAAGGGAAATTCTGGTTTGATATCAGGAAAATATTCTTCCCTACAAGACTAGTTAAGCATTGGCACGGGTTGTCTGGGTAAGATGCAGAATCTCCATCCTTGTAAATATTCAAAACTTGTCTGGGCAAGTTCCTTAGGAACCTGATTTAACTTCAAAGTTACCCGGATTCTGAGCAGGGGGTCAGGCAAGATGATTTTCAGAGATATCTTTCAACCAAGTATTTTTTATGACCCAACATACTGACTGCATTAAGCCAAGCAGTGTTTTCTGGGGCAACAAAACCCTTAGTAAGAATCATATTACTTGTGTTTACAGGTTTCAGTTTATTTATTTAGCTTTTAATTACTTTTCTAGCAATACAAGGTACTACTAAGATCCTTTTCACCTTCGGTTATTCCCCTTGAAAACAGGCAGAGTCTTTCTCATATCCTTGAACCATATTGTTGCCAAACAATACATTTCATTTGTTTCAAACATTTGTGCCGTAATAATCTGTTCATCATGTGGCGGAAAAGACATAATAGCCAAAAGATTTGCTTAGGTCTCTGTCACTTCAATCCTATTATTCCCAATGCAGTCTTCAGATACCTCTGACACCAAGTTTGCTGTCCGCAACAATAGTTTCTACAAAATAAACTAACTGATAACAGAACAGAAATAGTGGCTGATCATTCTCCCAGTATTCATTCTAACCCTGAAAAAATCAAGCCTATAACCACGTTTTATTTATAATCTCAAATGTTGGTGTTGCTTTTAGGTGGCCAAAATCAATACAATACTTTAAACTGCTTCATATATTAAGACAGGTAGTGATAACGTGCACTGCTCATGGCATAGAGTTCCTGTAAATCATGCTATTGACTCAAACTGATTTGGAAACAAATATCCACTTGTACAAAGAGTAGCCTCTTTTCAGCCCCAGAGGCTGTAAAAAGAAGAAAAAAACCAAACAACTCCACACCTCTGAACCACTCAGCAATTACCAGTAAAATGTTTCTTACATCCAGGCTGGTTTTGTGTCCTGTATTGGTAAGGCTTCTAAGCATTTAACTGGTCAGCCAGAAGAGGTTGGGATTGTAGTTAGTCACAATCCCACTGTATGGCAGAATCAATAATTTCCCTCACATCCAGCTCATTGTACCATTTTGTCTACTTTTCGTAGCTACCATTTCGCCAGAAGGAAAAGTTACAAATTAATAAGGCAGTCTTTCAAAATTCATGAGGGAGTTGAAGACACGTTTAAAGCAACTGAAGCACAGAACGCAGTGTGAGTTTAATAGGAGAAAAATTATCTGGGAAAAGCTCTGAGTGAGGGATGGGTAGGAAAGGGACTAGAAAAGCTAGATTCTTCCTCTGGGCACTGCTTGCTCATCTGAGAATTTCCGCTGGCATCATTGGAGATCACCCTATTCCTCCTATGTGCAGTTTGTTGCAGAGGCCGAAACAAGAAACAGGTAGTGAGGCATTCTTAGCTTCATCTTTCTCTTTTGAATGTACTTTCAGATTTGAGCAGGATATTGAGCTGTTTGGAAGAAACATGACTACAAATTTTTTTCTTCCTTCTTTTCTCCGTTTTCAGGCTTTTTGCCTATTTCTGTGAAAAGAAACCTTCCCGGAGCAGTGATATTTTGTCATGTTATTTGATTTTTCTCTCTAAAAACAATGGTAATCCCCTTCCATTAGCACCATGCAAATTTAGGTTTTATTTTGTTAGCTCAGTTTTTCGAGGTGCCATCCTGCATCCTGTTGTCAAAAGTGGATATGAGCTCAACTGTTCTTGACTCCAAGCTTATGCTGTTCCAGTCAAGTCACAAAAGAACCAACAACAGACTCATGTTGATCTCCAAGGTTTTCCACTTTCTTTAGAACTGGCTGTTTATTATGTGAAGCTTGTGTGGAATTGAAGGTGCCAAAGTTCCCCAAAATCAATGTGAATCCAGTTTTTTGGAAAGCATAACACTTGTTTGAAGGCTGACTGAACACAGAATTAGAGGGATAAGAGGAAAATAAAAACACAGACTGATTATAAATGCAATCAGACTAAATAAACCAATAAACTGCATATTTTTCTCTTGAAAGTTCTCTATTAACATGTTGTAGGGAGGTCTGGCTTTGCAGTTTCATTAATACTTAGGAACAGAATGTATACACTAACTCAATCTGCTTTTCTTTCTCTTCAAACACTTCAATGTTTTTCATCTTTGTTTAACTCGCATGTGTGTTTATCTGGGAATGTTAAAGGCTGAGAAATCAGATTAATCACCTAGTTCCTGCATAAAGACTAAGCTCAAATGACAGATCTTTGGCAGTGATGTTCATTGACCATAATTTTGAGACCATTTGCAGAAGAAACGCATGTGACTCTGAAGCAGATGCATCAGTTATAACAGTCAAGCGTGGTCTTCATGAATCTTCCTCCTGGCCTTCAGAGATGATGTTTTTCAATTTTTTCATTATATGTACAATTTACCTTTCTTCCCAGTTTGCCTCAGATGAGTTCAGAGGCACTGCTCTTGAATGGCCAGCTGATAATCACAATGGTCAGCTTCTGTGGTTTAAACACAGAATCTGAACCTTGGAAAGCGCTGCAGTGAGTATAACTGTTTGCTCAAAAACCCTGCTCTACAAAAGCTCCTTTATACTTCAAAAGAGGTTGTGGTTAAAGAAAACAACCTCTTGTGAACAGACCTAAGAAATACTATTCTTTCCCATAATGGAAAGATACCTACAATAGCTGTTAATGGAATTCTGTGTACTCAGCATCTGCCAGCCTGAAGAAATAATGAGAGTCCTTGGGTAGTTCTTTCCCTTTACAAATGTCTGCCATTTATGGCAAAACATTAGAGTCTGCTATCTCAAATACTGGAACAGGCTGCCTAGGGAGGTTGTGGAGTCTCCTTCACTGGAGACATTGAAAACCCGCCTGGACACCTTCCTGTGTAACCTCATCTGGGTGTTCCTGCTCCTGCATGGGGATTGGACTAGATGAGCTTTTGAGGTCCCTTCCAATCCCTAGCATACTGTGATACTGTGAAATGAAACACTGGAGCTACTCTCACTGTTCTTGTACACAGACATGCGTGAACACTGCCAGTTTCTTTCATGGTGAAGAACCAGAGCAATGAAGGAACAAATAAAGAGCCTGTTTTACTTTAGTTTTACATATGCATCACCTTCAGGGATGTTCAGGCTACATCTACACTGAAGAAAGCAAATAGTGGCCGAATTCGAGCACTGGACCCCAGTCACCCCCACTACCTATTTGTTCTTGCTTGGTTCCATTTCTCACGTCTCCCGCAACCCCTACGGAAGGCAAATCTGCAACTTACTGTAGCCTGTTCGCATAAAAATCCATTAATATCCCTAAGCCCTAGGGTCAGGCTTTGATTTGCTTTCATTTATCAGTATAGACAATGTATCAAAGACCTTGCACAATACTTTACCGATTTATGTCATATATTTCTGTGTTAGACTGGTGCTTCTAAAATTCATTGCATGCTCCTAGAAAGTGGATAACTCGGGAGATGTTTTTGTTTGCCCAACTTCCGTAGTTATTTCTTATGCAGATGAAGTAGAACACATTGGCTTATAGTTCCAGGTCAAGGAATATATTTTATTTTAAAATGTATAGGAAAATGACCATTTGCAAAAAGCTAGAGGTGGAAGAGGCATATGAGGAATTATATAAGAAAAGGCTGTATTTCAGTCCCTGAAGGTTTGAGGCTACATTCTTCCTTGACAAATCACAAACAATTTGTTCACTGACAGAGAAATATACTCCATGGGCTTGTTGTCGCTGCCTGCATGACATGCATGCCCTAGCTTCTGCTCCAGCAAGTCAGAAAGGGTACATTTCTACGAAAAAGCTGCTCTTTAATCCTTGTGAAAGATAGCTCACTGATACTCTGAAGGAATATTTTCTTCTGCTTCCTTTGCACTCTTCTGTGGTATTAAGCAGATGTATCTTAAACATATACATAAAATCATGATTCCCTAAACTTAAATCAATTCAAGAATCAGACATTTGTTATAATTAAACTCCTTGTATCATCAGAGATAAGTGAATACAGAGAAAAAAAACAAGAAAACCTACAGAAACAGAGGTTCCTATGTGATGTGCAATTTATATTGCACATGTACCTTTCGCATAACCTGCACTTATGCTTAACATTCAGCCTTTAACAAAACTGGCCAGCTAACGACTTCTGCCTTGACCCACAGGCAGGCTGGGTGATGCCTCTTGAGCCAGAGTCATGCTAAGCATCTGTTTTTCTCCACAATATTCAGCCTGCAGCCGTAAAGGTCTCATGCTAATACCATCAAATACTGTAATCAGGGAAGCAAGACCTCTTCTTTACCAAATACCCCTCTCAAATTTACTCCTGAAATACACCCTTGCTGAGGTGATGGTGTCGAGACTCCCATTCCTCTGTTACTTACTGCTGCCCACTCAGTGCCAGTCAGCTCCAACTCCAACAGAGGCTGTAGTGCTCCCGACTCCAGCCTCCACCACCACAACTGTGATTTCTTCAGCATCCAAACACTTCAGCGAAAGGCAGAGAGAATGGCAGCCAAAATAATCTGTACTTGGTAACTAAACTATAATGTCAACTAAATTACATTTTAATTGTGAGAGGAAACAGTGGCAGAACCCGTAAGTTTTAACTGCGAGCTCCCTTAGTGCTTCATTTCAGAACTTCAAAGATAATGTAACATCAGAGGTTTTTTTGTCGTGGATTTTAGAAACTCCAACAAGAGATCTGACACAGCAAATCCTTAATTCTCTAACCTCACAAAGGCAAAAACTCGTCTCCCATTTTGAAAAGAAGACTTGATGGCAGATGTATCTCACTACTGCTTTGGGGAAATGTTCTTCTAAAGTACTGACTTTCACAGAATCACAGAATGTTAGAGATTGGAAGGGACCTCAAAAGATCATCTAGTCCAATCCCCTTGCTGCAGCAGGAACACCCAGATGAGGTTACACAGGAAGGTGTCCAGGCGAGTTTTGAATGTCTCCAGAGAACGAGACTCCACAACCCCCCCGGGCAGCCTGTTCCAGTGTTCTCTTACCGTCACTGTGAAGAAGTTTTGTCTCATATTTAAGTGGAACCTCCTGTGTTCCAGTTTGAACCCATTGCCCCTTTTTCCAAAATCCAGCTTTTCCATGGAAATTGAGGGATGATAGAAGCAAAAGGACCCAAGGCTGAAATAATAATATTTATGTTTGTATTGGAAGAGTATTTATATTGGCAGTGTTCCGACTATGGTCAATTTACATTAATTGTATTTGTGAAGGAAGGAAAGTAGGAAGAAGGGAAATTATTTGCTTTAATTTTCCTTTTGAAAATTACAAAATAATAATTGTCACCTAAATGTTTTGAGGTAGCAACATCATATCTGTTGACAAGTTGGTAATGGAAGAATAATACACAATTGCTAATAGTCCACTGTTTTAATTTGTTGTTGTTATTATATTTACTTCTATGATTAAGTATCTGTGTTTTATTATAGGGGAAAAAATAAATTGAACACTTTCATAATCTATCCTCTGACTTAATAAATTATCTTATACTGACCTAGCCATTTCCTTCATTAATAATTTGAAAATTTATGCTTCTTGGTTATTTCAAACTTATTGAACTATATGTAAAGTTAAATATCCCTGGAGTATTGCTATGCAATATTCTTTCTATACCTTTAAAAAGGTTTAAGAATTGAGAAAATATAAAACCGTTGCTCTAGCTATGCTTTCAGATGAAATGCCAGGGCATATACCAGCAAACATGTATGAGAAAGACTAACATAGATTTCTCAAGACCACAGGAGAGAGGTAAGTATCTGTCATCCTCCGCACCCTTGGCAGCTTCACAGTCACTTCCAAGCACACAGTGAATATGGCTCCTCAGTTCCTGTCATCAGATCATGGGATAATTCAGGCTGGAAGTGACCTCAGGAGGTCTCTTGTCCAATCACTTGCTCAAACCAGGGTCACCTCTGAGACCAGACTGGGTTGCTCAGGGCTTTATCCAGTTAAGTCTTGAAAATCTCCAAGGATGGAGACAGCACAACACATCTAGGAAACCTGTTCCACTGCCTGATTGTTCATATGGGGTAAGCTTTTTTTTTCTTTATATCCACTCCAAACTTTTATTCTTGCAACTGATGCACATTGTTTATTGTCCTTCTACTGTGCATCATGTGAAGAGCCTGGCTCCACATCCTCAATGACTTCCCTGTAGTTACTGAGGGGGTGATGTTGGTTCCCCCTGAAGTCATCTCTGCTGCAGGCTGAATCTGCCCTGCTCCCTCAATTGCTCCTCAGAGGTCAAGTGCTCTAGCCCCACACCATCTCCAGTTTGTCTATGCATCTTTTGCACTGAAGGACACAAAGCTGGATGCAGTATCCAGATGTGGTTGAATGAGTGCTGATTAGAGGGTGACAATCACTTACCTCAGCTATGTTCCTGTTAATATAGCACAAGTTATAGTTAGCTTTCTTTGATGCTGGCCCTTGTTGAGCTGGAGGTGCTCACACCAGCTCCTTTTCTGCATTGCTGCCAGGCAGTCAGTCCCCAGCCTGTGTCACTGCAGGAGCTTCTTTCTTCCCAGGTTCAAGACTTTGCATTTGTCCTTGTTGAATTTCACCAGGCTCCTGTCAGCCTGTTCCTCCAGCCTGTCTTAGTCTCTCTAAATGGCACCCCTGCCTTAGGCATGTCAGCTGGTCCCTCTAACCTAGTGTCTTCTCCAAACTTTTTTTAAGAGTAGACTCCTTCATCTCCTCCAGGCCACTGATAAATCCGGGCCAGTACAGATCCTCGCAGCACTGCAGCTTTTACCTGTGCGTGTGACCTATTAACCACAGCCCTCTGAACATGACCAGCCAAACAGTTTTTTACCCATCTTGTTCTTCCATCTCAACTGTAATGTTCTAACTTGGATACAACAATATAGTGACAAATAACGTTGAAAGCCTTTCTAAATTTAAAAGTAAATGACATCTATCATGCCAGAGATCTAGTTAGTGTCCATGTGGTGTTTCTGTGGTCAGGTACATTTACTCTAACTGAAAAAGCTGCAACTGAAAAGCCAGCCAACTTCAAACCAATATACCCTTAAGTATTGACAAGGTCCTGTTTAATCATCATTTGCACACTGGAATTTGCAAAGATTATACCTGGAAAGATCTGCCTCTGAAAACTAAAAGTGCTCCTACTTCCAGACTACTTTTGCCAAGGTTTAGGACAGAGCAAAGAGCAAATTTTCACAGCCAGGTTAGGAAGACTTAACCTTAACTTACTGGAATTAAAATGACCTCTCTTCATTCAAGTGTGATTATGCCACTCACCTTTAACGTGACTTAACGGATGTATTTGTATTGAGAACAGGGCTACAGGCAGTGAAATGAAATAATAAGTTGCTGTGTTTCTTTGCCTCCTCTCTGTTCTCTCCTGATACAATGGGCTCCTGAAATGTCCCTGTGGTAAATTTGGTTTCTCTCTGAACTTACCTGCTAAGGCAGACCCTTAGATCACACAGTGCATTAGAAGGGCAGCTGCATCTTAGACTGCCAAAGGGATTCTTGTAAACAGGTTCATCTACGTCAGTTTAAGGGATTTTTCGAGTTCTCAGAACAACAGAACACCAAGACTTTAAAAATTATCTTACTCCCACTATTATCTACCTTCCAGAAATTACATGCTCTTCTTCAAGTATTCTGCCTTCTTTTTAGCCTGTACAACACATCTAGTTATCCCATGTCTCCTCTGCAATAAGTTTAAGCAAGATAAGTAGTGAAAAAAATTATTTTGCTCTTAGATGGCCTGAGTTGCTCTCTGGAGATGTTTGTCTCTTTCCATAGACTATGAAGGCACCCAAAGCTAGGCTGCTGACATAGGTACCCCAGTTAAATACCTGAGGTTATGTGGAATGAGTCAGGGACTGATAGCACAAGCAGACCACAGGAATGGATACTTCTACTTTCTTTCTGCATGCTATTAAGAGGGCAGAAAAAAAAGTCCAAGCCTTGAACTAATTTTATTAACAGTGTGTCAAACCTTTTTTACCTTCTGTTACAGTTTCAGCTTGTCTTAATGTCAAATGCCGCGTAACTGTCATGTCTTTTTGTGAATCCTAACAGCACTGCTAATAAAGCCCTTAAGGTTAGCTATTTAGAACAACCTCTAATTTAAATGACTACATTACCCTGATAATTAAATATTATTATCTTTTCTGCACAACAGGCAGAGTAAAACACTTCCTTTACCTCTTCGTCCACCTAAAAATTAATGAGATAGATCCTGCATTCGGACAACAGAGTGTAGGGATGTTGTGCTTTGTAGACCTTTAGGAATTTCTACTTGCTGAAGACATGCATTGGTCTTTCTCTCCCACAAATGTTAAGGACCTCACATTTTCACACCATTATTCAGGAATGAAACACAGTCAAAAAATAAAAGCAATGATTTGACGTAATAAAGAACATATCAGAGAATGTTCAGCTCTGGATTTTTTTCATGTTTTATACATATGCATTCACCTTTGGTTTTCCCTTGTTTCTCAAAACATTCTGTAAAATTCTTCCTTATCAAATCTTTGCTTGTTTGCAAGTGTTCACCAGCAACTGAGCCTATTCTCTCCCTAGCAAAAGAGTTTTCACTTTCTTAAAATCTTTCCTCAAAACTTCTTATTTTTGTGAAGTATCACAACACCAATTTCTTTAGCCTTTTGCCTTGCTAAAACTTTACATCTTTCATTAGAGGAGTATCTGATATGAGTACAATAATGGAACAGAAAATATCAAATTACAATGGCAGGCCCTGAATTAAAGCTGAAAAACAATAATAATAAAAAAAAATAATAAACCACCCTACTTGAAGATTCCACAGACATTACAGAATTTAAGCCAAAAATGAAACTAAAACCTGAGTGGAAATATTGATGGATTCATTGTGTCAGGGAAGAACAGAGAGGAGGCAAAGAAACAGATCAATTTAAGTAGTTAGCACTGTCAAGATGCTATTCAATCAGATATGCAGAGGACAGGGAAATTCACCCCTGCAGAATGGACATATAGTTGTATGGAGCTGGTCAAGAATAGTGGCAAGTCCCTGGAAAGTAAAGAAAAGAAAGAGTCCTTACCAAATCACACATCTGCATGACTATTATTCTCTAAGAACCATTGCCAGTTGCTGTTGTGGATGGTATTGAGGAGCAAGCAACAGTATAAAATGGTGATGCCAGAACACATTTTCTTTCCTATGCTATCACTAGAACATGACAGCATTCCAGAGAAGCTCTGAATATTGCAAAACTGGACAGCCAAGTTGAAATAAATTCCATTATAACTTTAGCTATAGAAATTGTGGTCTAAGACAGCCAACAGGATCTCTCTTCACCAGCCAACGATAGCTCCAAAGGGCAAATAATCTCATTTAGATTAGATGAATAAAATAATATTCTGGAAGTGTCTATTCTACTCTATGAATTACTACCATGGACTAGGGATCCAGTTTGAGGTTGAAACACCTAAATTCAGGCATATGTGAGTAGTGTGCGTTAGTTAAGTTTCTGTCATCAATGACTATCTAGTTAATACAGTAAATGTATTCCTAGGAAGAAATTTCTGTTACATCTGGGGATACAATTCTGTTACCTACATACAAACATCTGGTGCTGTTTCAGACGTCCTGAAGTATTCTGGCCTCTGGTTCCTGGTCTGGAAGGGCACATATCCCTTTTAGGTATTGTGCCATATCTACCAGCTCTGTTTATTCATCTCAGGTAGTTTTAGTTATCTCAAATAACACTAGACTCTTGTTCCTAGGAAAACAAGTTGATCCCAGGTACCTGTTCAGCTGAAACATATTCTAGGACCCATTGACTGTAAATTAGCGTAACAGGAGCTTACACACATAGCTCACTTGTAAACTACAAGTAGACTTTAAAAAGGTTTCAATTCCTACATTTCTCCTACCATTTGACATGCCTAAGTATATCCAAGACATCTGCACAAGACTGGGATATATGACACAGGAAATCATGGAGTCATAGAATACCAGGTTGGAAAGGACCACAAGGATCATCTGGTCCAACCTTTCTTGGCAAAAGCACGGTCTAGACAAGTACCCTGTCCAGCTAAATCTTAAAACTGTCCAATGTTGAAAAGTCCACCACCTCCCTGGGGAGATTATTCCGATAGCTCATTGTTCTCATTGTGAAAAAATTGCCTTGTGTCCAGTCAGAATCTCCCTAGGAGTAACTAGCACCCACTACCTCCTGTCTTTTCGATGTGACTCCCTGTAAAAAGAGAGTCTCCATCTGCTTTGTAGCCACTCCTTCAATACCGGAACATGGTGATGTCGTCTCCCCTAAGCCCTCTTTTCTCAAGGCTAAGCAAGCCCACTTGTCTTAGCCTTTCCTCATATGGCAGCTTCCCAGTCCTTTGATCATCTTTACGGTCCTTCTCTGGACCCTCTCCAGCCTGTCTACATGTTGTATAAAGGAAAACTGCTGATCATTCAAATCCCTGAGTTGCTTTCTAGTGTGGAATGTAGAAGCCAGGATGAGTCTGCAACCTCAGTTCTTTGTCCCAGGCTTGACAAGCATTTGTCTAAGCACGAAAAGAGAAAACTGAAAGCAGTTACGTATCAGATAAGTAGATTAATAACTCAGTGTATCTTCAAAGCACAACTTGCAACACACGTAGTTGGCTAAATGGTCTACTTCCATTACTGTGAGAAAAAATTTAATGTAAAAAGTAAAACAGCATCAAGAAAAAAACCATGCTTTCTGTTATCTCCATTTATTCTGATTCAGAATGCCTTTGCACTGCTTTTAAGTTGGGTCAGGTCCTGTAAATCTGGCACCATATAAACATAAGTGAAATTACCAGGAAAGTTAAGCAACATAGAAGAAAGACTGGTGATATTCTATATTCACTAGTGATATTAATAAAATAAAACTGATTTCTTTAAGCAACAAAACTAGGAAGCTTTTCATAATTTTTCAGTAAAAACTCAGCATGATTTTGCCCCCCGCTCCGCCTCGCGTTCTTCCTTCTGTCCCTACAACAGCACTTAGCAGATATTAATATGCTGTTTTCTAGACAACTGAAGCTATAACTAACAACAGCAATTTCTTCTGGACTTTCGCACTTTATCTTTATTTTGTTGCCATGTTTTAAAAGAAAGTTAGGATTTTATTTTAAGGTGAAGAAATCTATGATACTGTATTCACAGAGCAAATAAAAATCTCCTTTCCTTACCCAATAAGACATTATCTTAGGCAGATACAAACTTTAAAAAGTCCTCAAAATTTCAGTCAAGCATAAGAAATAGAGCAGTTCTGTACCAGGTCTCAGCAGGAGTTTTATCAAGTAACACAAAAGCAAAAGCTGAGTTAACGAGTAACATAGGTTTCTGTATCCATACCCTCTTTCTGCTGAAGTAGGTTGGATTAGTTTCATTCATTAAGCAAAAATGAACCATTAGATTATTAATTTTGTCAGTGTCATGAGTGCATTAGCCACAAAAGAAGTAAAATGAAAGCCTTACAAAATGAAGGAAAAAAAAAAGTGATTCCCTCTATATTTATTTTACCCTTCATCATTAGCATCTGAAATCAACCTTATAACGTAATTACTATAATTAGGTGTTACAATAGCACAAAGTGGCCCTGTCTGTAACTGAGGCTTGATTATTCTGGGCACAGTGCAAAAAAGCCGTAAACAACATGGCAAAATGTATCCTGAAGGTCCTATAATCCCAATACATAATAGAGGGTGATAAGTGGTTGAAGGTGCACTGCTGCATGTAGATAAAAGCACTGGGTTCTTGTAGAAAGACAAGAGGCCAAAGATCCACCCAGTGGGACTGACATGGAAACTGATGTTGAAGCTATGTATAAACTGTGGGTTAGCTGTGCCCCAAAGTCCAGGTTGCAAGCTGCCTTAAGTATACTTCTCAACTTCATCAGAAAGGACCGAGACAATCCCAAAGCAGGGTAATTTGGAGCACTCTCCATGGTTATGGCACTCTCAGGGAACACCCCTTCAGGCAGAGGAAGGAATTCATGTACCCCTTCAGGGATTCTTTTGTAGCTGAGGTATGAATAAGGCACAGGGAAACTCAACATGTGTGGATTTCAGTTACTGGATGAATAGCGAGCAGGCAAAGATAGTGACCCAAGTGGTTATTCCACTAAATCTTTAAATGATCAAGGGAGTTTACATATGTACTAAGTTAGACAGAAGTTGCAGATACCTATACTTTATTTTTGATTCTAACTTGCAATCATCGTTACAAAAGCACTGAGCAAGATGGTATCAAAGGAAAGAGTAAAATCCACTGTCCCATCTACTTAGCCATACTGTTTCTTCCCTAACTAAACCTGGAAAACAAGAGAAGTTTCCTTTAATGATCTATGTTTCTTTACAATGGTTTTTGGTGCTACGAGTCTTGATTGATCTGCTCTGTCTCCCAAGACAGAGTCCTTAGATCAGGGAAAACAAGATTCAACAGAAATGCATGAGACCGCGTGGGTCTGAGACACTGTTTTCCTGGTGTTCAGCCTAGGGAAAGATTGTCTCTAAGCTTCAAGTTCCTTCTACCTCCCGTTGCTGTGGGTCTGTAGTCTCCCTTTTTGAGAGGCAAAAGCAGTGGCAGTGGATGGGGTCTTGGAAAACTTGCAGTAATATCAGCCCTGTAGACAGGGCAACAGAGAATGGTCAGTGGGCAATGGTCTCTGCAGTTCAGTAAAAAAAGGGAGAGAGTGTAAGAAAAAAGGAGACAAAGGGTGATGGAGAAATAAATATGGATCTTGAGATTCCTGGAGTGTGCCAATAAAAAGGATAAAGTATGTTTAAATGTATCACAAGGGAATCCACTCTGGTGACACCCCACCTGGAATACTGCAGCCAGTTATAGGGCCCACAACATAAAGAAGGACATTAACTTGTTGGAGCAAGTCCAGAGGAGGCCACAAAGACTATCAGAGGGCTGGAGCATCTCTCCTATGAAGACAGGCTGAGAGAGTTTGGGTTGTTCAGCCTGGAGAAGAGAAGGCTCTGGGGAGACCTGACAGCAGCCTCCCAGTACCTAAAGGGTGGCAGCAAGAAAGCTGGAAAGAGACTTTTTACAGGGACATGTAGTGATAGGACAAGGGGTAATGGCTTTCTTTAAACTCAACGATGGCAGATTTAGATAAGATACAAGAAAATGGAACAGGTTGCCCAGAGAAGCTGTGAACATATCATCTCTGGAAGTGTTCAAGGCCAGGCTGGATAGGGCTTTCCACAACCTGGTCTAAAGGAAAGTATCCCTGCCCACGGCAGGGGGGTTGGAACTAGATGATCTTTAAGGCCCATTCCAACCATTCTATGATTCTGATTCTGTGATTCTATAGATAGGAGGGACGAAGGGCTGCTTAAGAGTGTCCTGGGAGCTAAGAAACAGAAAAAATAGAAAAGAGTTGAATACTCCTCTACAAGTTAGATGTCTGTATGAGCTCTTCATGCCACAAGGGCAATTACTAGAACTGACACAATACAAATATTTTGATGGTCTTGGACTTTGCCAAAATGACTTGCAGTGAGGAGTAGAGTGAAGCACGGCTGCCGGTGCAGCCAGAGCAGAAGGTATGGGAGCAGGAAGGAGGAGCTGCACAAGGAAGGGGGTAGGAGCAGTTCAGGAAAGGCTGATGGAGGCCATAGAAGGAGTGGAGGCAACCAGCAGATGCAAATCCCACCACAGCTCAGTCTAGGGCTTATCACTCAGCAAAACTAACCAACCTGAGCTGTGGATTAGGTGCTCCTGCAGGGGTGGGAGGAAGAACAGCCAGACCCTCAGCAAATATATGGAGAGAGGAAAGAGTGCTGTAAACTTCTTATACGTTTACAGTCAAAATGAAATCCTGTGCACTACCTTCTTTATTCACCTCATTAAAGATTTTTTTCTCTAATATTTTGTTTGTTAAGCGGATATTTTGTAAGTGCAAGTAGAAAAATAGACTCACAGTGCTAAATCTACCCCAAGTTTGTAGGAAAGCTTGCAGGTGCATTAGCAGTGACTCCTTCAAACCAAAAGCCAACTTCTATTGCCATCAGTCTCATCCTAACAGAAAAGTTGTGTGCTACTGGTTTTCCCTTCTTGAGGCAAACAACCCAGCAACATTTCTTTTAAGGAACATGCAGAAAAGGAACTGAAATGAGAGATTTCCACTGTACTTCATTAACAGCTAGTCTCCTCCTCTTTGAATTAATTACTTCTAGCATGTACTCGAAATAAAAAGACGTTGGTGTCAGTTCATGAATAGTTTAACCAGAACTGTGATGAGAGGTTTGCAATTTGTGTGCAGCATATAGCATCCAAAGGTTATTGATGCCTTCTGAGACATCATTAAAAGTTAGTCCTGAGATTCATTTTCCCTTACCGTGGGCTCTGAGCCTTCAGAATCTGAAATATCTGTTACCACAGGGTAGAAATTGAAGTTGACGCAATAAGTTGTCTAACTTGCATCTACATTTTCAATGCCTACTGAAGTAATTCTTCTAATTGAAGCACCCTGTTTCCTTACCCAGCCAAGGGAACAGAGAGAGATGTCTCTGGAGTGAACTTAGATGTCTTATCTTGAGCAGACACGATCTCCCCCTGTGCATACCCCTGTCTTTTGACTGTATAAGGAACTTGCTCACATACTTTAGGAGGATAACTTCACCACGTTATTTAAAATGTAGACACAATTTAATGTTGTATTAAGCAGATGTGCTCCCACCCTGTGATTAAATAACATTTTTTTCTAGCAGCACTAAGTACAGCTTCCACAGGGACACCTGCACTTCATTCAGTTCTGAGGTAATAGATAACCAATTACACTAAGACTTTAAGTATGTGTAGCAGATAAGACATGTAATTTATGCTATTTAACAATCTGTGGAGTCTTTATCTATAAACACAGAGTCTTTTACATGATTTACAAAGCAAACATGACCTGTTTTAAGAGTACCTGGCTCTTGCTTGGAAAAATATTTATTAAACTTTTTGAATACTATGGCTGAGACTCTGCAGAAGTGGGCCTTTTGGAGACATGGACCCAAATATGCATATATCACTCCTCTCAGTTATGAGATTCATAGACTAAACACATCCTCCATTGGTGTTAAAAATGTCCAAATATTATCAGAGTCTCTTTTTTTTGTGGAGTTTTGTTATTTTTTACATGGAGACTTCTGACTGCACCTTCCCAGTCTTTTGACAAGTACCCCCACACACAGTGACCTGCTAACACATGAGTGCTGTGTTTCTGTTTATCTTTCAAGTGTGTGGGTTTTTTAAGACATAGGATGATTCTTAGATGTTGTGTTTCCAAAGCCATTCCTGCTTGAAGAGCCAATAATTCAGGCCTTTGTATCTGAAAGAATTTTAATATGACATTAATTATAACGGCTACTAAAATCACTTGAAATCAATCTGTGTTTCCAAAGGAAAATTCTACTCTCTGAGACAGTCACAAAACTTGACTCAGACTCTTAAACTGTATTGCTGCCAGAGGAGCTCTACAGAAATTTCCAGCATACCCTGACACATTTTATATCTGATACTTGAATAAAAAGCCAATGTTCCCAATAGAATGGCAGTTTAAATGTTAAAGCACATTACTAATAAAATGGAAACTTTTCATTTCAGTACTTGAAAATTATTTTCTTTAGGCATTGTTGAGATAGCCAGTTTTGATAAGGAATAATTTTTGCTTTCTATCATATTTTTACTGCTTTGTATAATACTATGAGATGGATATTAGGTATAAGCATAACATTGTTAAAAATGTCAAAGTCCAAGTGTAGTAAAAAGAAACTGCACTCAAACAAAATGCTTTACTGAAATGAAGTGTTTAGACATCAACATGAAATGACGGATTTTAAATGTTTTCATTTAAAATTTCACTGAATTTGTGACTTAATTGTAAAATATTTCCATTTCACTGAGGCTGTATTTTGCATAGAAAACTACCGAAGAACTGATTATTTCATTTTTAAAAATCCTCCTTTGAGAAGGAGCAAACTGATGGCTTTTACTATCAGTGACAACTTTTTTATCCTGCAGCACTAATTTCCTAGAAAAGAACTGATCTATGAAATGTGCATATCACATTATTGTATTTAATAATTAATTAACCAATACATTATTTAGTGAGATTACTCACAACAGTAATCTTTTCTGGGTGTTTTATGGAAACACCCAGGCTTAAGTTGAAAACAGTTGACCCATAATGTGTTTCCTATGCGAGGGAGTCCTGTCTCACTTCCTGTCTACCTGCAAATAAGTGAGGAAACTATTCCAAAGCTGATTTCCCTGAAAATCTTATTAATAAAGCCTGTACTCCTGCTAAACCTAAATGCTAAAACCCACTCCCTCTTTCACTCTTTCTCTGCCTCTTTGCCAGTTGGGGCTCTGCAGGTTCTAACAACTCAGAAAATCAGCCTGGGAAGTGGGAACTGTTAGAAAACCAACTAGAGGCATTTGGGAGAGTTTTAGTAGCCAAGCAGCTGAAATTTTGGTAAACATTGATTATTCAGCTCTATAGAAATGTAAAGAAAAAAAGAAATGAAAATTGGGAAATGGTTCTATGTTTTAAATCAAACCTTTAAAAAAGCTAATTCAGGATCAGAAAAAATATCCTTCCTAAATGCATCTTTTAACAAATTTAGTTCTTGTGCCTTTATCTACCCCTCAACATGTTACTTAATCACACATGGATGCTATAACTATGTATTTACTTTAGATTTTAAAGATGAAGGCAGAAAAAAAGCTTATTAAAATATTTCAGGATTGTCAAACTGAAATGTGCAGAATTTAACCTACTTTTCATCCTGCTAATACCAAGTATTGCACACTTTCTAATGATCTGGTACTTAGAGTAGTGTGTAGTAGTGAAGTGGTAGTGAAGTGAAAGTGAAAAGATGAAGTGAAAGATGACCAGAGTAAACTAGGAATAGAAAAGAAAAAACAAAACAGCTAGTCTTTTTCCATTTGAAAGTGAAAATGTTAAGAGCTATATACTTCAAAATTCACATTTCCTCTGTGTTGATATCAGAATGTCTAATAACAAAGCAAAACGAAACAATACTGCCAAAAATTATAACCTCACCACACTACTATGTTTGAGCTTATAGAGCTGTAGCTCAAATTACATGGGCCAGTTAGCATGCAGCAAGATGAGACATATAAATTACTAGTATAACTACTTAAATTGCACTAATTAAACTTAATATGAAACCAGAGGATATTTGTTTAGCCTATTAATCTCCCTCCTCCCTTCTTTATTTCACACATATGGGAAAAATTAGTAAGCACTCTATCACATATATGCAGATATATGTATAAGACCTAAACGGAACCAAAGCTAAAACAAAGCTAACTGAAGTGTGAGAGACACTAAGGTTTTGCTGTGATTCCTCTATTTAAAATCTCCCAATATATGTAGAGACAGAACATGCATTTTGCAGTTAGTGGCAAAGATAACTGCCTAGTACTTATTACAGATTGCTACTATTCTCTGTTACTTAATTGCATTGTTGCATCAGGGTTTTTCAAATTACTTAAGCTCAGAATGACATATTATAATTATTACAGGTAGAATAACTTCTGCTTGTGAATCATAGAGAATCAGGGATTTCCCTTCTACGTCCTTGAATGAAACTGCAGTTGAATCAGATAGCATTTTTATTTGGTTCAGGAAAATAGCAAACTATTTCTCATTGCTCATTGCGTGCTTAGAATCTAGTACAATGAAATTGTGACAGCCTTCACAAAATCCAAACTCTCCCTTAGTTGAGATAATATTATGCAGTAGATCATTAGAAAATGAAATGTTTGTGCCCAGTGCAAACTGGTTGCATGACTTCAGGGAATCTCTCTTGTCTGCTGCTAGTTGTAGCCCAGGCAACAGTAGGTGTCAGAAACACGTACCATAAGCATCAGCAACATCTTTGCTTATAATCAAACAGCATCAGTGGTGCAAAATGAACAGAAAAAAATGGTACCTTGAGTATTCTGTCACATGTGCTATGCTAAAAAAATGTGGGTAAGCACACAAAACATACCTGCTGGCAGAAACTGTCTGGTTCTGCCACCTAACCTAGAACGGATATTATTCACAGTCTAGCCAGACATTATTCTGCAGTGTAAACTTGAAACTATAAATCTTTTTCAGTCTCATTAGTTATGAAAGAAGACAGATGGTTTTATCAGGGAAGTTTCTTCCTTGGTAATACATAGCAGGTTCCCTCTGATGTGACTCCATGGACTGAGAATTGATGCCACTGGGATGCCTTTTGACAGTACATGAATAAGCATCACAGTATTATGGCAAGAGCAAAAGGAATGAAAATGCAGAAAATAAACGCCTTTCACTGTGGAGAACCTCAAATCCAATTGACATAAACTTTCGGGCTTGTGGAGAAAGTCCACTTCAGGGACAATCTGGTGACCATGAACAATGCAGAGAGCTCTGAGAATGAATGCGCTTGCTTCATTTCCACAGATGATAATACAGAGGTGGTACCTGGGGCTTGCAAACCACTACACCAAGCTCTGCTTAACCACTTCACTTTTAAGAGCTTTTCTCTGTTCATTATAAGGTATTTCTAGAGTTGCATTTGATCAACTACTATGTCATTTTGAAGCTCTGCAACAACTCCCAGTTTAATAATTGTATTTTCTCACGTTTGTCAATTTTCCTTTCCTTATATAATGAAGATTCTTCTTCATCCACTTGCTGGCTTCTCCTACAAGTACCCTCAATCTGCTGTTCCTACACAATCTTGTGTCTTTGAGTTTAAACCAAGTTATATTATCCGAAGCCTATACCAGTCCCTTACAAGGTTTAGTTCTAATGTGTTTCACACACACTTGCTCATTAATGCCAAGAGGAATTATTGTTAATAATTTTTGGTGTTATTTTTCAACCTGAAAGAAAAAAAAAAAGTAATCTTTAACTCCTGAGCAATTAATTGTAAAAGCAATGGAAAAGGATGCACATTCTTATTTTACTTGTCCTCATTCTTCATTATTTTGTTACTTTTAGCTGCAATTTCTGGACTTAGACTGGATGTTCTGAACAACCAGATCAGATTGCTTACTCATGGAGCTCTGACCTCAGTCCCGTTTGTCCTTTGGTAACAGCATGAATACAAGTTGAGATGTGAGGGATGGATGGTAAGGGAGGAAAGGAAGACAATATATCTTATCTGTTTTGCTCTATTGTTGTGGAGATTGGGGTTGTATTCTTTGTTATTAATGTTAATGTTACTAAAGCTAATTATTAATATAAATAATATTAATTATTAATATTTTGAGGGACAGCAGGCAAGTTCAGAGAAAGAAAGACAATAAATAGAACTAACTGCATCAAAAAAACACAAATTTATATTTGCTTCTGTCATAACAGAAAAGTCTTTGGTGGAGAACTGACTCTTAGTGGTTGAGACAGAAAGGGCAGATAAAGCACATGCATCACCCCAAACTAGTATTTTATACAGGTTAAATCCAAAAGAAAACATTAATGGACTTTTCTTCCTGCCATTTTAAAAGTAAGATTTATGAGTTCCCTTTTCTACTTGCCATTGAGATTATCCTGGATAGTTGCAGTATAAGGGTATATGGAACGTGAGAGCACCTGGTTCATTGAATTATTTGGTCATTTAGTTATGTGGTTAGGTGTTAATCAGAATAACAGAAATAGAAAACAACAAGGAAAGTGACAAATTCAACACAGAAACCAGGATATAATAGACGCAATGATAAAGACCAAGACTCTTCAGCTTCTGACAAATGGGCCATTAAAGGACTGGCTGCAACTGCATGTAAAAAAGTCCCCCAAAACACCCCAAACCCCCTGAATGTAAATCTGAATGTAAATTCAAGGTTATAATGGGATACCTGAGGAGTAATGTGGGATTATGTAAAATTTATTATAGGATGATAAGTGGAAGGGTAAATGGTGGAAAAGGACCAGGGAGGAACAAGCATGGCAAAACAGAGAGAAAACAGGCAAGGGGCCGGTCTTGTGTAAGCGAGGCCAGTCAGTAGGTTTGTGCCTGGGATGGAGACCATGGGCTGAAAGAATCTCCAGACCCTGGAGGCTGCTGGATTTGATGTCTCCTGTAATATCCTTAAGACAAGAAATAGAAAGACCCATCTGATATATTTTCATTAGGATCTATATGCACTGGGACAGCCAGAATCCAAGGATTTTTTTATTTTTTTTTTTTAATGCCTGAGGTAACTTCCTTAACCTTGGAGCTCTACCTACCAAAATACTGTTGGAACCACTAGAAATAAAATGACTGATCAGTTATGGGCTGTAGAATTTGCTCCAACACCTAGTATGGAACACATTTAGCAACGCAGCAAAAGAATCTGATAAAACTTTTTATTTATTTATTTTATTTCAGGGAGACTCAAGTGATAGGGATAGTGGGAAATATTTTCAGAAATGAAAAATGTATTTAAAATATAAAAGATCCACTGATTTTGCATTGTTGCACTAAATCAATATTGCTTTAACGTCTGCTATTATGAACAATCAACGAAGTGTAATCAGCTGTATTACCGCAGTTTAATTAGGCATCAGAATCGGATGCAACTATAAAAAACATTTCACCCTACAGATGTCTGTCACTGTCTCTGTTTCAAATTAAGAAAATTCAGGCTTTGAATTTAGGGTTTTGTTTTTAAAGGTTAGAATTTTATCTCAATGCATTAGTTCTTTGGAAAGCGGAAGTCGAAGCTAGAATTTCTTCAATGACTGTAGGACACGATTGGCATTTCAATAAAGAGAAATAGTAGTTCTTAAGATAAGTCTGGAATAGTACCACCTGAAAATAATTGATGAAGGCACATAATATGTCTATACTATCAAATATAAAATTATGCAATGCATTTCCTGAAGGAAAAATTGCTTATTAGAAGACTTATGAATTCAGAGACCAATTGAGATTTTTTTTTTTCCAGCAGTACTTCAGTAGGTCCCTACCTTCATGATAACTTCTTAGCATTACTAAATTGTATTTCAAACGGACAACAGAATCATTACATGTTTGGTTATTGTTCCTTCAAGCATTTCTCACATACTTACTGCATTTATGCACTTACTATTGTATTTCACAGAACAGAGTTTAGTAATGATAGATAGACTAGTTCAATAGACCACAGAGGTTTCTTAAGAGTTTGCTATATTTTATATGAACAAGTAACATTTAATTATATACAGTATTTGTCTTGCCTATACACACAGTTCAGCTGATTTTGGATGCACAGGTTCCAAATGAGATGATAAAACACATTCTGACATGATGATGAGCAGGGATCAAGTGAAATTTTGGAAATATCAGGGGAACTGTCTTCCTAACTCATTTTTCCATCTCAATTCTTCTGCTTTTGCATGCACATGCAGACTCTAGTATTTTTTAAAGAAACGTAGAGATCATCTGATTACAATTTAATATTTGTATCAGTGAAGCAAACTCATAAATTTTTAACTGTCATGGAAACAAATGCCCAGGTATCTCCATTTTGGATTCTTTAAGAAAAAGAATCTGAATGTCAGAATTTTAGGGATTCATGCATTGTAATTAATCTTATGTTTCATTATCTATTTATAGTAGCTATTTTTCGAAGAAGCCTCTCTATAGAGATACCTGTAGTATTTTATAGGTGTTTAAATATATAGTGGCCTTTTTCTGTCAGAAGCAATTAAAGCTTGTTTGAAGTATGCTGTATATATTTCTCATCCTATTATTGAAGAGCTCCTCAGAGCACAACTACTGGAGACTATGTCTATTCAGGTGTAAAAGGAAAAAAGTTTCTTTGGATCTGTGCTATAACAGAACATTTTAAATCCTGATACTACCAAACTACAACAGCTACTCAAATTCACCTAATTAAAAATTTTTAAAAAGAGGAGACCCTGTAGAACAAAAAAAGATAAGCAGCAATTTGTCTCAGTTAAAAGAATGTATTTCAGGCTATTATCTACCACATTACTACTACTAAATATGCTTAAATATTCTCCAGCACACTCACCTCTTTTTGATGGTACTTAATTGCCAGTTTCAATCTTGCAAGATCATTACCATTTTGTTCTTCTATCAAGCTATTATCATCTCTGTAATTAAGAATAATTTCCAATTCCCTGGAACTCCGTGTCTGATCCAGGAGATCTTTTGCAAATTGCTTGCATTGCCGTGACAGTTCCTCATACTCTGACTTAAATTCATTTTCGACTTTACTCAGCTCCTGCAGCTCCCAGCTCAGCTGAAAAGCGGTAAGGAAAGGATCCTCACTGGACAAAGCAATCAATGATGGGCTTGCCAGAGCCTTGTAGATATTGAGTCTGGATCGAGAGTGGCGGAGGCTGTCTACATCCGAACTGGAGACACATTCGACGCAGTTGCAGCGGACCTCATGTGGCCTGGGCACGGAGACCCCTTTCTGCACAAGGAGCTTTATGATTTCATAATTGTTGGTGTGGGCAGCCAGAATAATGGGTGTGATATCCGGCGTGAATTCTGAAAACTGCTTGTCCAGAAGCACTGGTGGCACCTGTGGAAAAAAAAAAGGCAAAAACCCTTACAGGCCTCTTAATTGAACAAGAGCTACAGAAAATTAAACTATGAATAGTTAACCAGGCAGTACACTTACTGATGGATCTTTGCTTCTGGCCAGACTTGAAGGAAACACGTTAAACACAACAATTAAATTAGCCAAGATGACCCCTCTCCAGTTAATAAATTGCTATAAACAGGGTGGTATTTTACCAGGTAGTACACTTACTGATGGATCTTTGCTTCTGGCCAGACTTGAAGGAAACACTTTAAACCTAACAACTCAATTAGCTAAGATAGCCTCTTTCAACTAAATACAACGTTATAAAAAGGGTGTGATTTTTCATAAAACCTGTTTGTATATAAACAGCCCATGGGCAAATGATTCATTAGAGCAGATGATTAGATAAACAAGGAAGAGTCAGACATGAAGACTCCTTTTGGGTCCCTTGAAGTGCCAGCTGTGAGCAACACAGAAATGCTTCATCTCTCACTGGTTGATCTCAGTTTCGCAGGGAAGACAGAATCATGGGAACACAACTAATTCTCTGAAAGAAGCAGTGAATATGACACCAACAAGTTAGATTTACAAGATAAACTGGGAAAGCAAATGAGAGAGAAAATATTTTTTCTTAAAGAGAAGGTTGGAAATAAGACCGCGTAGAGTAACAAAGATACCTGCTGCAAAGAGCTTAATGTCTTAAGGCTCAGTTCTACACTCACACGTGCAAACAAGCATACTCTCTTTAGAGGAACACAGGCAAGTTGGTAGCACAGGCCTCAAGAGAGGAAACGCTAGAAAAGGATTTGTAAAACCTCTTCTGCTGTGCATGTCTGTACTTTCAGTCTCCTGATGTGTTTCTATATTTTACCAGAAGACTGTAAGATCTTTCATTTTAAGATTGTTTCTTTACTTTACATTCCCAGACTCTAAAGCATTTTTCAGATCAAGACAGCTCATTAGACTAGTACAATGAAGCCATATAAGTGTAATTAACCAATGTCAATCAAAAAAAATGGCAGTGGCAGCATCACTTATAGACTGCTTTTGGTCTGTAGTTCAATAACCAAGCACAAAGTCAATCCACATCAGCAGTGTGTTTTGAGTGATGCTCCTTTAGGAGGAAGAAAAAGGGAAAACATTTGACTACAAGTTATCTGAAGGTTAGAGAAATAGATGGCCACTGGAGGGAGGGAAAGATGTTACGACAGCAGAGTGACCTCAGTGCAAGGTGGAAAAAACACAAATAGCTCAGAAGAGAAGCTAATAGCAAACAGGTAAAGCATGTGAGAACAGTGTAAGAACAAGCTGAAATGAGCTATATTTAGAGCCTTGGGAGGGAAAGAAATGGAGCAAAAAATTAAATGCACGGAGTCAGTGGAAAAGAAAAATAGAATGACATTAAGTGAAAAGTGAATCTAAAGCCATAAATAAAATCCCTAGATAATGGATTTTTTTCTCCCTCTTTCTAATGAAGACACTGTGTATTTTGTGCATTTTTAACTGTTCTGCATGTAAAACAAATCATGTTTGCAATGGGACTGTGTCCATGTATAAGAGCTGCTATGTGTGTGGGCTGTAAAACAGAGGCCCGAAGCACTAATTAGCTGAATAAGAGAATTACTTTGGGAGGTGGCCACTTATTCATGTAAAATAGGGTGGAAAGTCAAGACTGGAGATCCAGCATTCGGTATTGTAATCACACATCCCTAGGGAAACGATCCCTGCCTGGCCATAGCGTATTTCTGACCTCGAGAATCTGTGCTGGATTCTGAGAAGGAATGTGGAGTCAACAGGCGGAAATCCCTTCTCTCCCTTCCCACGCACTCAAATGTGGACGGCTTGGCTTGGCACTGTATAAGGCTGGCACAGAGTCCCTGTCAGAGCAGGGCTGTGGGATGCCTGAGCCAGCCCACCCACCCTCACCACCCCATGCAGGGGGAGCAGCCATCCTCATAGTCCTCCCCACAGGCTTATGGCAGATGCCTACAGCCAGGGGTTGTGAGCCGAGCAGCTCCTGAGAAAGTTCTCTTCTGCTTTCCTCTTCTTTACTCTGAGTTACATACAAAAAGTAATGCCTTCACGTAGTGTGTGCAGCATACAGAGACATGGGTTTAAAATTACTCAAGAGGTAAGGAACCCATCTGGGAATATACTAAAGTTACATATGGATGTGGTGGACACTCAGGTGCAGGAACAAGCAAAAGGTCTGTGGGCTGTGCCCAGTCTCAGCTGTGGTCAGAACAAGAAAAAACAACTGGGTGAACATTTCCTCAGAGGACTCTCCGGCTATGTCCACACTGCTCTCCCTGGTCTCTCCCAATGCTGAAAGCCTCCAGGGCACCTCTGGTCACCTCACTTCTAGGCTGAACTCTGTCCAGAGCCCTCTTGGGGAAGCCCATATTTTGTTCCACTATTCCTGTCCAGTGTGGACTGGGGCTTGAAATCTGTACCTGTTCTCTCATCTGGCTGCAATGTCAGCAGGGAAAATGAGACCCATTTCCAACCCCAAACTCCACTGGTTATTGTAGTCTTAGATTTATCTTCTCTTTTACTTACACATTACATAGAAAAAAAGACAGCACACATGCACGCACACAATTTTTCTGCTCTCTAAACTGCAACTGTGGTCAATGCTTTTGAGGCTAGAAAGATAAGAAAACAGCAGCAGAGACTCAAACTTTGCATTAGTAGAAGTGAGCTTTTGGGCTATCATAGGTCTGAAAAAGTTTTACAGGGAGGGATGTGTCGTGCTCTGACGGTGTCTGCCACAACTGGTGAGACTCCACTCACTCCCAAGGTCAGGGTGCCAGGGAGCAGAGAGCTGGAAGGGCAGAAAACTCAGGATACAAAGGATACAAAGCTAAAACTCCAAACTCACTGACTGCTCAGCGTATTCCTCTGTCATTTAGCATGTCATTATCTTTGTAATTTCTGACAGCACTAAACTAATATTTGCTTCAAGCCCTGCCAGAACTGAAGACTATCTTAACCACAATCTTCTCTGAAAAATTACAAGAGACACAGCTTCAAACAACATGACATTACTATGACTGACTTGTACATGGGGTCCATTACCTCAAAAGTTGTTTTTCTGATAGTGTATCAAAACCATTCATCTTAAGGTAACTCAGCCACAGGGCTAGTGACAACATTTTGGAATTCATATTATCAGAATTTACCCAAATATAGAAGTGTGCATTAAATCATTTCAGCCTTAACTCATGGAAACATTTAAACTTAAATGGTAAACCCTAAGACTGCAAGTTTAATTACCTCATGAATTTAACTCCTGACCCTTTACCTCCTATTTTAAGATTTCCTACTCATTTAAACCAAAGATATACAGAATGTCAAAGCAATAAGGTCAAATTATTCCCTCATCTGCAGCATAATGAAGTACTTATCTTCTGAAGTTCTGAGTGCTCTCATGGCACTCAGAATATTTTAGTATTTAAATGCTGACCCAGAGAGCTTGCTCTGAAATCACCAGACTTATGATGAATTTTACTTTTGAACTACTGAAAAAATAATTCTCTTTAAAGAAGCCAAAACAAATAACCAGCACACACTGATACTAGCTACACAATCCACATCTTCGATAGAACACTCACAGAAAACACATGAATCTTTCTTAAATCCTGGGAGGATGGGAAGCTACTAGTCTTACAGTCACTGACTGTGACTGTGATTTCCCAAAGCTTAGTAGTGGTGTAAATATGTTGTACACTTCTGAGTCAATATGTCAGCTGTAAGGCTGCTGAAACTTAGAAAAGTCAAACGATTTTTGCCTTCTTACACTTTCTTGAATTTTTTTCAACACCATTTATAGAGCTGAGCAAAGGGATTTGGTGATTTTGTATACTTGTATGCATATCTGTATGAAGATGAGTAGCCAAAAATAAAACAGAAAAGAAGAAAACATAGCTTGAAGTCTGTACACTTCAGTGTTCTAGGACACAAGATTTTCTGTTGCAGTCCTTTTCCCTGCACTTTACTGTGGGAATGAGTCAGTGCAATTTAGATATCTAATATTTTTTTTTTAGATACCAATTGGATCAGCCCTCTTCAATATAAGTTCCCTGTATGTTCTGTTTGAAGAGAAGCCCCTTCGCTATGACAGAAAGAGAAATCTAGGCTAAATTAATGCCAGTTAGGTCTGAGACATTTTGTGTCCCTATGACATCAAAGCAAAGAGACCAATTGCTGATGATCTCTTAGATATCCAGGAAGCAGAAAAGAAAACAGTCAGTTTGGAAAAGGAAGAATGGAAACCCCATAGGCATCCATTTCTGCATCTAGATTTCTCATAATGGCTCTCAGTGCTGCAATATCTTAACAGAGAGACTGAAAACTGCAGTGCCCATTTACATACTTTTTAAGTGCAAGAGCTCAGAATCTATGTAAAGCAACCTATTTCCTTGGGCAAACGGTAAGCTTGCCCAGTTTTTGTGTTCATTTATTTAAAATTATTTTGCCTTTTGCTTGTAAAGGAGACCGAACCCTGCAATGGCTTCAAGTAGTTATGAGAATAAATCTCTGAAACATGACAATCATGACAGCACGATTGGAGGAAAAAACAAAAGCCAATAAAAAAAAGAATATATGATGGATAACAAGATGAATACCTACGTAATCTCATGCAGTACCACATTATATGAGGAAATTAATATTACAAAATCGTGTCATTGAGTTCGTCAGTTGCTTCAGCACTATTGCTCTATAGCACTCATCAGCCAAACACCTTGAAAATGCTGAACTCTACATTCCAGCACAGCCCATGACATACAAGTTATCACTATGTATATACATTTTTCTGATTTATATTCTGGTTTGTTGAGTTTTCTCTTCTTTGGTTTCATATGATGATATCAGCCGAAATACATCCTGAGTATGATGATGGAAGCAGTTCCATCAGGAAGGATTAAAAAAAATCCTCCCGCCCTAACTCCTTTCACATGTACTAAGTCACTGGTAAACTACCAGATAACTTGAATACCTTGAAGATATAACTTCAAGATAACTTGAACTCAGTTGTCACACCACCAAAGTGATCTGTACAGACCATCCTGAAAGCTGTGCTGAAACTATCCTCTCAAGACAACACAAACTGCAGACCTGCAATGGTGGCCCCAGATTTGGACAAAAGTCCTTTTCCCTGTCCCAGTTTGCACAGCTGGCATGTTGTTTGGTCATCAAGTATTTAAAGCAGGCAAGTGGACGGAAGTTGTTAAGCTGAACTCAGGGATAGCATCATTTCAGAACAGTGTGTGTGACACCAGTCATGCAATACCCACCTCACATATTGTAATTTTCTACTTTCCATAGGCAGCTTTCCCTGGCATCCCTGGAAAGGGTTCAACTTGTTTATTGCCCTTGGACTCATTACATTTCCTAAAGGTAAGTACCATACTCTTATGTGCTAATGAAGCATTTTCTTTCCTTTTATAATAGCCTCTACATCTACTTTTTTTTGTAGGAAACAGATGTATCCACGAAACCTCACCTTTTAGGGCACTGCAAGTTAACTGACAACAGTCTGATGGCTAAATGTGAATGTATGAACTTGTAATTAGATTTTTAAGAAATACTGTAACTTTTTAAGATTGCACACTCTGAATACTAAGCAAACGTCTGAAATGCTGGCTAAGTCCAGCAGATAAGATTTCATTATAAATTTTGCCCTTTGACATTTTCACACCCACAGTTCAGCTTAATCCTGTCAAGGTGTTTAATGCTCACATTCCAGATTTCTTTTCTCTGGAGTTTAACCACAAGCAACAGAGATGATAAAAATGGGTCAGTACATATTTGAGGTTAAGTGATGTTTATCTTTTTGGGTCTTGAATAAAATATTGACTCTTAAATGAAGTGTGCTTAAAAATTAAAATGTTGGTTCTCATATAAAATATATTAAGAAGTCAATTTAAAATTCTAAATGTTAGACAAATAGGCCATAAAACCTCCCTCTTGTGCTAAAGTATAGGATGTGGTTCACATCCAAATGAAAGAACTGACTAGCCAAAATGAAATCATAACCACAAGTTGAGATTTTGTGGTGGGAAGGTTTCTTTGGGCTCCAGCTTTTAGTTGAAAATATCATTTGTCAGATTCCAAATTATGTTATGAATGAAAAAAAGTGGAGAATTCCTTGCGGGGAGGAAAACACATAAATTTGACTTAGGGCATTAACAGCTGGACAACTTATACGGACCTCAGGACATGGGGTTTGTTACCAGTTTCACCACTAACTCTAGGTTGCCTAGGCAGACCAACTCTTTCTGCTTCTTTTCACAGTTAGATACACTTTTTTGAGCTTTTTTCAGCTTGCCTCTTGTCTGTCTCGTGTTTCTAGGGCAGGGAGCTGTAATTTTTTGCCTCCTTGGCAGCCCTCCTCAGTGTATACCATGTGTCATAAATATTTCAAAGCATCAGGCCTAAACGTCCTTATATCATGCTAATGCATTATTGTTAGCAAAGGATAACTTCCTCCCAGTTAGAACAGTGTTTTATGTAATATCATGTCCATTTATTTTACTGAAAATTTACTTTCAGCTTGGCTGTAACATGACTAGGAACACAGATGTTGCCATAGCTAATACAAAATCCCTGCCACATTTAAGGAGGTTTCAGTGCTTGCCTTTTTGTGTTTATAGAATTTCGTGAAATTTTAAAGTTTGACTTATTTTCATTCTCTGCCGTTTCCAAATACAAGCTGAGTTTTCAAAACCTCAGCATTTTTGTCTTTTTTTCTTAATGATTTACACTTACCATAAGATGTGAGCCTATGGTTTTCCAATGCTTTTTCATGCTCATCCTATTACAGCCGAATCAATTTGTGTGTCACAATAGCCACAGCATGGACTGATGACTTCCAGTCTCTGTGTCAGCTGCATTTGCACACATGGCATTAATGTTACATATTAAGAAAAATAATTACAACAGCATTTAGTAATTCACTGAAACCAACATCACTTTTCTAAACAATGAGGATGAATTGCATAACTGCATGATACAAATAACAGTATATACTCAACACATCTGTGCAACATTTGAGCCAAAGAGTGTTAAAAGAATTCAGCAATATATGCATGGGACAGCAGGAAGAAACTTGTCAGAAGGTCTTGTTTGCCCCTCTTGAACTCAAAGTACAGTAACTACACCTAGATCAGTCCCCACAGAGATTTAACCAATTGGTTCTTGAAGCTTTGCAGTGGTGGATGGATGTTGAACCATTTCCAAACAATGTTCCTGATATTTAATTTGTTTTACTTTTGTGCAGTTTAAGCCTGCAATGTATTGTTCTATAAAACATGGATACAGAGAATACATTATTTCTTTTCTATAGTTTCAGTGTTCTCTTTTAAACACTGATTGCTTCAGACTTCTGTTATTGGTAACATTTCCTAATTTTCTGAACGTTATTTCTTTCTGCGCATTTGTTACCACTTCTGAGTATAGTAGAGGACAAATTCACATATATCTTATCATCTCTGCTTATTCTGATATGACTCAATATGATATTGACTTTTGCCCAGTAATATAATATTGTTCAGGCTTTTCCTGTTAGTCTTGTTTTAATCCCCCCTGCAGAACTGTTATCATAATAATTTTCAATTCCAATATATAGTTGGTTGATTATTTCTGCTCTGCTTAGAGCCTTAAACTTTTTCTTACTGAGCTGTTTTATTTTTTACGCAAATGATTTCTCCTGTTTTCCAAAACAATCCTGAATTCTAAAATTGTGTCCTGCAACAGCCTTGTGATCCCTCCAGCTTTGTGCTGTCTACAGATTTAATATGCCCTCTATTTCATCTTAAATGTCATGAATGATTATACTGATTGGGATAGACCCCTGCAGAATTGCTCATTTCATCCCTCTGTTGGATTCATTTGTCTTGTTTCACTGAGTACTGTTGGCAACTACTCTGAGTGTGGTTTTCTTAGACTATTTTGAGTGACAGTTTATGAAATCTTACAAAACTCAAGCTATATGATATGTACTGCTTTTCCTCAACATACAGAGCTTGCTATCTGGTCATGAATAAAAATTATATTGTTATGACAAGATTTGTTCTTGACAAATCCTGGTAGGCTGCTATTCATGTCTACGTCTTCTTCTAGGTGCTTACAAGCAGAATTTTTGATTATTTTCTTTAGGATCCTCCTTGGCGTGAAAAGGTATAGAGTTCTTTTATTTGAAAAAGGAGAACAGAGAATGGAAAGGAAATGTCGTAAAATGAATTGCTAACAGTTTCCAGATAGAATCAGAAGAAAATATATTTGATTTGATAGATCTGGGACATGCATTTGTTGGGTGTGACTGATAACAAAGGGCTTCAAAAGTTTTTTTTCTTTTTTCCCCCCTCCTCCCTATATCTCTGGGACCTGATCCAAAAAACAGCCTGTACACAAAAGTGGCCATTTTTAATTAATATTTTCCTGTGAGTACTATTAGAGGACGGATATGCCCTTCCTTCAGACAATGTCAATAGTTGAAGACAGGGTGGGAAATGACCTAAAAGTAGATACTCAATAAAAGACTGTCAGGATATTTTGAATTTGTTTCCAGCTCTGAAACTCATACCTGTTTTCTCACCATATATATTTTTGGAAGTATTCAGAGTATTTCAAGTAAGAATTCTAGGCATTGCTTGAGTGCTCATAATGAAAAATGACAAGTAAACAGCGTTGTTTTCACTCAGGGCCAGTGAAAGAAGAAAACAGAAATGGTTTGTAAAAAAATGAGAGCTAAGAAAGAAAAAAAAGACCTTATTACAAAAATGACGAAAGGAGAACTCAAATTATTTCTGTCACATCATAATAAAGCTCAAATATGCCTCTCTTATAGTTTGCATGATGAGCGAAACCAATATTGAAACTTCTTGAATATTGAAAGTAGACCTAGTGATGTCCTTCCCAGCTGAATGTTTTTAAATGGATGCTTAGATACTTTTCTCAAACACAGAATGGTCCACAAAGGCAAAATCATTTTAGTGGTGTTTATGTCTGACATTCCATTTCCTGAGAACCTGTGTCTCTGGCCTTATTAGAAAAATGTGGAAAAGCTTTTGTGTTTCCCCTTTTTTTTTTGCCTTCTTCCAAAATGGCTCTGATATTTAGCTGGGGAGGCAGGAAGAAATTGGCTTGTTTCTCCAGAGAGGTCATGAGAGAAATGTTAGAAAAAGAGTTCTTAGACTCTGAGCTGGATCCTTTGTTTTTCCCCCAGCTCCATGGATCTAGAAACAAGAAAAGGCATCCCAATGGCTAAGGAATGAGAAAGACAGTTTTTGAAAAGGAGCTTTTGCAGAAAGAACAATAACAGATTGGTGGCCTCTCTACGTATCAACAAACTGTTTAGGAGATACAAGCATCTCAGAGGGAAGGGTGGAAATTAGCTAAACATATTTACAGATGACTGTGATTATTTAGAATTGCAAAGTAATTTGAGATATCTTCACGGCTGGAAAGTAAATTTTGTTTCTCAGAAAATTAAAAGGATTGCACTCTCAAAAAACAAAGTGGGAATCAGGCAAATTTGCAAAACACTTAAAGAAAAAATGCTTAATATCTTTTCAAACTATTATGAGAAAGGAATGCAAAAAAGCATGGCAGGGCCATAGAAACCAAATAAATCCACAGAGGATGCAGAGAAATATCATAGTAAGCTGTTTCATTAGTACGCTATTCCTGGTATGTTATTCAGTGGTTTGTTATTTAGCAGTAGGTCTAGTTTTCGAACCACACTATACGTTTTCCAGCTTTAACAGATGAAAACAAGGACTCATTCCTAAAGTAGATAGAGGAGACCAAGGCTCATGCAACTATACTCACAGTGAAAAATTGAACTTCCTTTGAGAGGCAAAGAATTTACAATTGAATATTATTACAGCTTAATGATATTCTCAGCTGTGTTCATTTTCTTAACAGCAGACACTTTTAAGTTCCTTCCTGCATGTAAGAATCAATAGAACAATCCTACTGCTTATGAGGTTTTGGGAAAATGTAGTGATAAAGAATATAAGATTGCTAGAAATCAAAATTTTCCTTTTGAATTCCCGTTACAGAGAGATCAATGAAGAAATGGGAGACACATGCATTATTATAACCTGTCCTATGCAGTGAAAGAGTTTCAGTGAAACTGAAACTGCTTGCAGGATCAAAACAGTTAAAGGTAGTTTTGGGTAGACCACTAGAAAGCAGTTTTTATAACTGGCACCAAGAAGAATGGCTTGGTTTAAATCCTTTAATATTGTGAGTTGTTCTTGTTTCAGGTTAGTCTGATCTTAGCGTTGTACTCCACTTGAGCTTACTGATTGATTGCAGATCTTGATTTGTACACATCTTATACAGATGGTGCATCCTAGTAATGAATGGGTAAAGAGGTATTCCTAATGTGCCTTAGGATAAGGAAGTTTTATTTCGCTCAGCTTATGTAAGTATATTTTTACTCAAGCGTGGTGGTAAGAGAGGCTTAACAAGCAGAGGTTTAAATGAGCATGGAAGAGGAATTTCATCTTGTCAGCCACCTTGTTTGTACTTACAGTTAATGTCACAAAGCTAGTTGGTAGCAAATAAAATGGTAGCAGACTTTTTTGTTTTTCCTGCAAATATCCAGCCGCATCTGGGCAGTACACAACATGAAATATAAGGCTTTGATGGGGGATATTTCAGGTTTGTTTGTTTTTTTCTGCCAGAAAGCCTCATACATTGTGATAAGCTTGTAAACTGAGATATTTTATTACCAACCCTCAGGAATGTTTTAGTAACTGAATTGAAAGGGGAAATAATTTTGCCTCCTGCCAGTCTGGGGTGAAGATGTGAAAGAAATGGGTCTTAGCACTGGCATATAGGACAATTAAAACACTTCTGTCAGTACAATATGTGACATGCGTATCTTCCATCCAGAAACGAGTTGGTAAATTGACAGACTAAATTGGTAGTCTTCTAAGAAGAGTAAACCTCTGTAATCACATTAATGGACTCTGTCAGTCACACCATCGTAACTTTTGAATTTGTTGGGCTTATTGCAGCTGAATGTTAACAGGAAGGAATAATAGAGATACTAAATTCCTTCAAGTTTCCTAAAAGAGATGGGTGATTGAAATCTAGAAGAAAATTCTGGAGTGTGAGCTCAACAATATTACTAGATACCAGACAACTCATACATAGGATAGTACTAGTTCATCAGCTTTGATGAACATTTGTAACATTAAAAACAGAGAAAATTTGATAATGATGCACATAGCTGTGTAGAAATCAGTTTTCATAAATTTCACTGCTCACAGAATGATTTGACAAGGGATGTCATTTGACAAGAGCAAAGTTGATGGTGGACTGCTAAGGCCTATACGTGAGCAAGCTTCTTGACAGTGGCATGTTTCTGGTTTTAAAATTTTCATAGGTTTTTCCCATGGCTGAAGGTTTTTAAAGCCATTCATTTTAAAGATTAATAGGTATGATTGCATGTTTGACTCTCAAAGACTAATGTTCACTTTGAAAAAAGTCTTTCGAATTCTACTCTTCCTTGCATACAACTTATTTAAGAGGTATCTCCACAGGCAAGATCCAGGTAACTGCATTGCTGCACAGTGGCTCACTGACAAGGAAGAACTCTAGAATGGCTCTTTGAAAATATTTTTCAGTGGACCACTTTTCAGCATTGGATTGCCTGGAAGATTGTGTCCATCAAGAACTGCTTTTCCTTTGAAAGTTTTGTTCAACTATAAGGCTCTGGTGGTCCTGTTATTAAAATCTTTCCCAGGTGTCTGCATTGGATGCTGTCAGAGAGAGAATATGTTGTGGATGAACCTACAGGATGGGATTTATCTCTAGATTTACACACCTAATTGTACGGTCTATATATGAATTAGTTTTTTTAAACTCCTGTTACACCCAATGCAAAACTAGGGCTCATCTCAGTTGCCCCCATGTAGGTGTCTAATACCATTTCAGAAACTTCCAGGTATCCTGTGTGACCTCCATTCACCACTCCACAGAAGCACAGGTCTTGCACAGATCCTGTGTCATAACTGCCAGCCCCACACATCTTATAGATCCACCGGGATGCCTTACATTTCACTTTGCCACTTCATGTGAGCCTCCAAGCTGGGCCCCCAGTTGATGTAGTCAGTAGAGTCCAGACAACTATTTTTCTTAGCTTACGGTAGACACTTGCACTTGGACAGCAGACCATCTGTAACAGCTCTTCACTGACCTTATCGGGAACTCAGCTATCTGGCTTAACTGTGAGCACTAAAGGAGTGATTCAGGTACCTAGACATAGGCATATAGTACTGTTTAAGATACCCTGAAGAATCAGAGAGATCTACACAGATATGAAACAAGACCTCCTGGAGGGTTTCACCCTTTTTCAGCACAGGTGGAGGACAGGAAGGCTCCTGTGATGCAGAAGACATCTCTGCACAGAACCCTGGCTCTACTGCTACATTGCATTCAGCTTCAGGCATCTGCATCGGGAACTGACTCTCACCCCTTACATAAATATATCTGTATACATATATTTATATATAACGCAGATCTTCTCAATCTGTTTTATCAAGGGCAAAGCCATTAACTGTCCCCTGAGAAGCTGTTCTAGGCAGAGAAGATACTGGTTTGTTTATATTGCTCCTTTAATGTTTATATATTTGTTAATTTCAGAAATTAAATTGCATAGCCAAATGTAAAGATAATTGGCTATGGGGATTTCTAGACCTTAGAAGATAAGACTGCCTCAATTAAAAAGTTTCTATTTGTTAAACCTGTCAGTCTTTTTAACAAATTTATACTACTGGGCTCTGAGCTGATTCTTAACCTGTTTTCAAGCACTGGAAGGCTGTTAACATCTTTATTTGAAATTATCTTTGCAGTAGTTGAGTGGTCAGGAAGTGAAGGCAGGTAGGTTTCGCAGAAAGAATTCCAGGCATGGAGATATATGCAGATGACAATACAGGACCACTAATTGTAGAAGGCAGAGATTCTGGACATCGTCTTTTTTAATTTTTTTTTTAATTTGTATGCTGTCCCAATTCTGATTGTAAACTTCGGTGAGTGCTGCCAAGTGGGGCTTAATAAATACAAAAAGGAGGGAAAAAAGCAGCACTGAAAATGTGACTTCTTGAAGAGAAATCTGACTTTTCCACATTTTTGCAGTAACCTTCTAAAGATTTTGAATTATTTTAGATTTTTCTACATTTTTAATTTATTTTAGATTTTAAAATGTTTATTGCTAATCCACACTCATCTCTTCATGGTAGAAAAATGTTTTCATTTCTAGCATGAGCTGAAAAAAAGAAGCCTGAAAAAAGCTAGCAAATAACGACCAAAAAGCACTTAATCTTTTTGAATCTGTAACACTTAAAGTTTAGGTAGACTAGGTTAGTATAGGTTCACCAGTTGGCTTTGAACTAAGTCTGTATTTGTCATCTTCAATATTTTTTTAACTTCTGCAAACTGCAAAAACAGAGGATTAGATTCACAGCCAGTATAAGCCATCATCAATAACACTACCTGCCAGGAATCTATCTGTAAGGAACCTGCTAGTCAGATTATTTTTTTTTTTTTATGTTGCAAATAAAAAATGGCTCATCATTTTGTACAGGTCAAGAAACTATCACGTTTCGCCATGTTTTGGCATGCTTCTTTTGCTACTGCTTCAACTTTGGAATATTATGATTTAGCATTTGTTACAAGGTGATGGGTGCATATTGTAGAACACATTGCCTACCTCAATATTGGAATTGCTAGCAGCTCTATTTGATGGCATCAGCATATCAGCTTCTAGAGCCTTTAGTAATTGTCACAGGTTTTTCTACACAGCCACCCACCCTATCTCTGATGCATATAAACACAGATAATTCAGGTTTATTGCCAAGACATAATGACACATCCAGTGTTTTTTGAACTTGGAAACAGCCAGCATCTCTCTAAAACATCAAAGAACAATACTTTTGTAAATCTATATCTCTATCTCATATGCAATTGGTCATCTCCACCTCCATGGTACACATCAGCTTAAGAGTTATCTGTTGTTTTCATGTGCCCATATGATTATATAAGAGTCACAATATGTGGATAGGCTACTATATCTATCAATAGGCTACTATATCTATCAATAAACTGAAATATCCCCTACACAGCCTGTCCCATTCATCCCTGTCTACCAATATTTTAAAACCTGTCAGAAAATTCTAATTCATGATATGCTACTGGGAAAAAAAAAATACTCAGCTACCCACTCAGGCAGCTAGGAGTGGGAAGAACCAATTTTGTGCCCTCACATTTCACTTCAAGACTGTATACTTCAAGCCCGACAAAATAGCTTGCATTGCCTCCTCCATACTCATTATTAGCTAGATTGTCATTAATGAGAGCATTCAAAAAAGACACTTAGTTCATGAACTTCTGTGGGAGAGATTTTCAAAACAAAAATGATGCTTTAATCTCAACAGTAAATGAGAATTACATAAATGATTGTGACTGCTATTTTCCAAAGTTACTGGAACAAGATTTTCAGATAAGAAAAATTACAAGGCTCCATGCAGTGCTCATAAAATCTTCCTCTTTCTTTCTGCCTCTGCTTCACTAACGTAAGTCTCAGTTCAGTAACTAGGTGAAAATTCAAAATAACATCTTAAAACAACAGGTTCAATATCTTTGTAGTTTAGGTCCATTGTAGGTGTGCTGGGCCTACAACCCGTATACATTCCCTAGTCTTCTCCATGATGATCCACACTGTCACCAGGATGAGGTACAACCCTGACATAGCACCTTCCTCATGAACACTGTTGGATTGTGGGACAATGCAGGGCCAGGAAGATGGTATCCCACGAAGCTTGGAAGAAAAATAATGGACCAAAGCTGACTGAATGCTCTGCATGTACTAAGAGGAGCCTGAGACTGAAGTTGGGCTGTGACTGCAGCTCCGGAGAAGAGCACTGGCTTTGTCTCAGGACCCTGGGACTTCTCAAAGGGCAATTTCAAGAAGTACAAAGATACTAAGAGAAATGAAAGGATGATGAGGCAACACGTGGGGAATTTCCTGGGAGATAGGAGCTCTGTGAAAAGTGCAGAAACTAGGCTGCCATCATCTCAGGAATGGAAAATTATTTTTTTTAGGCTCTGTCCTGCTTTTGTGCTGTTTCCTGACTTATCATCTTTAGACATTTTATCTGTTTCTGGGAATGCTGCCAGACTGAAGGCACTTTGCCTGCACAGTTGTCTAGTCTTGTTGCCTGTGTCCTTTCCCAGATAGTTTAGGTGAGTGCCTGAACATCCACATAGCAGCCTGCCCCAGTGGCCTAGAAACTATACTGTACAATGTCCCTGACACATCCTCACACAGGACCGTTCCCTCCTCCTAGCTGTTCTCCTACATCCTTTCATTCTCTCTAAAACTACATGGCAACACTGCTAAAAAACTCAGATGTTGAGAAACCTTTTGGCATAAGACCAGTCATTGTTTTATTCTGATCAGAACTGCATGCTGTAGATTTCAGCGAAAGACAACTTGTCAACACCTCCTCTTATGGCTTTCTCCACTCCAAATAATTATCAATCAGCTAAATGATTAAAGATTTATAAAACTTCAGCTTGTCACAGCAAAATAATGTCCCTTCTCTCCCCACATCCCAAAAAGTCCCAAGATAGCAAGCTTTCCTTCTGATCCACCTGGATAGCTCTTCCTGTCCAAGACCTCACAGTGGTTGCTGACACACTGAGTGCATATAAATGCTAGAGCAAGCTCTGAGGTGCTGGTCTGCTCATTATCCAGATCAGGCAGCTGGCCAGACCTCCCTGTAGCTTTCTGCTGGTTCTTTTAACACTGAGATATGGTGTGATGGACTAGTGCCTCTCTGGGAGAAGATGCTGCCATCACATGACCTGGGACCCAAAATGTCTTGGATCTTCTTGTTCACACACAGCTGACATGTCCATGGCAAGCATTGTGCATCTGGCACACAGCAGCATTATGATATGTTTGGCTGGGTTAGATTCCTGGATTCACATCTGGTGTGTAAAGTATCACAGCTGCTGTCTTCTTACATACCACTTCTCACCTCAGCCATCTCTTCCAGATGCCATTTTCCTTATAACATGAAACCATATAATCACAGCTTGCTGTCCTTAACCCCTACATGAAGCTTTTGATCTCTTTCCTTTTTGTCCTTTGCCTCAGAGATAAAGGCTAAAACATACCATTGCTTTTACCCATCTGCTCAGGAATATCGCAACTGTAAAGCCTGCCATGACCAGAGAGGCTACTAAAGAGGCCCTTGAATATTGACAAAAAAAGGTTGCTTCCCAGCTCTCTGAGGAGAAAACAGTAACTGTCTTTATGCTCTTCATGACAGAGTCTCAGAACCTGGTAGTAAAAGCTGAAACTTGAATCCATAGCTCTGAGTGCAACCCAAATGGTAGCTAACCAGGTTTGTAAAAGCACATGAATTATGGGGAGAATTGACATGGCAGAAGAGTACTCTGCAAAGTTAATGTATCTTACTTTGGGATGGGTGGACATTTCTAAGTCCACTGTCACCGGGTGGCATTGGCAATCCCTCCTGTGATCATCTTCATCTTAGCATCATAGAATGGTTTGGGTTGGAAGGGACCTTTAAAGACCATCTAGACCGACCCCATCTTAACTGACTTCTAGCTTTTAAAAGGCACTAAAAATTCATGAAGGTGCTGAGATGCTAATTCACTTATCAGTATCTTCCAGCACTTCCTAACCACAAGCCAGAATTCACCAAGGAATACACTACATGTCTTTAAGTCCTGCAGAAATGTCTGTCTGTACCTTTTAGGTTTCAGAGGTTTGGGTTTTGTCTGTTATACTAAATATTTTTTCTTTTCCCCTAATATTTATCCTTTCTTGGGCCTTTGAGACACTGCCAGAAAAGTACATGAAAACCGATAAAATAAAACTGTTTGTGCCTTGGACTTGTATTTTAAGAGGCCAACAATGTCTGTAGTCCACAATGAAGAAGCTAAGACCTGGCTTACAGATTTGACTTTGACTGGCAGGAACTGTGACTGCCTCTGTGGGTGTTAGCAAGCAGCAGAAACAGAGATTGTGAGTACGAGATGGAGAAATTAAATATGTATAACATTTCTTAGTGCAAGTAGAAGACAGAGATTTTTCAAAAAGTAGTTCAAGATGTGACCTAACTGTCTGTCCCAGGAGAGCAAACAAGCTGTGAAAGGTACACAAGGTAGGTATGGTTTCTTTTCAGCTTCTAAATTCCAACCCTGTGCCAGCAATTTCTCTCTTTCTCTGCATGTGGTATGGTAGCACAGAAAAACAGAGAGGAGTCAAGCTGATCCCAAAGACCTTCTGTCTCCCCTTCAGGAAATGAAAACACATTTCACAGCATTCTTGCAGAGGTGGAGTTAATCGATGCAATTCTTACAAAGGTTTCCTAAACCAGGGCATCAGAAAGTATGCACTGACTCTTATGCATTGACTGTTCCACTAATGTTGGCCAAACAAAAGATGAGAAAAATTTAGATGTCAGGTACCCTGCCAGGACACCCTGGAAACGCAGAGGTGATGTAGAAGGAACTAATGCACTACAGGCAGAAAGGTCTTTCTTTTAAGAGAGAAACCCATCTGGACAGTGGACAGGAGACAGGGATAGAAGGACTGAGGACACTGAGGACACCAGCACCTCTGGGGAAGCCAGTGTAAAGGTTATATTTGATCTGTGCATCCAAAGCACACACAGATAGAGTAATCTGCTATATAGGACACGTACTTCCCAAACTGCCTTGATGACTACTAACTTTTTGGTTCCAAACTGACTGGAGAAAAGCTGCAGGGGCTGGAGTCTGTCAGCTTCCACCTTCTTACCAGGACCCTCCCTCTGTGCCCAACTGTGCTTTTAGATTAGCTGACTTGCACACCACAGAAGAAGTGAACCAGGGACATATCACTGTGATCACTTCCCTCCCTGTCCTCAAGTTCTCCCTCCTCTAGCAATTACCTTATGCTTGCAAATGCCAGTCTGGCATTAGCACGGTATTTTTTCCAGATACATGCAGAAAGCTGTCCCTAGGGTGTCCACCTATAAAAATACTCACAGTATCAAAAGATTGACATCTAATAGTGAACAGGGTGGCATAAAAGCACTATCAGATGCTTTTGCTAGCTAGGCAGTGCCTGTACACATTGCAGTCAGGTTCCCATCATCTAAATCTAGACTGACAGCTAATACAATGCTACACAGATTCAGGTTTAATAACTGAGACTTCAGCTTCACTTATGTGCTTTGTATCATCCTTAGAAGACAGCTATACCTCTGCTTCAGACTTCCCTGAATATATATGCATATCTAGGCAGCCAACCACCCAGCTAGCGATGAACACCTGAGTTTCTCAAGCAGTAGAGCACGCTATGATTTAGATAAAGGCAGTCTATACATTTTTATTTTTTTTTATACGACCTAACTATCAACGCATCCATGGAAGCTGCATGCAATTTAACAAGCTAAAAACTTTTTCTGCAGATACTAAATTTTAAGGAACAGCTTTTTTTCTCTCTTAATTTGGCACTCAGCTATCCAGCAGGGTAAGCAACAAGTGACTTGGCAGATAATTCAGGACATATGGCTTTGAAGAACTGGTAATTTAAAAGTACTTGGACAAGTTTCCTCAACCCATTCACCTTAATTTGTAGTATTCTCTTTTACATGTGTTCTAGCATCTGGTACCTCTAAAAGAGTGTATAAAAGATAATGCAAGTGACAAAATAACTTCTTCCAGAGTTGTATTAATGTATACCACAAAAACCTCACTCACAAACTGAGTAACAGAAGGAGTCAAAAACAATTCAAAGCTGTTAAACATACATGCCTCATCCGTAGTCACCAGGTGGCACCAGATGTATCCCTCAGCTTAAATCCACTGTAACACATATGGTCTTTGAAATGCAAAGCATAGCACATATGGATAAGAGGTAAAGCCCAAAAGCTGAATCGTCAGTAGACTACAGAGTTTAGAGATCACTTTAACAAGATCCAATTGCTGCTGGTTTTGTTTGGTTTGGGTTTTTTTTTGTTTGTTTTTTTGTTTTTTGTTTTGTTTCGAGGAAGTATTAAAGAATAAGATTTGGTGACATCTGGTAATTTTGAAGATATTGGTTGGAAAACTTTAAAAAAAATGCAAAAATTTATTATTTTGTCTAAATGCATTGATTCTTGGTCAGAATTAACATATTTTTACATTTTTTCCTGTTTCTTTTTAACACTTTTCAATGCTTAAAGAAATAAATTTTGAAGAAAAATCCATTCTTTCAAAAGATACGTTTCAGCTTTCCTGAAGAATTGTAGCTTTCCGTTGATTCAAGTGGATATTTTTTATGGCTTTGTGACACTGTCAATGAGCTCTTGAATTATGTAGGAAATTCTACGCTTAAAAATTCTTTCATTTTACAAGCATATTATTGTATGAGGTGAAGCTGAAATTACCTATGCATCAAACATAATATATCATCTAATGAATATGAAAAATTAGTTAGAGCTAATTAATTTACTTGTAAATCATGAGTCAAATCAGGGTTATTTTTCTGCATTGGAATGTTCTTAACTTTCATCGCTAATGAAATATTTGGGAATCTAAACTGTTTCTTGAGCTTGGCAGTATTTAGCACACCTGTTTTTCTTATTCCTTATTATCTGTTTCCTCTGTATGATTTTTCATCACGGGAAAAAAAAAAACAAACACAAAAAAACAGCAAAAAGGTAAAATCTTGACCTCACTGATTCAATGGAAAAACTCCCACTAACTTCAAGGGGCAAGCATTTTACCACACATGACCAGCTTTACACAAAGAAGGAAAACCAAACAGGCAAAGATATGTTATTAAAAGCATAGAATCTGAATCATCATCTAAACAATATGGCAAATATTTACAAATCAAAGTAACCAAAAAAGGTCAAGTTGTAATTTGAAATAGAGTTTCATAAGGGAAAAACTTATCTTTCTGTCTAAACACTGAAAATATAAATTCTACTGTATAGTAGCACCCAGATTTTATATCTTTAGCCTATTGTAACCATTTTTTAGCGAGCAGGTACTTTTGATTATATTAAATACGCACCATTGTATCTGCTTCATTGTAGAACTAACATAATTATTTATCCAGAGAAACTTAATAGTTATTGGGGTCCCTCCCCAGGGCAAATACCAGCACACGTGTATAAACAAACTATTTGTTTAAAGATCATTTTTTGCAAGCATTGGCTTGCAAGCAATATTTGCATTTGCAATGGGCAAGTCTAGCCTTGTACAGACACAAAAGAAGACATCTCTGTTCAAACGATTCATGATTATTCTTCATGCTTTACAGTTAGGGAGGACCCTTAGCAAGTGCAACCAGGGAAAACACAGAAGGGAAAGAGAAGCAGCATGCTTCATACCAGCAGCAGTGGAGTCTGGCACTGAAACAACATGCTTAATCTCCAGCCTAGACAGCTAACCTCTAGGTTGGAACAAAGCAGTTTGTGGCTAATTTAACATTGCAGTATGCGCACAAATGTAAACCTATATTTTGTCTGCTATAGCACAAAGCTCATCTAAACCAAGTTTTCACTATTTGTATTCAAGTATTTCCATTACAGTAGCTGTGGCACACACCAAAAAGTAGCCCTGGAAGTCTGAAAAACAGCATGAAATGTAGGTACCTGGTGTAAGCTAAACTTGTAGACTCTCTCTCTAGCTAGTCCAAAAAGTGGTTTACACTGTCTTAAAACAAGTGATTAAGAAAGACAGCATGGGTTGCTCTCCAGGAATCTCCATTTTCCTCCATTGGTAAGGGGAGCCCAGGCAGCTAGATCAGAGATGAGACACAGCTTTGGATGGCTACCATCAAGTGAGATGAACTCCACTCTGCAAGTGGCAACTTCTACCATAGAGGCTAGAGAATGGAGAGACGGCGGATTAAACTGGCTTGGCACAGGGCTGTACACTGAGCCTTCTGCATCCTGGTACACCGTGCTGAGAAATTCCCATACATTGTATTCCCATCTGCACTATCAGTTGAGAAATAATGAAATGAGCCAAACATAAAGCGAATCTACTTTTCTTCCCTTTCTCTGACATAAATCTGTTGTCATTAGAAAGGAGCTCTGCTTTTACTGTATAAAAGAGAAGGCAGAAACACACATTTGTACAAAGACCTAATATATTTCTTTCTTTCCATAACAAAAAAGCATAGAATTCATGTTATTTTATCAGCAAAAATTATAGTCTTTACCTATTATCTGCAATTCTATCCATAGCAAGTACATTATACTGTAATTAAAGTATATTGTATGCATTATCTGTGAAAGAACTGTAATAATTTCAACATACTATTCATTGAAATACATTAATACAGTACCTATAAGAAAATTTAAATAGATGAAAATACAATACAATACTATAACTATTTTTAAGTTTTTTCTTCCTGAAAGAGTCCTAGGAATATCAGAATTTATGGGCTACGTTATCTTGTCTCCATCAGTTTCTTAAAACGAGAAGGATATGCAAGAGGCCAGCTACCTCCTAGACACGTCTCAAGGCAGTTCAAGGGGAAGCACAGTAGGTATCCCATTTATCATGACAGATTGTATGTAATGATTTTTTTCCCACTGAGAAAAGACAGGGAGAAAGGGAGAAGAGTTTGTAGCTTTTTAGCTGTACTTGATAGAATGGATGACTATTAGAGACAGGGCTGATGTTCTGATCAATTGGACACGTCTCCCAGTGGTGCTCTGGTGAGTTGGGAGATGGTGACCTCTACATGGAGGGATTAAAAATTTCATTGACTTCAAAGGGAGTTTCATAATTAATTCAAATGGACCACATCTTATCACTGCTATCATCTTTGGAATGATTTGTATCTTTGAATCATTAAAGGCTTCCCACTAATATCTGCAGGAATAATGTTACCATGTCAGTAGCCTCACAAGCAAAACCTATTTTATCAACTTTTAGATTTTCCTGAGTGAGTTTATAATGGACACAAAGCTCTGACTCAAAAAAGTTTAACTTTTCTTACTGCACAGTCTTCCAAGAAGGGGTTTTGTGCATTGTCATTTAAATGTGAGACCAATTCTGGCTTTATATAGAAGGCAGTTAAAAATTCACTCAGCTCTAAGTGGAAAACCTTGTTATTCAGGCTGGGGATAAGAAGGATGTGGGAAGTTTTAACCCTTTTTTATTGGCAGCTAGATCTCCTCTGACTTAACTACATTAAATTGATAAACCTTGTGGACCTGGGCAGATTTGACTGAGTGACAGAGATGACCTTGACAAGTTTTAGAAGTGGGCACCATGTGAACCTCATGAAGTTCAACAAGACCAAGTGAAAGGCCCTGTACCTGGGCTGGGGCAATCCACAACTTTAATACAGACTGCGGGGATAAAGGGGTGGAGTGCAGCTCTGCTGAGAACGACTTGAAGATACTGGTGGATGAAAAATTAGACATAAGCCGGCAATGTGCGCTTGCAGCCCACAAAGCCAACTGAATCCTAGGCTGCACAAGAAATGTGGCCAGCGGATTGAAGGAGGTGATGCTCCCTCTCCACACAGCTCTCATGAGACCCCACCTGTAGTACTGCATCCAGTTCTGGAGCCCTCAGTACAAGAAAGACATAGACCTATTGGAGCAGCCACAAAAATCATCAGAGGGACGGAACACCTCTCCTGTGAAGAAAGATTGAGAGAGCTGAAGTTGTTCAACCTGAGGAAGAGAAGCCTCTGGGGAGACCTTATGGTGGCCTCTCATAGAGAGGGGACTGATGGAAAGATGGAAACGAAAGATAGAAAGAGACTTTTTACCAAGGTCTGTAGTGACAGGAGAAGGGGCCACTTTTTTAAACTGGAAGAGGACAGGTTTCGATTGGACAGAAGGAGGATGTTTTTTATGGTGAGGATGTTAAGACACTGCAATAGGTTGTCCAGCGAAGTTGTGGATCCCCCATCTCTGGAACTGTTAAAGATCAGGTTGGATGGGGCTTTGTGCAACCTGGTGTAGTAAAAGATGTCCTTGCCCATGGCAAGGGGTTATACTAGATGATCTTTAAAGGTCCCTTCTTACCCAAACCATTCTATGATTCTGTGATGTCTAAACACAAATGACTACAATGCATATAGTACCAAAGTAATTGATTTTCTGATTTTAAATACTTGGTGCAAGGATGATAGTTGGTTTTGTCCTTCTTTTTGCTTATTACCTTTGTAGAATTCTTCTCTTTTCATTAAAGCAGATTACAAACCTAGAGAAAATCCTGCACATACCTGTTTCTCCCCACTGGGCTTCTTGTGGTTTAACAGCAGCTCCACAGCACCAACCACCTCTTTCCGTATGGCATGCAACAGAGCATCTCCCACATACACATTAAAACTTAAGAGCAGCTCAATGAGCTCAAGGTTCTCATTTTCAATTGCAATAAGAAGTGCAGTTCTTCCCAGGGGATCAATGCAATTAATATTGATCTTGAAATAAATTTCTGCTTCCTCCAAAGCTTTCTTTACACTGGCGTAATCTCCTTTCTCCACGGCATTCAGGTAGGCTTTCTCTGAATGAGACAGTTCAGATTCTGCCCGTACAATACGAAGAGGGATACGATCTCTGTAGGGAGCATTGACACTTCTTTTGTAGTAGAACTGGGCCATATTTTATGCCATTCTAATACTTTGTCTCTGCAACATGAAAAGAAAGATTAAATTAATAATGTACTTTTGGACTACAGTGCACCAAATTAATATTTGCAATTTATGTCAGTTTAGTTAAAGCTCATACTAAAAAGTGATGTTGAAACAAGCACAAATGGACTCTATCAAAACTCAAAATGTGGAAACCAAAACATATAACAAATTGTTGCAACTTACCCAGTCAAAGCATATCTGTCAGTATACTATTCACCTCTATGTATTCCTTAAACCTGTGGCAAGCATAAGGTGATATGACAATGTAGTTTGCACCAAATACGTGGCTCCACTTCATCCCAATCATTAGGATGGTTTGGGCGTTTTCTTTTTCTTTGTTTTTATGATAAGTCTGAGGAAGGTCTATTGTTTCATTGTAAGCCCTAAGGAAAACACTTGCTGGAACCTCATGTGTTTACATTTTCATGCTTCTTGAACGGGGAAAATGAGATCTAAGCTTAGAATGGCTCTTTCAGAAGACATACACTTAGCACACATTGTTATTCTTTTAAATAGCTGTCCTCTGCTAGTCTTTCTCTTGCCCATACCATTTCCTGAAAATAATCAACCATAAATAAAGTTTTGTTGTAACTAAAAATATATGTTTAAATGCAATTAGAAAGTAAGAGTCATTGCTGATACAGTACACTCCTGGAAGATGATAAATACATCAAAGAATATGGTTCATGGGTGTTTACAAAAATAAAACATTTATTTTGATTCTACCTACAGATAGACAGTGTTGCATGACAACTGATACTGTGCTGTCACATGTAAATGTATGCATATGACAGATTTATATGGGCACGCCGTGAGACCTAGGAGTAGCCAGCAGAGGTAAGGATGTCTCTATTTGCTTTGAGTTCCCCTGCAGGAACAAGAAGCTAAAGAAATAAGAGGTCCAGTACACTACACCAGTGCAAGGAGAATTAAAGAAAATATCCAATTTATGGTGCAAAACTTAGCAAAAGTGGAATTATAGTTTCCACACGTCCATTCACCTGACACAGAATAAATATACTTCAGAGAAGAGATAAAGATGAAATAACTTGCCCTGAAAACAGGAATATAACCACCCATCTGAAATGCACTACAACTAGAAGCCAAGAAATGTAATTTGACAGATTTTACCCGAGCCTTCCAAATACTCAGACTCATGGGGCTCGAATTCATAACCTGTAGGAATTCTTTTGGTCTTGTGTCTCTTTATCGAACTTGGGGAATTAGGGACTGGGAAAGAAGTTCAAAACAAAGAGAAGAATTGATTTACAATACTGTTCTGCTCTTGCCTGCAAACCCCATGATTCCAACTGGGTATATTTAAGACATGCTATAACTAATGCAATTTATTCCTCTGACTTAAGGAAGAACATATAATGGAATTTGTAAAGCAAAATAAATTATTTTGATCAGTCTGGAGAAATATCACAATATCATCTTTCTACATAATCTGTGAGTTGGTTTGTATTTTTGAAAGGAAAAACAAACTATTACAGCTGGCTTTGCAAGACACCTGATGATTTCTCTGACTCAACTGATAGCACTGAAAATTACTACTGCATTAAAAAGTAATAATACATCGATCAGTATTCTGATCAATTAATCCATAATCTACTAATCCAGATAAGGGACTTTGTTACAGTACTTACAATAAAACAGATAAAACTTGATAATATCGAACTATGAAAGAATGAAACTTACTCTTTAAGATACTTTGCATGATGATATTATACAAGATACTATGTCTCTGGAACACCTGAATAACTGGACCGCAACACGCATAGAATATTTTTAAATTGTGGTGACTAACTGTAAACCCAGCTGTGAAATGGTTTAGGATTAAGATTTATGCCATAAATAAAAGCCTTACTGCATGCAAAAGGAAGAGATATTAATTTCAAAATAATCTTTACCAAATAATTATGTCATAGCTGAAAATACATCTGTTTTGAAAGGGCATGCTTCTCCAAATACAGTTAAAAAACAATAAAACACTTAGTCTAACTTTCCCACAAGTAGAAAAAACAAATGAGCTTCAAATAAAGTCAGACAGTTGGGTGATGAATGGATTGAGAGCAGCCCTGTGGAGAAGGATTTGGGGTTACTGATGGATGAAAAACTGGACATAGAATGTGTGCTCATAGCTCAGAAAACCAACTGGATCCCAGGCTGTACCAAAAGAAGCGTGGCCAACAGGTTAAGGGAGGTGAATCTGCCCTTCTGTTCTGCTCTGGTGAGACCCCACCTGGAGTGCTGTGTCCAGATCTGGAGCCCTCAGTACAGGAATTACATGGACCTGTTGGAGAGGGGCCAGAGGAGGCCACAAAAACGGTCAGAGGGATAGAACACCTCTCCTGTGAGGAAAGGCTGATTGGGATTGTTCAGCCTGGAGAAGAGAAGGCTGTGGAGAGATCTTATAGCAGCCTTCCAGTACTTAAAGGGGGCCTACAGAAAAGATGGGGAGGGACTTCTTAATAGGGAGTGTAGTGATATGATGAGGGATAACAGTTTCAAACTAAAAGAGGGAGATTTAGATGGGTGGTGAGACACTGGAACAGGTTGTCCAGAGAGACTACGGATGCCCCATCGCTGGAAGTGTTCAAGGCCAAGTTGGATGGGGTTTTGAGCAACCTGGTCTAGTGAAAGATGTCCCTGCCCACAGCAGGGGGGTTGTACTAGATGATCTTTAAGGTCCCTTCTGACTCAAACCATTCTGTAATTCTATGTTGTCTTTATGATTTTTGTTACCAATATTTGCAAATAAGCTATTCATTACCAAGCTAGCTGTAGAAAGGATAGAATAAATATTAATGAAAATATGCAATAATGTTATACACATTCTGTAGAATAGATGAGAGGGAGAGGGAGAGGGAGAAGGGAGTTGGAAGGGACCTACAATGATCACCTAGTCCAACCGCCTGATCAATTCAGTTCAGTCTTTTCTCCCAAGTAACAATGGCCTCAGGTTGCACCAGGGGAGGCTTAGATTGGACATTAGGAAAAATTTCTTCACTGAAAGGGTTGTTGGGCATTGGAACAGGCTGCCCAGGGAAGTGGTTGATTCAGTATACCTGAAGGTATTTAAAAGATGCATAGATGAGGTTCTTAGGGACAGGGTTTAGCGGTGGACTTGGCAGTCTTAGGTTAATGATTGGACTCTGATCTTAAGGGTCCCTTCTATCTAAATGATTCTATAATTCTGTGATTCTATAAGGGTTCTTGAGTGTAATTTGTCTGGCTTGTTTTAGACAGCTGAAGTAGAATGAGAAATGTCATACCCTTCTATTAACATAGTTAAAAACTAATTTGGTTTTAATTTCCTTCTCAAGGGCCTCTTCCACTTGATTTATGGCTACTCTCACATTTTTGGACTTTGTGACCTCTAAAACCTAGCTGACTGTATTGATCAGTCATTTCTCCCTTGTCTACAGGCTCCCACTTATTCCTAATCTCTTTTCTAAACTGAAGTCTCAGTCAATTAGGTTTACAACGCTTCTCCACACCTCAAAAAAAAAACCAACAACCAAAACAAACAAACAAAAACCACCACAAATTTTTTTGAAGCAAAATTTGCATTACACTTTGTGCTAAAAAAGTCTAAATGTTTTTGCATTAACATTTATTCCAAAGTAAATTTGGGTTTGATTTTAGATGAAAGTAAGCAAATCAGTGTTGGAGAGCAAACTGAGGTTCAGAAAGGTTATATTTTTGTATACACTGGTAATTATAAATAGTGAATAGGCTCAGCAATAGAGCCAGTTTTTCAGCAGTTCAGTGTTATTTCCAGCAGAAAAAAATTTCATTTATCAGAAAATTTCCAAAGACCTGGAATAGCCAGTAGCTTAGTGCTCAGAATAGTAGCTCGAAAAAAGCAGGAATCTTAGTTAAATCTCTTGTCAGCAGGGCCTGGTAATTACTGAGTTATTGGATTTTCTAGCATCATTCTCTCTCCCAGAAATCCAGCATTTAAAAAAAAGAAAAAAAAAAAAAGAAATAACTATGATACTTGAAGACAAGATATTGACTAAGATAGTCAGCTGTCATTGGCCTACAGCAGCTGTACTCACCAAAGCACACACAAATACATATACATACTATATATACATAGTGTTCCTGTGTTCTGCAGATGTCAGGGAAATACCATCAGGACCTGAGCAGGAGAAATATATTAAAGAAGAAAACCATAATACTTCGACAGAAAATTCATGTGAAGCCAGCCTTATGAGAAAAGATTTCCTTCTTAAGGGGCAGTTCCATCTACACCTGCTACAGACCACTATTGCAAATTATATGGCACTGTATTTTTCATATGTTGTTTTTAAGGGGGGAACAGTCTTGTTTACAAACCTTTAACATTTTCACTCTAGTTACCATTGTTTGATAATTTGATATTTCTTAAGAAAAGCTGATATTATTAACTTTAACTGTTGCTAAAATAAATCATTGGAAATTGCCTTCTTATGCTATATGATGTGTGTACATATATGCATTTTACTATCATAGGTGCTCAGAAGTTTCCCCTTAAAACTTAAAGCTCAGGAAAAAATTCAGTCAGAATTCCTTGGCTTTTATTCAGCCTATGCTTTTGCCTCATTTGCTGCCCTTAAATATATTATTATATCCTCACTGTTTTTCCAGGGGACCCTGACCTGCATTTCCCTTGTATGTTGTCCCCTACCCCAAACACTATCATAGCTGGGTGCAGCAGAGACAGAGGAGTCTCAGAGTGACCCACCAGCATCCTCTGTGACAAGAGACGTTTATTGCTGACCACAGTAACTGTGCTTACATATTGTAACCCTTCCAGAGACAGGAGAAGACACCCAATAAAAACACATCTCCTTCAGCAGCAGGGCAGCTGGATGGACAGCGATGTGCTCCGCAGTAACTACATGCGCAAATTCTGACATCCTCATTGATGCTACCCTCCTATTGTTACTTTATTTCCAGCACTGACCACTAAGTTACACTTACTATAGCATTGTTGCACTCTAGAGCTTTTTTCTATGATGTCAGCAAAAGCACACTTCTGATTTTACTCATGAGTTTGCTTTTCAGACTGTTTGCATGAAAGAAAGTGAAACTTCATAAGAAATAACTGTAGAAGCACCCTGCTCAGTGAACCCAAACATCTATGACAAGCAAATAACATGTTGATTTCTCTGTGATCTTTTGAAACTATTTTATAGATACTTTTCATTGACAAGGAAAGTTTCTGACATTTGATATATTCATGAAAGCATGACATTTTCTTTCTAAGATAGATCTGTGATATACCAGCTTTAATCTGACACAGAATTCTATTTGATATGCAGTAAAAATGATGTTCAGAGGGAATTTCTGAAAGGAAGACACTAGCTCTGATAAACCCCATTCCAAAAGAAGCATGTAGTTCCTTCATTTTCAGTCACCAGGACAGACTGTTTCATTTGAACAAGGACAGAAGAAATTCACATAAAACTTTGATTTCTGTATTCAGCATCAGTCCAGATACTAGTGAATAACCAGATATCTAGACAAGTAACTCAAACACGCCTCTGGCACTGAGGTCAACTGGATGGGCTGTGCCCATACTGTGAAACTCTCTCAGCTCCAAAATAGGACAGCTAAATGAGAACTATCTACTGGGAATAATTTGTGGTCCATGCTAACTCCTAAACTGTGCCTAGAAATTTCTCAGGAAGATACTAACTGGCTTAAGCCAATACCATTCCAGGGACTGTTCTAACAAATTCAGCTGCAGGTGATGTGGTTCCACTGCCCAGTTGTGCCTTTGAGCACTGTTTGTTTTACAACTGTTATAGCTGGCAATACAGCATATGGGCTCCTCATCTGAAAGCCATTTTTCGTTGTTAGAACTAAGATCAGCTTCAGACTTGAGAGATAATAATAGCAAAAGTAGCAATTTGGACTAAACACAGTCATGCATGCTGGAGATAAACTGAACAGTGCAATTCAGTATATGTTCCCTACAAGGTTGTTGATCACTTTGGAATAGAGCTGAACCTCTTGTTTTCACTCTGGGTTAAGTTACTCTATATTCCAAACTGCAGTAAAGCAAAGAACGTGACACAATATAGAGCTGTCAGTGGTTGATGGGAGGCAGGCTGTCATGTTGTCCTCTTTTTTTGTGTTCTGGCTTCACAATCAGCAAGGCAGGACATCAGATGGAACAAACAACTGCCAGAGGCCAAGACACCGTGGATGTATGACAGACGAAATTCTACTAGCATCTTACATGAGTAGCTTAAGAGATCGCATCCCAGGAGAGTGCAAATGCTGACACTGAATGTGATAAACCTTTGGCACAGTAACATGGATTACTTGCTTAGACGGGGGTTTTTTTATCAATTTTAAGACAGGATGCAATTTCATGACTTTTTTTTATTGTTTTAAATCATAGTGCTTCATGCAACACGTAAGGACGTTTTGTAAGTTCACTTAGGCTGCACCAAATGGGAGAAAACTTTAATCTTCGGGGGCTGACATCACATCAGATTTTAGCTGAGAATGACAGGTTCTTCTGCTAACAGTCACCTTTAAGGTCAGACTGGTACCAGCCTGAGGTTTGAAAAATACCAAAAGATTAGTTTAGGGGTTTCTGGACGAAACATTATTGAGAGACATTAGAAATTATTAACAGATCATGGTAGGATTGCAGTATTGCAAATCTGCCTAATTGTTAAAATTAGAGGTATTCAAGAACTTACTTATTCAAACACAGCTAAAACTGAGCCTAATTTCACTTACCTTATGGGTGAAAAATCAGATCGCTCCCCACATGGAAAAAAATGAGAACCAAGAAGTCACAGAAGTATCATTAGATGGTCATAGCTCTCTAGCACATATTAAATTAGTTCATCTTCCCAGTTTCATTTAAACTAGAAAGACACGCTCCTTGAAAAAACAACATGCGTGGTTACCTCCTGCTGATGGGTAGCAGCATGCAAATATCCCTGGGAAAGTGAGGGAATGATCCTGAAGCCTGAACTGCTCAGAAGGGAATACTGAGGTGTTTAAGCTTGCTACCAGAGCGATAGCCTTCCACTGGTTGACATTAACTTGTTCTTTGAAATGATGGAGCATGAACAATGTCAGCCCAGCCTATATGCAGTAGGCAGTTTGGGGTGGGAAGGACAGAGAAAGCAATAACACAGATAATGATCTTAATGAATGACTGCACCATCCAGCTGAAATGACCTCCCTGTCTTCCTGGCTGGTGTTATTCTCCTGGGTAAATTCAAAGAGCTCTCCAAAATAATTTTCAAGAGAAAGTGCTTCAGAGTCATTTGGCTACACAGAAGGCCTTCTTCTAGCATTTCCAACAGTAGCACTGACCTTAGGCTGTGTGGATGTGATCCCGCAGCATTTGTATAGCACAGCAACACTTCTCGGGAGACATGGGGAGTGGGCTGTCCCCACTCATGGAGAGGGTGGGCGGTCTTTCTCCAAATGAGGAAACCACAGGAGAAGAAACAAGTACACGATTTCTGCTGAGAAATCAAACCATGTTTGGGCAGGAGGGGTCTGACCGTACAAGTTCACTTGAGGAGGAAAGGGGAGGAGAGGCAGAGTAGCTTGGGAAATACAGGACAGGAGTACTGCTCGTGGGAGTTACGCTACAAGTGGTAGTGACTTTCCTGTGCTTCAGGACGTGTTTACATGCAGATCCACACATCTTCCCATGCTTCACATGATGACGCTACAGGCAGACGCTCTGGCTCCCCGAGAAACGGGAGGTTGTGGGCAGACTGCCCAAATACATTTAGTAAAGACTTACTAATAAAAACACTCCAATGTGGGTCCATTTTCAGTGGTACAAAACCTAAGTCACCCCAAGGAAAATTTAAAACACTTTCTACTGTTTAGGGCTGATAGAGAGCTAGTTGAGAAGAGATTTGTGTACAAACATATACACTCATGTAAACATTTCAGTAGTGGCTGCTGCCCTCAGAGTGGTATGAGTATTCTGCCGAAAGCCTTGAAAGAGGCTGAACTAAAATACAACAAAAGCTGGCAAGGAAAAAAAGACTAGTTAGGGTGAACTATTCAATCTTAGAAATGTATTGGCCTGATTCCATTCAGATCCTTAATGGTTCTGCCCTCACACTGCTTATTCAGACACATGTGAGTCAGTGCATTTTAATACATTTTATTAAAAGACCTCATCAAAAAATAAAATCAGGAAAAGTTATTACCTAAGCTCAGGTACCAATAATAACTCAAGTAAAAGGGATTATAATGATTGATCAAATCAAAACTAAATTGATATCAAAGCCAACCAATTAGACTTGACAGTAGACAATGTTCCATAATCTAATTAGTTAGATCATATAAAATGTAGTTATAGAAGTCTAGAAAAAGATGGTTGCCCATTGTCTATAAACCCAAACAAAAGAATTTGATTGAAATCAAAAATTTAATTTGGTTATTTAACTAGCTTAACACCAAAACCTAATTACTGTCTGGTCCAAAGCCTGACAAAAATAATGATAATTTATTTTCTCAATAAATTCTATTTTTATATGATGACTAACCCCTTCCTGCACTTTAAACAATGAAGATTTCAAAGAATAGAATAGAAAACCAGAAGTCTGATAAGTCCTGTTTACCAGAAGCCATAAAATGACAGCTTCATGTCACTCAGGACCTTTAAATGTAAGGCACAGAACACTCTCTAATGAATAGCTTGATAAGGTATTACATAAGGCTGCTTAAATCCAGGTGAACATTTCTTTCCAGAAATTTGCCTGCATGGCCAAATTGTGATTTATGCATATGATCAAATCACAAACCAGGATTAAAAGCCTCCTGCTAAATGAGAATAGAAATAAAAAATATAAATAATAACAATAAGAGACTTCTTACTGCTAGGAAGTGGTGAAGCCAGAAAGCTGCCATGTGGATTCTCTGACTTACAAAGGCACATCTGTTATAGTGCTCTATAGATCCCTGACCTAGCAGCAAATATTTGAGCTTGGTAATAGCTGAAATACTGTGAGCACCCTTCAGGAAGTTTGTCTTTTCTTCCTCGGGTGGGAAAAGGTCAGAAGGATGTATGTCACCATATTACAACACAAAAACTTTAAAAGTGGTTCACCTGAAAACCTTAACAAATCTAGCTCCTCACCACTCACTTATCAGCTGCTTTCTGAACTATTATGGAAAGTCTTTTCTCCTAAATAATGATTCCTCTCCCAAACATATAATTATTCCAGTATGTTATTCACAGGGAAACTGTATTTGACACAGATGGAAATAGGAAATAATTTATAATATATAGAAAACTTTCACTGTGGAAAACTGTGTCATAAGGCAGGTCTAGAGAAAAACAGCATTGCTTCCTGGTCCTGAGAAGCCATGGCTGGAAGAGGCTTCCTGGGTCACCAAACCCAGCTTCTTTATCACTGGCATCTCTCTCAGACAATCTTTCCTTGAACAGAACAGGCTCCCCATTAGAAGTAGTTGGGATCAGTCTGCATGACCCACCTTCTCCTCTGCTGCCCCTGTGAGTGGTGGCAGACAGAGCCTCATTTCTCTGACGAGGTAATTCCCTCAATAATAAATTAGGTTCAGCTGTTGAGGACTGCTGACAGGGTTATCCTTCCTCCAGAACATTTGCAGAAAAAAACCTGTCCTTCCTTTAGGCTTCATTTTGCCAGGATGCACAAACCTGGGTCCTTTAAAGCTCCAGCCCATTGCTCACACATTGATGCCACCTGAAATGCCCCAAGGTGCCTGACCTGTCACCCAGGTGCTGCCCTGGGAGGACACGGGTTCCCTCCAGCTCTTGTGTCATACCCCACATCCCTAGTGCCCTCAGGCATTTAACTAGTAATAGGTGTCTACAAGTGGGCAGCTAAACTGAATATTCCATGTTTGCACTATTTGTTGCCATATCCCTTTTTCTGAGTGACCTGATGCAAACGTGTTACTCCAAGACACACTTCTCACCCAGTTGTTTCAATACTTCTCTTTCTCATGCTTAGATATTCTGCTTGTTTAAGCTCTAGACATATAATCGACTTGCTTAAGGATGTATCACAATCATCACCTTCAATCTGCTGATAATCCAGGTTCTTTTCTTCCTCAGCTATTTTCAGTAAATAAGCTTCCATTGTATAGAAAACAAAACAAACACCAACACCACCACCACCAACAACAACAAAAAAAAACCAACAAAAAAAACCCAAAGCAAACAAAAAAACCCCACAACCTCTAAAAAATATTCTATAAATGCGTAATCTTTTAATTTGCGCTCCTAGATAGGCTAGACTAAACTCTTGTACTTTGCTTCCTGCAGTAGTGAAATAACTAGTCTCAAGGGCAAAGCAAAAGAAACCTTATGATGCATATACTTATTTCTGCAAAGATGCATAGATATAAGAATTTTTTTTCTTCCAGCCTTACAGCAATCGGCTTTTTCTCCAGTGCTTGAGTTTTAGCCATCTTTCTCTTTACTTACACGTATCACACAGTTCTCTGACTCTGTTAGTAAGTCTCTAAGTACGAGTTTGTGACCTCTTGTAGTTATGAATGTCAAATATCCCCTGTGAACTGCATGAACTTTATTCTTGAAAACCTTCTTCTAAATATACCTGCCACCACTTTATTTTATCAGGTAAGACACGTGGAACATAAATATGAGCCATCATTTTTTATTTTATTTTACTTATCAGATTAGCCAGTAAGGCAAAACAGAGGCCATCATCAAGTAGTTAAAAAGACAAGTTTCTAGCATTTACTGGTTGGGTTTTTTGGTTGGTTTTTTTTTTTTTTTAAATAAATTTACTTTTTTTTTTTTTAATTATTAAAAAAGACAAGTTGATAAAATTTATGGGTTGGGTTTTTTGGTTGGTTGGGGTTTTTTGTGGTTTTTTTTGTTTGTTTGTTTTTGTTTTGTGGTTTGTGTTTTTTTTTTTTCCCCCAAGTAAATAAAATGACCTCTATCTCATATCAGTTAATGTAAGGGGTAACTACTGTAGATATTAACAACATTCAGTGGTTCTATACATAGATTCAAACTACCTAAATTTAGACAGCTTGCTAAGGTTTCTAAGTTGGAATGTGTTTATCTTGGACTCCTTCTAAAGTTAGTGGTGAAAGAGAAGGGAAGTCACTGCAAGAAATTCAGTCAGATCTCCATTTCTTTCTTTTGACTGGTGGGTATGATTATAGGCCTCTATGTCTACATTTGAAGAAGTTCATTTTGAAATTAAAAAATTGCAAATAAGGTATTGCACTCAGTCAAAACCAAAGGAAGACAAATATAACACAGAAAACATGCCCCTATCTTGATTAGGAATATGCCTTAACATGCAGATGCCTGTCACTATTGCAAATCAGATACAGCAAGAACTTCACTGCAGGCTATGGGCCAATCTTGTTTTGAAAAGATTTCCCTTTGCAGGAAACCTAGTTTTTTACTTTAATTCCCTTCTAAGTATAAATACGTAGAGAAACAGGTGATGGCCTGTATCCTGACTTGCTGGCACATGCCCCCTTTCAGATATCAGGCTAAACCAATATACCAAACCATTGGTGACCACTGGAAATTTCATGAGATGTCCTGAAAGATTTAAGAAGCTCATCCATATTCAAGGGATATATCTGTACAATGCACTATACCTGGTAAGGGAAGTAATACTACTTTTCCTTGAAATTAGTTTTCTAAGAGGTGATCTTAAACTACATAAAGAAGATGACCTTCAAACACATACATGCAAGCTATTACAACTAATCATCATTGTACATGTGTAACCTACATTCTCCACGGTTCCCCACCTGCTAACATTGCACAGTTATATACTGAATGTATTAATTTCTTTCAAATTCAGTTGCTACTGATGGAATTTCCCTTTGCAAATATTTTTTTTCTTCTAAAGATGAAAGTTTAATACATGAAGCTGAGCACAATCTACATAAACAAAAGGCAAACCTGGCTATTAGTAACACTGTGATATAATTCTACTAAGTAATCTTCAAGCACTGTCTTAAAAGTAGTTTCTTGACCCCATGCATCTACTAGAATATCATTGCAAATCATACTTTTTTAAAAATCTAATTTTCAGTCTAAAATTACTCATGGACAATTCATACTCATTTTTTCTTGTTCTAGCACCTGCTTATAAAATAACTTTTCTAACTCCCCAAGATATATCTTCATGATGCTTTTGTAGAAAACAACAATATCTTAGGCTCTTTGAACAGGTTTCTGAGTCATTCTGGGATTCATCTTAAATGAAGGATTAAAGTTATCTGTAGCAGAAATAGATAGATTACCTGGATTGTCATTTTCCCTTTAAGAAGAAATTCAGCTTTCTTTCTAACATCAGGGAATAGGAAAAAATGAGAATAATGCTATTTTGATACTGAACTTCATAGAATAAATAAACTTATTCCTGTGAGAAAAAAAAAATATATTATTAATATAAAAGAGAACTGTTTGATGTAACTATATAAAATGATGAGTTTGTAAATACATTTTATGTTTAGATACTATCTAATAGCTGCGCCATTTTATATTTCATTTTCTCACTTATTACTTTGCCATGTTAATATGAGATCAGGTCAGCACTTTGAATAATCAGCATATTGTTCCAAAACTTCGTGAATCTAAACATTCATTTAAGCACATTTTAACATGATTTTTAAAAAATAACATCAGGTGCCATCCAAGTCAGTGCTGGCTCTTAGAAAATTGTATTTTATAAAATCTGCACATATCTCAAAGTGTTTACACATAGATTTTGGAATGTAGGAGATCAACACCAAATAAACTGGTTTCAGGTTCTAAGGAAGTGCAAGATGGAAGACAAATGCCAAGATGAATTTTAGTTTCCAGGAAAACTTGCTAGAATAGAAGAGAGGAAAAACAAGAGAGAATCTTGTCTATGAAGTGTTAAGAGTGGACATTTCAAGACCTGATGAAAGAAAAATAAGTATCCAACATAGGCACGAGAACAGCAGGGCTAAAACGAAACTGCAAAGAAAATGTTGAAAAACTAACAATGACAGTTAGAAATCCCATGTGCAAGGGATGCATTAACTATATGAGGAACAGTAATATATTTCCTGAAAGCACAGTGAGCACATTTAATCACAGCAACATGCCTCCCAGCCTTTGCTTCCCTACAGCCGAACCAGTGTCCCCAGCAGGGACCTCCACCGGCCCCTGCTAAGCTGTGCAGGGACATACCTGGCACACCTCCCCACCAGGCCAGACACAGCCAGCTGTGCTGAACACTTCACACTGCTGAAGTGGGTTACTGCCCCAGTGTACTGGCCAACACCAGTGGTTTCGATTCAAGGAAATCTAAAATTAATTCCATGGAGAGCTACAGCTCCACACATGCAATAGCTCTTGACAAATAATCAGGAACTCTTAACGTAATGTCATCCACCATGAAAACAGTTGGCACTGTTTTACTAGAGCTCTGAGGAGAAAAGTAGACAAATAACTTCAAATCATCCCATTTAAAATGAAGGCTAGTGAATGGGAAGCAGCTTACCTTTGGCTCTGCTTGAGTGCTTACTCAGCTCTGGTTGAGTAAGGAAACGCTGGAAGAGGTTTTAATCTCATTCACAGTAGCCATTCTCATGGTAAAAAATGAGCAACTTTGTTTTTCAGAGGTCAAACTATTTCTAGACTAACCGCACTTGGTTGATTAGATAGTGAGGCAAGCGGGACTAATTCAAGGGTAGTAGAATTTAGACATCACTTTTGCAGAGTAGTTCCACTGCTCATTGCACAGTGGCATGTCAGGAAGAACTTAATCAAGCTAATTGTCTGAAAACATAAGGTCAGCCTCAAGGCAGAAAAAACAGCTGGTAATAAAACCCTCTTCTTCTCAGAAACAATTATTTGGTTTGACTGAACGAGGGCATCTTGATCCCGCGCATAGGGAGATCAGTAAGAGTAAAAAATGTTCACCATTTGTACCAGTGGCTTAACAACTGACTGACACAACTGGACCAGAAAAGATATTTTAACAAAACAAAAACAACAACAAATGAGCAGTGGATCAAGCAATAGAATGTGTCCAGCTGAATATGCAAAATTCCACAGAACTGAGAATCACACCTAGTGGCAGGGGACCCCAAAAGTACACTTATATTTATTTCTGAAAAGCAACCAACTGTCTGGATGAAAGCTGTGTGCTGCATATATTTGACAATCACTTACTGGCAAGTTCTTGGCATTTTGCTTCAGGCAATCTCATGTCCTTAGACTACTTCTTTTTGGAGGATAAAACTGTGGGTGGGATTCAGTTCAGGGTTAAGACACCTACGTTAAATGTCTAAATATAGACATTGACATTTGAGGTAAGTCTCTAAAGTCCCTCTGTTGTCAGTGGATAGCCTGGATGCGATTAGATTTTCTAAACAGAGAGTCTAATGACCTTTAAGATATCCTCTGTGCCCAAGACATCCCTGAGGACTGGCCAAAAAGAGTATACCATTCCTTGTCCATAGACAGAAGGCAAGCAGGATGCCATCTTGGATGCCACTAGACAGCTACCTTTAGGCAACTTCATCACAGCTTTAGTCAGTAGAATTAGAAGCAGTTGCAAAGTGATTCAATTTGCCTCAGGTATCTACATGCCACTCAGCTGCAGCACTTCCTAGGCTACACTCTCACCTACCATAGTTACAGACACCTGCACGTAGACACTGTGTGGGCCTGGAGGCCAATCACATATGCTGTCCAGATTTCAGCTGCCTGAATATCGGCGTGCAGGGGCATAAGATGATACATCAGGGTATCAGAGATGTCCACAGGGATCTAATAGCTATGACATCAACCCAGTGGAAGACCCATGCCCTTCTGGAGTGACAGGCAATGTTCTGCCCCCACAAAACCAGAGTGTGGTTCTGACAGAGAGCTAGTGATGCTGGTAAGCCATCCTGCGTCTCAGGTCAGCAGTGCAAGCTCCAGCTCACAGTCGCCTCTAATTAATGGTAGCTGTTCACCTACAGTGAAAGTCAGTTCACCTGAACTGAGTCAGGTGAAAGTCATGACAGGCACGAAACTGGCTGCCTCTACAGCAGGTATAATCTGCCAGGTTATGCATCAGGAAGAGTCAAGGAGTACACTGAGTTTAGATGTCCGCTGGGGAAGGCGGAATGCATACAATGTGCAGCAAAGCAGCTGCAACACCAGGGATGTTACTGTCAAACCGCTCCTTGGCTGTGCAGTCTATAAAAAGCCACACACTGGGTCAGAGGGATGGAAAGGAGCATGTCTCTTCTCCCTGTGGTGTCAGAAGGTCAGCAAAGACTGAGACTTCAAAGATGCAGGCAACATACTGGGGTGGATGTGAGATGCCTGTGCAGTTGCACCTCACTGCATGATCTAGTTTGCCATGCACCTGTTGCTGCTAATTGTGAAATCAATAATGTTTCCCATTAAATCCATATCAGATGAGAAAATGAAGAGATAATACATTAGCAGTCATCACTTGGCACATATGAGGCTGTTGCCAGCACTGCTCCACTTTTGGGGCAATTAAAGTTTTTGCCTTGACACAAAGTGCAAGCAGGCAGCAAGGTGTCATCATCCCACAGTTTGGTACCCTGTTTCTCCACATTTGAGCAGACGTCAGAGCCCTTCTGGGTTGCCATCTGCTTATTTCTGATCTATGATATTTGGCTCACTATTTGCCCCACTAGAAATTTATACTGCTAGGATTAAATCAGAGGCATCAAGATTTCCCAATAATTTTCGTAGATACAATTATCATATCACATTAGAAAGGCAAAACAGCACAGAATATAAATGATGAATACATATGCAAGTATTTCAACACTAAGACAGAAAGCCTCACAGTCCAACACACTTCACTACTCAAAATGCTTTCCAGATATTTAGCTGATATTTCACTTTGCTAACTTTCACCCCATTACTTCTAATTATACTCACACTGACCTACTTAAGTAAATTTTACTAACAGCCTGCTTATTGACAACTATACATCCAAGTGGTTTCCATCTATGACATCTATTAACTAGAAAGATTTGGGGTATACTGGGTATACATCTGCCTTCTGCTAGAGGACAAGGGGAAAAGCCTTCTAATGCGTTCACAACTTGTTGTCATATTTGAAGAAGTGACAGCATAAGATGACTTCAGTATGATGTGCTACCTCTGAAGCAAGAGTCTTTATCCTTACCTTTAGTTTCATGCTTCTTCAATCAACTCTTCATTTCATCCACACCTCTTCTCCAAAAAAGCCCCAAAACCAGACTAAACCAAAAATAGCAAGTGTAAAGGAAAACAAGCCAGCCTTCTTGAGAAAACTGTTAGCAGCCTATCAGCCAAACTTCAGTTTGTGTCAGGTGAGAAGGTAGAAGTGAAGAATCAAATTGGCTGGTGACCAGCTCGACTTCTACTCTACAAATCCAATCTGATTTGATGAGAGCAGCTGAGTGACCACAGAAATAGCTAAACACTGCAACATTGATTTTAACTGTGCAAAGCGAGCCTGATCCAGAGCAACCACCAAAGAGGAAGCAGGAGCAGGTGTACCTGTGCCTGACATGACAAGAGCCCCCCTGTCTCAGTTATATTCAGAAAACCACCTGCTACTGCAGATCTGCGTGTGACAGAACCAAGGCACAAGGAAGGCACCAGTTTGCTTATCAAGACTTGCTTTGTGCTCCTTAAAGCATCTGGAAGCCTTCAGTGGGTCACAACAGTGCACTAGAGCTTGAGCATTATTTTTTCTTGCTGTGATGCCTAGAGTAATAAATGCTGTAAGACCGCATCTGCCTCAGCAAATCACACAATGCAGTAAGAGCAGACATAAAAAAATGCTGAGAGCCCTATATTTCAGGAGGTTTACCTCAGGTGAGTGCTATCCTTCTCCTGCGAGCTGAGTGTTAGCAGCTGCAGTGGGGTAGGTATGAGGCTTTGGATTTGGAAAGTCAGTCAAGGGATGATGAGGATGAAGGTTTATCTACACCAGAGCTGTTGCCCAGGTCAGAAAGGTATTACAACCACCTCCACCAGGAAGAAAAGATGGGTTATAGTTGTAGGTGACACCCTTCTGAGGGAAACAGAGGGTCCAACATGCTGGACAGACCCTCCTCTCAGGGAATTCTGCTATGTCTCTGGGGCCTAGGCTAAGGACGTAACTAGGAAACCTCCTAGACTGGTACAGCCCTTGGACTATTACCCATTATTGCTCTTCTATGTGGCTGGTGGTAAAGCCACAATACGTAGTTCAAGCGTGATCAGAAAAGACACTGGGGTCTTGGGACAGTCGGTAAGGGAATCTGGAGCACAGGTAATTTTTTTTCTCTATCTTTCCAGTTGCCGGCAGCAATACCACAAGAAACAGAAAGATCCAGTCTGTTAATACATCGCTCTATGGCTGGTGTCACCACCAGAATTTGTGGGTTTTTGATAACATGATGATCTACACAGTGCCAGGCCTGCTGGCGTCAGAGGGGTTTCATCTTTCTCGAAGATGGAAGAGGATCTTTGCTGACAATATAGCAGGGCTGATTAACTGAGTTTTAAACTAGGCGTGAAGGGGGAGTGACATGATACCAGGCTTGTTGTGTTAAGCTGTGGAATGAAACACCAAGGTTAGAGGGGCAAGGTGCTAGCAAGGGCACTCAGCTGGTGACCCTGAGACTGCTGGGTACACCAGAGCACACTTTGACTCTTACAGAAAGGACCAAGGGGCTCCTGAGGTAATAGGAGCCAACAGAGGAACACCAGTGATGCTTGCTTTTCACAAAATGGTTCAGTGTTCAGATCACTGGCCAAATCTTGAAAGAAGCATCCTGAGATGGTTTATACCCGTATCTCCTAATCATAATGTTGTTCTGAAGGATCATATTATCCAGTGTTCCTTCTGAATTTTTCCACTGAAGAAGAGATTCAAAAATGACTAGACTAGGGAGAAGGGATGAGAGTATGATGCCAAATATTACAGCTTATAGCACTTGGCTGAAAGTGTCAGTGTTCAGTTCTGCATTCAGAAATGGTTAGTATTAAAGCATCTGGAAATAAAATAGAAAACTTCAGGGAGGAGAGGATTTCAAGACGTGCTTTTTACTAATTAGAACTACAGCAGGACCATAATCAGAAAATGTTAAAATTTATGATGGTCAACAAACAGAGTAAAGGAACTGAAAATTATAAAGTAATTTTTGCACTATAAATTCTTCAGTTATAACTGGACATAGCAAAACATTGCTCTGCCAGTGTGTCATCTTGACTCTGAACATGCATTGAAAATAATTTGTTTTTATGCTTTCTATTGATTTCTACAGTAGAAATCAAGTAAGCAGAAGATAATAATTAAACAAGGAAAAGTCATTCTATTTTGGATTGCACTACAGGCTTTTACAATGATAATTCTTAACCACGATTCTATGATTCTGTGATTTGTACTGACCTCCAGAACAAGTCAAGAGTGATTTGCCTCTAGCTATTTCTACTTTTTTTTTCCTTCTTGATTGAAAACAGACCTCTGCAGTTGTTTGTTTTTGTTTTGTTTTTTTTTTTAATTTCATAAAATGGTTATATATAATGGGCTAATGCAGGCAGAATACTACGAAAGATTCATTGGCTTTTCTTAACTATTCTTCAGAAATTTTGCCAATCAACCTTAGTAGTGAAATATTGCTTCAAATGGTAAGACAAAACTATTTTATGCTTAAAAATATCTCCAGAAAAGTATCCTAGAAAAAATAATTGAGGGATTTCAAATTCCCTATGTTCATTTGCAGGGCAGAACTAACTCTGTTATCTAGAAAACCAGAAGAGTTGCTGAATTAATTACCATGTGGCCTTTTTAGAAACAAATCTGCTTAGTTGCTACCGTTATGCTGAATTTGAATAAAGATGCTTTGTATATTCTTTTTCTTAAGATAATGTTCTCCACACACCACTTACAAATGCCTAAATGGAGCTACATTGTATTGTGATACTATTTCTGATTATTACTGAAAGAAATCTAAAAAAAGCTCCTCACGTGAGAAAGCTTTGTTCTTTTTTAAAGTTTGCTTCAGTAGACATCGCAGTATTCTAAAGTACAGGGATCATATGGATCAAATATATCTTCAGCATGGATGTTTCCTCTGAAAATATATTCATATGATTCGAATCTTCTACTTGTATAGTTTGCTAAATGCAGTTAGAGAATGGAGACAGAGATGTCAAGTAGTCTGGTAGGTTGCCAGGTAAAGGAGATGTGAGATGTTTCCCGCTGCTTGAATAACCTTTAAAGTGGATCCAGTTATGACTTTTGTAATAGCTGGACATTTGCAGAATAATGAAACTCCAAGGACTATTCCATCAAACTTGCAATATAGCATTAAAGGCTGTCATCTTTCATCAGGTTAATGCACTACAAATAATTACCACTCCTGAAAGACCATCACTTTCCTTCTCAAACAGATCAGCTGCCAAATGCAAAATTCTAAGCTTTTGTCAGCCACCTGGTGAATATTTCTAACTCCTCCATCCCAAGCTGGCAAATTAAGAAAGAATGTAGCTAAAATAAGATGTTTTGAACTACGCCTTCCACAGTAGCCTAGTCAACAAATAAAAAATACCTCATTGCTTTTATAAATACATAATTTGTCTTAGTTGAATACCTAGAAGCTAATAGCTGAAATGCAAAGCCATCATGGAAGTGATTATTAAAGTTACGTTGGAAAGTAATAGATGACGTATGAAAAACAAAATGGAGCTATGAATACCCAGTATCACATACTATGTCAGAAACATACTTGGAAAAAAGAATTGAGATTTTTCTGTACTTCTCATAATCCCTGGATATTAATTCACACTGTGTGTGTACCCAGGGCTGCGCAATTTAAGAATATTACAAACTATTTCACCCTGAGTGAGAGGATGCAGGCAAGGAAAATCATCTAATCATGACAAGATGGCAATGAAATGACTATCAATCAGTTTTAAAGTGAATTGCATGGGGAACATACTGGAGTGACTAATGCCTGGCTCCAGTAGCTTCTCAAAACAGACACAGAACGAGGCAATTGTGAAAGCTTTCCCATCTCCTGATACTCTGTCTTCACTCTCACCAAGACAAACAGCCAGTTTCATCTTTCCCCACGACAGTAGAGATCATCGCTTTTAACTGGCATGTAAACTGTTGTGGAGGAATTCCTCCCACCAAAGTTTAGTTGTCTAAATTTAGTTGTCTACGGCAGGATTAGTTAAATTTAGTTGATTAATGAAGGGGAGTCCTCCTTTAATGTCAGTCTAGAGAAACAGGCCACTACGGAGAGAGATTCTTCAAACGTATTTTAGATACCTCCTTTAGGACCAGATTAATTCCTCCTGGAGATCTTGGGGACTACAAGTGAGGCTGATGTTGATTAGCATAGATTTAGACATGCCTAAGTGAAGGAGGAAGACTCTTAGCATGTCATCCAGAAAATGGCTTTAGCCCACAAACTCTTTCCATGTGGGCCACAGAAGACTTACAAAAGACAGCAGGAGAAGGCTTGACAATATATTAAAAGGTATTTAGGGTAGATGGTTATTTAGATTTGTAGTACACATTTTATACATTTAGAGTTGTTTTGCATAGTGGAATTAGTATTAACAACTTCGACAATTGTATTTGTAAAAAAAAAAAATGTGACACACCGAATTTCAACACTTTATAAATTTTTTGTAACTTAAACCTTAATTAAAATAGGTCTTAGGTTAATTCATGTTTCAAATTAGTTACTATGAAGCTTGACAAGTTTTATCAGTTTTGGGAGACTGTACTACAGTATCTTCAAGGAAACTTTTCTTTTTCATCTGTTACAAAATAAATGTATAGTAATTTATTTGACCCAAAACCCTGTATCCTTTTATATACTTGCAATATAAAAGGAACGAGGACCCTTTGGAATACTTATTTTTCCTTTTCGTGTTAAGTGAACACAATGTCCATGGTATAACATGTAACTTAAAATTACTGAGTCACCATGTGACAACGCCAGGCACACTGGAGAACTCAGATCCAAACTGGTACAATTCTTGGATTTAAAATCTTTCATTCATGCCACTATGTGAAGGTCAGATGTTGATATTTGAGTTGGTTAAGGACCGTGGAATGTTTTGCTTCTCAGCTGAGAATGTTCTTCCCAAGCAGCCACAGGGCTCATTCCTGAGCCTAAATCAAGACTCAAAACATTCCACGACCCTTTGCCTTGTAAACTGAAACATCTGCCCAACACACCACCCCTCCAGAAGCAGGACACATGGGCTGAAACGTCATCAGAAGTATTCTTACATATTATTTAGGAAAAGCCACCTTCAAGCCACGTAAATAATTAATTGAATTAAAACCCCTATATGTTTATTAATAGGGTTTTCAGCTGGTATAGCTTTGAAAGAGCAAATTCCAGGAGATGTCAGCTTCTGCAGATATTGCTTTTATTTTTGTAAATAATTTGGTCATGAAAGTAGCCACAAGGAAGCATTCTCCAGACTTCCTGCTGTAATGGAGTGGGCCCTACAGCTTTTAAAACCTGGTGGCAGGAAACTTTGATTTACTACCTTCAATTTCACATCTTTCTATAGAGTGTCTCCAGGTCACTTATCTTACTGGAAACAGAATAAATAAGCTGTTACTAGAAATGAATACTTCAGTAGCATTTCTACCACCATTTCCTATTTTTAATAATGATATTCATCATTAGTCTTTATACTTCAGATGGTTGCTTATGTTCAGAACTATTTCTTTTCTATTTTTGGATCTGATCCTTCAGCACTAAACATTTCATTCCCACACAACAGCCTTAAAGAGACACAAAAGTCACATAGGAAACTACCAAAAAAAAAAAAAAAGTATAGAAACAACTACCATTGTGGTGTGTACACAAAGTGTAGCTGTCATGTAACAGAACCTCAACATCACTAACATATCACAGTTTCATCCTTGTGGTTACAAAAAAAGATCACGGTCAACCAGATGACATCTGCACCAACAGTAAGCTGTGAAAATGCCTGTTTATTATTTAATATACTATTTCCTGTTTGATTTTAAGGACAGAAAGCTCTTCCATAAAGAGAGCCACTTTGTTGTGAGAAGCATCTACCTTTGCTAAAAAGGAGGCAACAACACCTTTGACTTTATGATGAACTTCTACTGAACAGTTAGTTTAAATTACAATATATTCAGTAATGGATTTGGGTCAGGCAATAATCAGGATGAGTGCAGACTGAGACAACGGAAGTGTGCTCATGAGGGAAGCTGTCATTAATCCAGGACTGCAAGGGGCTGGGGAGCGATCCAGGAGACCTGCAGAGAGGGAAGCAGGTGATCCAGTATAATGCTTGGGAAGGTCAGATGCCAGCACCCAGAGGAACCAGCTGCAGAAAGCTGGCAGGAAAAGGGTGTAATCCACTGCAGACTGGAGAAAGTGAGGAGAAATAAAACCTTCGCTATTGGGAAGGAAGAAGATGGTGGTTTACGAGGAGAGCACCAGAGCCATCACCAGCTCCCCTTAGAAGACTGCACCCTGGATAGAAATACGCTACATGAAGACTGGTATGTGGGATAAGTCTCATGTTTCAGGGGACTTTTCATTCGAAATAATTCCAATACCTCCCTAAATGACATAATCCATGCCAACAAAAGCACTTGTCTGTTGCCATAGCATTTTTTCAAGTATAGCTATGTTTTCTAGTGAGCATAGCCTTTCTCATCCAGCTAAATGACACAAATATGTGAGGAAAATATTTTAAAAGACATCTCTCCAAAGTTAAGCAAGAAGTCTGTGGAATGACTGAAGGCTTCTAATTAATTAAAGGTTTTCTTCCCTCCTTCTAGATCATGTCAAAATTCATAACTTCTCATCTGTATCAGAGATTATATTTAATAAACTGCTCTGAGATTGTTGGATCAGTGACATCCATTCACTGAGTGGATATAGTACATCCTCTCCAAATGAACATTACTGAAAGCACTCTTGAAAATAGGATCTTAGACTAAAAACACTGACTGACTGTTACTGGTACCACCTTAATTACTAAGCTTAACAGGACACAAGGCTGAAATGATTACTAAGTTGGTTACTAAAGGACTACTAAATTTCTTTGTAAGTCAAAATATATTAACACACAACACCAAACGTGATATCATTACATACAGTTCCAATAGCTGGTCTTTGGTGTAATTCTTTCTTTAAAAGTAAAATAGACTAATTTTTGCCTTAAATTAATTATTGTAATTTTTTGTTTTAAAAGGTGGGAATCAACTTGTGTTTCTTTGCTGCAGCATATTTTAAATAAGCTGTGGAAGACACTGATTCAAGAAGTGCTCTGAAAGGGGAACACAGCTGAGTTGGAAATAAGCACCTTTTTGTTACAGCTCGACTTTTTTTTGTCTCAGGTCATACCTGAGAAACCTTGCCCATTTTCTGAAATTGCATCAGAATTGCCCAAAGCAAACAATATACGTAGCTGAGGTTACTTTAGTAAAGCACAGAACCATCTTTGATGGTATTTCTTTCTAGAGAAATATATGTCCACCATTTTACTTTTTTTTTTTCTATTTAAGCCTGTGTATTAGCAAACGTAAATCAGATTATGCTGCTCACAAATTTTCTCAAATTAAACATTTTTTAGAATGACCTTCTGAGGTGTGTTTTTCTGGTTTGATCAAATTCAGATTTGAGATGAGTAGCTTTACTGATAATCAGGTGAATTATTTCATCATCTTCCACTGCCATAAGCATGAACATATTACCGCTTGCAGAAATAGCTTATGACAAAAAGTTTTTGACAAATAAATTATTTTTTACTTATAAAAAGCTCTGTTTGATTTATATATTTTTCACTCAAAATAACCAAATTTGGAAAAAAAAAAAAACACAGTGTTTTTTCACATAAAACTAAGTAACAAGTAGCAAGTACTACTAGTTTAGATAATAATTTACTTTTTAAAAGGGCTGCTGTGGTAATTCTTACATACTACATCAAATTCAACAGAAGAGCAAGAAAGGTTGAGGAAGTTACCGGGGAAAAACAATAACCTGAAAGCTAGAGGGTGTGGAAATATCTAATTAAAGTTGGAGTAATAATCTCTGCTTTGCTGATTTCCTTTGTATGGAACAAGAGAAACCCAGCAATTATAATCTAAAATAAATTACACACCCTGGAGCCTTTCGGAATGAAAACAGTGGGCTGTGTTGATACATGAAAACATAACCTACTCCTGTCCTTTGGACATGCTCAGAAGGTGTGTCACTAAAAGCAGTGCTGATGGGTCTAGGGTGGGTTTAGTCCTTCACTAATACCAGCAAGTATCTAGTGCTCTGTGCTGTGGTCTGAATACCAACATATGGCTGTACAGCCCTTTCCCAGTGATCATATCAGTGCCTATATAGTACATATCCACACCAATGAACAGTGTGTAGATACACATCTTCTTCCCTCCTCTGCATTTTTATCAGAGCTATGTTTGCTGCTGGATTTATTTGCTGTCAGTGAATTAAACACAGAGCTCCAGCTTCTGACGTGAATATGTAGCTCCTTATGGTATGATGCGGGAATGTGCTAAGCTTGAACAGAAATGGCAAAAATAAAGGGAGATTATCAAGGCAATTCCAGCTTGTGGAGACCTTAGCTGAGACACCATGTTGTCAAATCTGTTAATAACATAAACTTCCTTCTTGGTATTTCTTTTTCTCCTTCTTTGTATAATTTAAAAGTTAAATTTTCATTAGATAATTCGTTCCTACATTTTCCAGTGTATCTACTTGTTCCACCTTGGTGTAGCTCCAAGCAGGGAATATTGCTGCAGCTAGAGCTCCAGGAACCATTTAATTTAACCTGCTCAGAGCAGAGAGGGTGTATAAGAGTTAAATTAGACTAGGTAAGCTCCACTCTCTTCCCCAGCACAGAAACAACCCAAGGAAACATTCACAAAAATAAAGATAATGTGAACAGATTGCCTATGTACCTACTTTTTCCTCTCCTTTGCTCTCTCAATACAGAAGACCTTCACCCCAGAGGCACAGAGCCCTGGACATTGCATTTCTTTGGAAAATTATGCAAATTTAGAGCAACGTGCATTGACTTTGTCCCTCACTACTCTGTTCATGTCTTCTATTACTTATCACAAAGTAATTTTGCAGGAAATTTTAATAACACAGAAAGACCATGCCAGAGGTGGTGGCTTTGCCCCAGGTGCCCAGAAAGCCAAACTGAAATGCACAACACATGTAAAAGCTAGTTAGTCTGAATGTGTAATTTGGGCCTTCTCTTCTCTGAAGGCTTCCATACTTAACATGTTTTATGTCAATAATTCATAACACAAACTACATTAAAGCGTTGTCATCATACCAATAATCCAAGCAGGTAATGAATGTGCTAATCAACTATTAAAATTTATAGAGTATTACATAATGTGCTGCCAAAAAAGAAGAAAAAAAAGGACGAAATCTGCACACTGAAATACGGACAAAGTCTTTTAGTTTGAGGTAATTACTTAATGACAAAAGCTCTGCAGAGGATCAAAATGCCATTTTACAGTGGATTTCAAAGTTTCAAAATTGGGCTTTGTTCCAAATGAGACTATTTGAATATTCCTCAAGAAGATGAAATGTTGAGATATAGAAGCGCAGGGAGAGAATATGTTGATGAATTAAAGATTTAAAAAAAAAAAAAAAAAGTTACAATTTTGACATTAATAGTTCATTTAAATAATTTTAAAATGAAATAAAAATAAAATAACTAAATGTTTGAAACGTTGTTCCAAATATATAAAATTGGATTTATTTCAACATTCTGAAAATATTACCTTCCCCCTGCAGTTTTAATCCAAAATATAATTCTGATAGCAACTATTCTGCTAAATGTTGGACAAAATTTTTATCTCTCTTCTTATTTTTACTATCACTAAGCTTTACTGACTTTGATTTACCCTGAATGGCAACCTGGGGAACTCATCAGCAGAATGGATTATGCTCATTACTTTCTACTTCAGATTTCAGATGCAGTGATATATTTTTTTTTAGCTCAGCATTTGTTAAGTACACATTACCAAATTTATGGACACAGAAAAAACTGTAATATGAACTGTCTGAAAAAAATATTATTACTGAAGATCCTCCTGCCATATAACAAGTCTGAATTCCTATGGTATATTTATATATTTTTTATATTTGTATTTGAATACTTATATATATATTTATATATGCTGTTAAAAGCAATTATATTTCTGTTATGGATTACATATTTAAAGACAAAACTCAATTTTACAACTATGTTATAAAAGACTGAAATAGATCCAAATCTCTCTAACAGTGAACAGATTTTTGGATCACAATATAAGGTTACAAATAAGGCCTATATAACATTTTCCGTGATTTCATTAAGAACACTCACATAGTCTTTAAGTCACACAGATACCAAATAATATTAAAAGAAATTTCTGTCCTTCGGTTAACAGCAAGGCAACCTGTGTACCTATTCCAATAGAAATATTCCATTATAAATGAAAATGAACAAATAAACCCCTCTGATTTGTGTGTGTGTTTGTGTGTTTGCATGTGGGGAAATTCCCTAGTTCTTGCAAGGAAGTTGATGCCTCCTTTTTATTATCTTCATATTTGTTTGAGGAAGTTAGAAGAACGCCACATTGAGATTCAAGGTTCTTTATATAAAATATGCAAATAGCAGCTATAAAAGATTCAGGTGATCTACATAAAGCACCGTCAGGCAAGGTTCATTACACCTTAATGGAACTAGAAATTTGAAAAAAATTCCCATGTGCCCATGTTTAACTGCCTGAAATAAACCAAGAGTCGAACCGTGCAACACTGATTCATTTCCTCAGTAGATGTTTTGCTCACATAAAGACCCTCATAAAGAAGACAGACTTAGCAAGAACCTAGGATACACTCCAAAGGCACCACAGCACTATCAGTGAAGAATCTTGATAGAGCAAGAAACGTTGGTTTGAGCCTTACTTAGGAGTTTACTGAACCTTACTGCACCTTAACTATTCTGGTCTGCCACCACCCCTGCTGTCTGAGAAGATCTGCCAACAGTCCTGTGTTGCTCACTGCAAAATGCTTTCACAGATGGTGTACCACCCAGCTATGGACAGTGGGAGCCTCTGACCCACTGAGGTGATCCAGCTTCTGCTGACTGTCCCACTCACATATAATGAGAAGCTTGAGATAATCCATTTGCAACCTTCTGAGTCCTGGGCTGCAAGCACAGGGACAGAAGGACAAGGACAGAGCGGAGGACCACATTGCCCACCTTTGGCCAGACACAGCTTGTGTCACATTGCGTCTCTTCCTGCCAGGCAGATCTATATAGAGGAATTGTATTTTTCTTCCTCTCTGGGCATCTTGACCTCTGCAATACAAATAAGGCCTTGATCTTCCTTGATGTTTCACATCTTGTCTGCAGAGGTGGGTAAAAGAATATGCTTCAGCAATATTCACCCTTGTTCTGAGGCAACAGAAGGCCATGAAAAGTATGTATTTTATTTTCTTTATTCTTCCTTTTGGGTAAAGAGATGCAACCAACCTGCCTGAGAATGGAATGGAACAGAATAGGATGAATGGAATTGAATGGAAAGGAATGGAATGGAATGAGATGGAATAGAATAGAACAGAATAGAATAGAATAATAATATTTCAGTTGGAAGGGACCTACACTAATCATCTATTGCAACTGCCTGACCACTCCATCACTGACTGAAAATAAAAGCATTTTATTAAGGGCATTGTCCAAACCTCTTATACATTCTCCACCAGAAGCAGTGCATGCCCTGCTGCTCCATGAGAGACTTCTCCTCGTCAGGTGAGGAAACACTCAGCTACCACATGCCCAATATTAATTTATAAATGAGTTTTCCTACCCACAAAGTACTGAGCAGCTTGAGCTGAGAACAGAGTCTTCACACTGTGTTTGCTGACATCCTGGGTGTGAAGATTACTTCCAAAGGCTGGATTTTTTGTTTGGCTGTGTCATTTTGTTTGCTTGGTAAAAAATTTACCTCGGTTACACTTCAGTATTCATTGCCTGAAGGATACATGGGGATGCATTATGATGTGAATGGCAAATCAGCTAAATGAAAGCAGGAATAATAAACAGCCTCAGTAGATCCAAAAGTCTTTTGACAAGGAAAATGTCAGTGAAAGACAGAGTTTTTATCTCACAGTTACTGTGAAGAATGTAACAGTTAAACATTAACTGTAAAAGTTAATTAGGAATGACACATTTTTATATTACATATTGAAGAATAATCACAGGGACAAGCAAATCAAGAAACGTTGAATGAAAACTGCTGCATTTTCCTTAATTTACTCTAATATTGTAGCTCAAATAAAGGTAAGATTTTGTAATATTTTGAAACTTCTGATACACTTATTGGAACACTTTGCTTTAATTAATGCACAAGCTATATTCTGGAAAGGGAAAGCCTGTAGCTTTCATTTTAATTTCATTTCTGTTATTTTAATTATTTTTAAAGGAAATTGCTTTCCTGTTTGTGAAAGATGGCACTGATATTCAAATATAGCATACTGAAGTAACATGACAGTGACTACTTCAAAATACAGGCATTGCAAGACACACATTTGGAGAGGTTCTGCAGTTTGTGCTGTTATCACTCAAGAAAACATGACAAATAATGAAGGAATTATAGTACTTTATTGTCTAGAAGGTATGATTCTGGGCTTCACAATCCCTGTGAGGGGTCTTATTTCAAAGCCTGTTGGAATGATAAAAATGTGCTTATTTCATCCCTGTCTTCAAGTCCTTGCTACCATGTCTGCTACAGCAGCACCAACAGGACATACCTCCTGCCACAGAGGTAACAAACTCACTGCCAGCTAATTGTTGTGCTCTGGTAACCATAAGCCAACAAACCTCAGCTGAAATTCTTCCCTGAGTGAGGGATTATCTCTCTTTTCCAGTCTGATGCTGAATTTGTTTTGACTTGCAGAGTGGCACAAAGGTAGCTGATGGCCCAGGGGGGAGGTGAAGGCCTGCCTCTAATGCCTTAATCCAAATGTGAAAGAGGAGACTATCTTTTATTTGACTGAAAGTGCTAGCTGCCATTCTGATGAAGAGTCAGTCGTGGATTTGCTACATGGAGAAGCAGAGAGCAATGAGAACTGTCAAGAGTCATGGAGTCGCTGATTAACGGCACCCTCTGGGCCCCACGCTTCTTGTTACACCATGAAAGGGGCCCTCTTCTTCCGTCCTCTGGCACCCATCCTGAATCTCACTGACTGCATCTCCCCAGGGAGTTACAGTCCTTTGAGCTTACTTCACATTCAAAGCCTAGAAGACATTGATGAGGGTATTTCACTGTATTTGATGCAATTTAACATCTACAGACACCTTTGGGCATGCAGTATAGAGAAAAACAATTTAGCAGTAGTAGCAGCAACCGCAAAGAAAAATAGCTATTACCTGAGAAGGTCTGTTCCTCCAACCATAAATTAGCCCAGAAACCAAATCACATTTTATTGGAAAACTGGACCAGCCACAGTAGATGAAATTGGGCAAACACATTGTCATCTTACAGGAGGCAACAAACCTCAGTTGCTATCACTAATGAAGCAGATACAGTCCAGACAGAGCTAACGCAGCTTCACAAAAGAGAACATAAAAGCATAAAAGGCTAATTCTCCAGACTTTCCAGTTTATGGAAGAATTTAAAATTGCATATATAAGACCTGTACTTAAAATAAAATTCTACCCCTCTAGTACTTTATGTGGAACATGATTTTATGAATCTTCATTATGTCTGTGGTAACCTGTCAGCATGAACTTGGGAACTACCCCAATGAGGGAGTCCCAAGATGGCCTGAAGGAGACACAAACTGAGATGGACATGAGAAAACCATTATTATGACTGTACGTACTGCAGGGAGAAACATATGTGAGACAATCTCACTGAGGGACACCAGGCATGGACTGATGTATAGTTTTTTCCTGATAAAGGAACATTGATGATTACCAATGCAGATGGTAAAAGTTTTTACTCATCATACTTGATGAGGTTGCTATTTCCTCAAGTTCCCATGACCACAGTGCCCACGACAATTTAGAAAACACTCACAGCACTGCCCAGAGACAAACTCTGCAAACGATCTCTAGTGAAGGAGCTGGGTTTCAGATAGCTGGACTATGAAGCAGAGAACCAGTAAAAGACTGAACAAGTCATGAAAAGCTTTCCAGCCATGGACTTCCCTAAAACTCCTGCAAAACAATTGTTCTGCTATGCCAACATCATTTGATCCTATCCCAGCTAGAATTTCATCCACAAAACCCAAACAGCACCCTAGGAAATTGTCCTACAAATCAAGACTTGCTCAGATGCTAAGAACACTGGAGAAAGCAACAAAAGAAAATCCCGTCTCAGCAGGAGAAGATCCTTCCTCCAACTCTCCCCAAAAGGAAAAAACAGGTCCTTTTTTCAAGCCACTAAGTCTAACATTTGCCAGAGTGCTTCCATGATTCCCACTTGATCTAAACTAGGTCTGTAAAAGCAGGGGCAGTGATTGGCAGGTTTTGAACTGGAGCATGGCAGGAACAGCTGGAGTCTTCTACTTTCTGTATCCTTGAGCTATGGACAGTACTCGTTTCTCAATCGCCCTTCTGATATTTACACACAAGCAGATCTGTGGCCCAAGCTATCTCAGTGCAATCTTCTGGGGCAGTGTACTAGCACCGAGATCTTGGAGACAAGAGAAGGCAAAGGGACAGTGGAGCCCAAGCATCATAGGGACGCTCTGTACAAAATGAACCCTCATGCTTAGCTCTTCTCTATCATCTCTTGCCATTTGCTCACACATGGCTGCTATGGGTAGGGCCAATGTTTTTTTCTACAATGGAACCTTGATGGATTTAAATTTAGAGGTAGGACAGGAATATAAATAGTAAATGCATTTTCATAAAAATAGTCCTACAAATAGAGCTAGCAAAAGACTTTCCTTGATTCAGAAAGCACTCTGGCACTTACTTAAATCTCAGTGGGGTTTGATAGGGTTTAAAGGTACTCTGAAGGCCTTCCCTACACAGCCATTACAAGTGATGTTGTGAATGCACACGGCATATAAAAGATTTATTATATTTGGCTTATGAAAACCTTCTCATCTTTCCTTGAGTTTTACCATTTCACATGAAGCAAACCTCTACAGAGACCATTATTTCAGGTCATTTTGTTGCCTACATTTACTTACTAGCTTTCACTTTTACTGTTTTATTTTAAAACAATCCCTGTCCACCATATCCTGAAAAGCAAAAAAACAAGACAGAAAGGAAAATACACAAAGATCTGGGGTAGACTGAGTAATACCTGTCAGAATTTAGCTACAAAATTATGTATAGGATTTCAAGAAATGTTCCACATTTTCAGACCCTTAAATGCCAGGTGATATAAAGTATTCAGAGGATAATTTCTTACTGCACAGATTTATTTTTTTTTTTTAATAGAGCCACTGTATAAAGCAACTTTTAATATTAATAAAAATTAAAAGCAAATTTCATTTGAAATCTAAGCAGTGTGGCAAATTAAAAGGAATTAAATGTGTAGTCAGTGGATCTAACTTTGGTCTCTCTAGCAAAATTTTTATGGAATTGTTCCACTTATAGATTACATTACCATATTTAATTTTTTTTCCTCCTCCTGAAGACATTCATCCTGCACTATTAAAAGTAAAGGAGCCTCTGAGTTCACTGTGTATATAAGCTAAATTCTAAGCACCTGTTTAGGAATGACAAATATGTTTTATTTCCGGAAGAATGGTGCATACCCCTTTCACCTCCATTCAAATGGACCAAAAGCCATAGATATTGCAAGACCGAATAAGAGAACTCATGCATGAAGCTTCACATTGCAGAACTATATATACACTCGTATAGTTAAAGTTCTTCTTGTACCAGTGAGAAGTATGATCATGCTTATATAACGTGCTTAGGAGAGACTCTTAGGAAGGGGAACAAAAGATTTCAGAATAGCTGTACTTCTGTTCAGTTACCTGGTGAGCAAAGCATTGGGCTGGAATTCAAGATACTGCTGGGTGAGATTGGGTGAGTCACGTTGCCCAGTGACTCACAGAATTAAGACTGTAAAACTGATTTTACTGAGGACAAGAGCTGCATACAGAAGAACTATTATTCTCATTCCTGCTGCAGGAAGAATGTTCCATACTGCCCTTACTTAAGAAACTTCAGATTGACCTGATTCAACTCAAAGTGAAGTCAACATTCACGAGTTAGAATGCATTTCGGATGAAGCTATTTGATCTCATAGTACATGCATCCAAAATGCATACAGTCATACAGCACTGGCTCAAAAAACTCTGGGTTTACCTATTTTTAGAAAATATATGTTAAGAGCTCTAGAAATTATATCTACTAAAATTAATATATTTTAAAATTCCTTTTAGACTCAAATAGACAAAGCCTCCACAATGAGAGACACCATATCCTCACTACAGAACAGCAGAAAGTTTCTAAGTCTCCATATGCTGCTCTCATCCCACTTTCAAAAAATTTATGTAGAGGGTAGCAATTACTTTAAACATATGTCTTTTATTAAAACAGACTTACATGCATTTTTTCACTTTTATTCTGGTTTTGATTTACTAATTTCAACTTAACTGTGACATCGACAGAAAACTTTTTAACTGTAAGCATAGTGAAAGAAAGGTTGTAGAATCACCACAATCAAGAATAATTTCAGAATGTTTTAGGCATATAACTGTCATTAGCAACACAGTTATAGTAGTAGGTGTGCTTTTTATAAATATATATCTTGTGGTCAATGGGCATTATCTGTGTTCTGTGATTAAATAAACCTAACCCATATTGTCAGGAGTGTCTGTGAAGAACGAGTTTTGAACCTTGTCATGCAAAATTTTCAGAGAAACCGAATGGAACTAAGATCTTAATTTGAACAAATAGTAGTGAGAAAACATCCTTCTTCTGAGAGGAAAAAAAAAAAAAAATTAAAGGCAATCAAAGTAGCCCCAGCAGTCTTGACTGGTGTGAGATCAGACTAGTAATATCCATCATATATTTATGTATATGTGATGATTAGGAAAGCCAGAACTGCAATGTGTAGGTTTTTCTTCTTTCTTTCACATCATAGGGTACTATCAACTAATCATTGCAGCATCCTGGGAACTTTCATGAGGCACATAGACTCCTAGAGGCAATAAACCATTGGGTTTCCTGAGACAGAAGAAATCTTTGGATTGATACCACAGGAAGAATTTTGGAGACTACATGGCACTCACTATGCCATAATTAGACACCTGAAAACATAAGTAGATGTCCATACAATTGCAGATATTTAAATGTCTTTGTTTGCTCTGTTCCCTGCAAAGTTTTCCCCTCATTTTTAGCATGCAACAGGTGAGGTTCTTTATTGTTTTCACAACGAAGACCAGCCTGAAGGTAAGTTACCAAAGTTTGAAGCTTCTATTTAGTTGTGAATGTTTGTGCTCATGTGAGTCCATCCACTTTGACTGAGAAAAAACTTTATAATGCAATAATGTATTCTTTAGTGATTTAAGTGCTGAGCCACTGTGTACTTGTATGTATATTGTGTGGTATTTGTACACGTCTTACTACTTTGTAGCAATTAAAAAGTTTAAAAAATGTATGTGGTTACTTCATTTTTGCCTTTCCCAGCACATAGAAATTATCAGCATTACAGCACAGCTGTTCTTGTCTTATGGAATTTTTGAAAAAACTTCGAAAGATTGAGTTAAAATGTTCAGAAATAAACAGAGTTATTGAAAGGTGACTCTATGCAAGAAAGATGTTGTTTTTCAGTAACAATTGTTAGTTAAAGAAAGCTCTACACAAAGTTAATCTCTTCTCCCAAATTATTTGGATGGTATTAAATTCAGGAGCCAGCACCTATTTATAAGAAAACCCACTGGCATTTGCAGGTGTGTACATGTACTTAGTATCACTTGTGGGAACAACATATATGTGACTATTTTCAAATAAAGCTTTGTATCTTTTTAAGCTTCTTCTCATTGCATGTGATTTTTCCCTGTATATTTAAATATGTTCTAGGCTAAAAGGTCTAGAAATTTTGTACCTAAAAAGTAGCATTTTAATGTTAGTTTCTCTAGCTATAAACAACAAGTAATATAGTACTATTCCTAAAAGTTCACTGATTGGTTATACTATGACATTTATTTTGCAATTCAAAGTATCCTTTCTTAAGTATTTACTGTATGTGAATGGCAGAGGTAGCACCACCCACATGTTATAGTGTTTATTACACAGTTCACTGCTATAAGAGTAGTGCAGTCTCTGGCTTGGAACTAACCGTTGGTAATATTTTTGATACGTATATTCTCTTTCAGTTCTTAACTTTTCCTACTAAACTCTAAAAGTACTATAAAAAATCCAAATCATGGCTCTTCTATTAGCTATTTTATCAATGTTACAGTCAGCTAAGTGAAATGTACAGTCCAACCATACACATCTGCAATTTTTATGTCCCGTTATAAAGGATGATGATTTTTTCCAGCAGTAGTTATTATCTATATCTTGAAAATGCACAGCCTGATGATTAGAATGAAATAGGGCCTCATCTCCTGTAACAGAAGCAATTTCTTCTATTTCAGGAAGAATGACTTACTACCATGTTCTCCTACAGCTACAACTCTTGCTGTTTTGTCCTACCTTCTTCCTCTTTCCTCTTCTAGTCATAGCGTTAACATTTATGATAAGTATAAACAGACTGTATTTGACAACTGCAAGATCCGGATGCCCTGCTTGGGAATATATTTCCAGTGTCTGCCTTTGCGGTTTATGGCTTCATTAGCTTCGCTCCCAGAAGCGCTGACGGAGCAGAGGGGTCTATCCAGGCTGGCTGATAGGACTTCTCTCTTCCTGTTTCTCTATGACTCACTCTTGATTCTCAGGATGACGCATATATCTTCATTCTCATACACAAGATAATAACTTCTGGTGATAATTACCTCCAAAATGTATGTGTAAACACTTTTCATCTCAATAGGCCTTAAAATGGAAATATGCTCAGTTTTTATTTATCACCAATGAATAATTAAAGTTCTTTATTCGTTTTTGTAAAAATACATAAAATGTACTGAATCACTGACTGATCCCTGTCTTAATGTGCTATTGTTAATAAGAACTGTGCCATTAGGAAACATGATTCTTCAGAGTAAACAATATCTGCTTTGGACCAATGGAGAGAAGTACAATGTGATAAGTAGGAAGTGAGACCTCTTAGTTGTAGAGACATTAAGATGTGAGGAGTGCTGTTTTTGAAATAGCATCATGAGTTTAGTGGGTCAAGCACTAGAGTAGTCTGGGGCTCAGCAGAGCCCTAACCGGAGCATGCAGCTCTCATCACAGTAGGAATGATGAATTTTAATGAAAGATCAGAGATATTATAAACAATAAAGCAGCAACATGCTTTTCAGGCAGCTTACATTCACAAGAGGAGAAAACACAGATCTGGCATCTAACAGACTCTTTCAGGTGAATCAGGATTTTATAAAATACCAAAGAGTTTTTTATGTATCAGAGGCACAGAGACAATTTAAATTGCCTGATTGGATGAAGGAAGGTAACACATTAAGCTACAAAGACGTTAATCTAGAGTATGAACGATGCACTTGTTATCATCTGTCCAGGAAGCTGAAGAGCACAATATCAGCTCTTACTATAATGTACACTGAAAGAAAACAATATCGCTTCTACATTGAGTTACAGTACAGAGCTACTTATTTGCCCACCTCAAAACTGCTGAGAAAGGGACAGGTATGTCCTACTGGCACTTTTGTTTCAGAGAGCAAAGCAGCACCATGTATGTAATCAATATCGTCAGGTGGCCAACGGCATCACCATGAAGTAAAAAGGACAAAATCTAGAAACGTGTTTCTGCTTTGCAGTTTGCTTTTCCCTGAATGAAGATTTGCTGTCACATTGTCCAGTTTTAGTGAGCTGATTTATTCAAATACAGTACAAATTGACATGGGAATTCAGGTGTTTTCATAAAGAGAACTCAAAAGGTGAAATTAGCCACTAGGATGACTACTAATAAATACACTTGGGCAATAGTTTAATCATGAAGACAGTCTGCATAGGATCATGCTATTAAAGGCTAATTGCAGTAAACATGGTGACCCATGCGGACCAGGGGAACTATGTCAGGTGGAGGAACCCAAATAGCCCACCTGATGCAAAGGGAACAAATCCTTGATGGGGAGTTATTCAATCCCCGTGCAGTGTGAAAAACCCACAGAAGAGGCAAGGCAGAACACTACCCAGAAGGTAATGTCAGCTAGAGGGGGTTATTGCCTGCAGAGTGAGAGACTTCTTATGAGAGGCAGGGGTAAGAGATCGTTAGGATTGTGCAAAACCTATTAAAGAATGTTTTATGTGTGGCTAGGGGGTGTGCAAAACTTATTACGGGATTTTGAGAGGAAAAATCAAAAGCAGGAAAAAGAAGGGATTATGCAGGACTGGGAATAAACAAATATGGGAAAATAAAGAGACAATGGGATAAAAGGGGCTGCTCAAGTTTAGACAGGTTGCTGGTCAGCACGCTTGTCTGACTGAGCCCTGCACTTGGATCACCACAGTGTGACTTGTCTTCTCATGAAGTCCTATTCCTAACCATCTTCTCTACTCTGAGTGTGTGGGATTGAATGCCAGCAAACATCAAGTTGTCTAGCACACAAGTAGGGTAAGAGGTCTGAGCACCAGCACTTGGAGCATGACAGCGACTTTAAGGGGCTTATAGGTGCAGGTCCCAGCAATGGGGGACCTGGGACCAGCTACTGGCTACACTGAGTGCTTATGGACAGCAGCCAGAGGGACTTCCACACAGAGGAGGAACAGGATCAGACCTTCTGTAGCATTAATGTTTATGTGAGTGCTGGTAAAGGTATTGTGTTCTGCTTGTGTTGATCTGTGTGGCCAACCATAGACATGTGTCTTTTGGGAATACATGCTCAGCATTGCAACAGGTTGGACATGGGGACAGGTAGCTGCAGCCTCCCATTGCTTGGTCTGGGACAGGAGGAATCCCCTGGGTCCCATAATCAGAGTTGGCCAACGATAACAGTAAAGATTATTCATCATCGATGCCTCAGAGAGAAAGCTGAGGGACCTCAAGGATGCTGTACCTGTCACCATTTAATTTCTATTTTCACCTTTTTTTTTCTTTAGTCAAATATGACTAAAGCTTATCTGCGTTGTCATGTAACCCTATGAAGATTGTCAGCAAAAGTTATCGACCTCATGCTCTGCCACAGATACACATGACAGAATCACGTAATTTTTGTATTGCTTGTAATTAAAAATTGATTATAAGACAGGATGGGGAAGGTAGACAGTGAAACACTTCCATGGCTATTGGTTCCTTAGGGTCTGGAAATGGTTCAGATATAGGCTTCTGTGTGGCTTTGAACTAGTCAGCCTTCTCTCTACTTCAACTGTTAATAGACAATAACAAAGATAACACCTCACGGTGTTAGTGAACTAGCATCACTCTTTGGCATGTGTGAAGTTTTTAAACACTACTCTGGTGAAAATCAGAATTGCTCTAGCCCATGGCTGGGTTATATTTCTGTCAATGCCAACTAAGTGGGAACTTGACTATGAATGCATCTCAACAGTACTATAATATCAATTCTAAATTTTCCAGGTAGACGTGAGAGAAAGGAGATTGAATGGTGAGTCCTTTCCCTTCAACAGGCAAACTGGAAAAACAAATGAACTCTTAACTTTTTGTTGAAGGATGTGTTGCACATCCCCGTGAGATCCGACGCCTTCAATGGGGCAGTTGATGGCTCTTTAGCAACTTTTGTGCCCCACTGTGCCTGTCCTCAAGTCCACACGTAGGGTGGTGCCAAGGTGCTGACAGTCACATCCTGGGGCAGGGTCACTTCACCTCCACCAGCTGGTGAGGCAGGAGGGGTGGGACCCTCAGTCAATTCACATGGTCGTTAACAAAGGAGATGCCCAGAGTAGCTGAGAAACTTCTGGACTATGTTGTAATGCCAGATGTGACCAGACTATAAAACAGGGTGCCTGCCGAAGACCCCCTTGGAGTGGTCACCTCGGAGCAGCAGGTCTGTGAACTGGAGCCCTCCCCTTAGACTGGGATGCCATCTAAGGAGACTTCCCAGGATTGAGAGAGCATAACCTCTTCATTTGGGTGAGTGGTTGTTTACTGGATATATCCTTAAATGAGTCCTTGCCTAACCCAGGTGACTGATTATTTTCTTGTGGGTACCCTGGAGCAAGAGGCCTCTAGTTCTGTTTCTTGTGAGTGTATGCATGCATTTTGTGGATCCTCATTATTCTTATGTTGTCATACCCCAATAATCTCCTCAACTGATATCCGAACCTGTATTGTATGTCGTCAGAGCACTAAATAGAAGTATAAACCCTATTCCCAGTCAGTTTATTGGCTACACTTTTCCGCCTAGAATAAAGTCTGTTTTGGAACTTATTGTCCATCTAAAACTGACTTTGGGGTGCCTCCATGACAGGATGTCTGATTTATTTTCCTTGGAAATCTTAAAGACAAACATACACTGAAATGCTGCACTTCAAGTCTGAAGAAAAACAGGGATTGTAACTTTGTGATACATGTAACTAGAGTGCAAATCACAGAAAAGAACTGTGGATTCCGAATGGCTCAGTGGGTAGTCTCCCTGCTCCTATTTTCAGTATTAAATGACTCAGTAAATTCCTATTCTCTTAAATTCTACAGTTCCACTGACTAAGATTTGTTTTTGACAAACTCAAAATGACAAGTTCAGCTGGGCAGAGAACCATTAGAGTGCAAAACGTGTGAAAGTTCAAGTGAAAGATGAAATTTATTGTACAATTTACATTAGATCCATATGCTACTGTGAGTAATACGCAGAATTTTAACATATGTACAGGAATTTAAAGGACTGATTACTAGTATTAGCAAGCATTTCCTGAAGATAATGACTCAGGTTTTACAGAGCTGTTTGATCTTTATTTCAAATAGAAGAAAAGAAGTTGTGCTCCCAGCATTGAAATAGTCTTCCATAAACAAAACAGAAGATATTTTATAAATCTTCCTTTCTTGTCTCAGCCTAAATGAATCATGACCAGTTACATTCCCACGTCTCAGCTACCTCTGCCAAGTTGGCTTCAGGAAAAATGAAGTATTCTGTAACTTTTCTAACGAGAGGAAAGGCAAATAATTTGAAGTCACGGTTCCCAAAAGATAAGATGAATTTTGTCTAATTAATATGCCCATTTCTGTCAAACAGTATTTGCTTCACTCATACTAATGGAAATGTGTCTGCATCTTTAGTTTCAGAGTGGCACAGAGGATTGAGCGCACATTTCTATGCTCCTTATCTCAAAAAAGGAGCCAGTAGCACCAGAAAACACTACGAGAAGGGCAGCAGAAGGACTAAACCTATAGAAGAGCTTCCAGAAGTTGAATGACCAAGTAAGTTACAAATCTTCACTCTGTTAAAGAATGACAGATGGAAGGTGTAATAGAGGTCTGCGTAATTATGGGTGTCAAGAAGAGGACAGACATGGATTAATTGTTCACTGGCTTTTCAGGTATGAGATCCAGGAGCAATCAAACAAAGGCAGTAGGAGTCAGGTTGAAGATAAACTAGAGCTGATGAATCTTCAGGCAGTTACTTGAGGAATTCATTGCTGAAAGATTGTGCAGATGCTAAAGTGTGCATGGGTTACACAAAAGACTGGATGAGTTCATGAAACAGAAACCTGCAGAGGATTACAGAACACAAAAAAAACGCATCTGGCAAAGGAAGACCCTAAACTGAAACTGGTTGGAGTCTACAAGAGTACTACAGCAAATGATGGTATGTGCTTCCTCTGTTACTGTAGTCTAGAAATATTCTTTTTGCCACTGTCAAACACAAGCTACTCGACTTAAAAGACTTTAGATGGAGTCAGTAAGACTGTGATTGTATTGAAGTTAGTTGAAAACCTTCCATGAACTTCAACACAGGTTATTTCTTTCATTTCAGGAAATCCATTTTTATCTTCTAGGTTTTAATCCATCATATTTTGTGAGTTCACTGTGTTACTTCACACAAGTAATGAGATTTACATACCCTGTGCTTTGGAAATCAACACAGTTACTTCTAGAGAAAGAAATTGCACCACTTTTTAAAGTCTTCGAAAAACATAACTTATGAAAATCAATTGACACTTGAAATGGGAGTCTTTCACTTTAATTTGATTTTATTTGAAAGAAAAAAAAAAGAGATCATTTCCATTGCTCACCTTCATCTACCTGTTCAAGTGGAGTACATTCATTTTACAAAATACGTTACAACTCTCTGTTTGGAATGTTTTCTACTTTTTCTACTTTGACTGCTAAGACTTGGTATAGATCTTCATATATGTTGCTTCCCATTCAACATCTAAAGAATATTTTGAGAATTAAATATGATTAAGAATTTTGTGTCACTCAAATACATGATTAATCTGATTCTCAAAAGCTTCCAGGACTGCTACAGTTAGTTCAGCAATTACATCCATGATACTACATAGCTGACTTTTGGTGTCACTCAGATAATGCTATTTAAGGCTCCAGTGGTATTATCATATTTTGTTTTCTTTGTGCTTTCCCAGGAAATTTTAGGAATGTTCTCATGTACCCTTTGATTTCTTTCATGTGAAATCTCCAAGATGGTATATGGTAAAATGTTCCACCCTCTACTGCCAACACTCCAGTAAGCCAGTTTGTTCCACCACTCATAGTATCTTTCAGACTTGACTGCTGCCAAAATATCAAAGGCATTACAACTACTCAGTAGTTGAAGTAATATCACAGCTGAAGACAGTGGCAACACAAACTTTGACTTAGCTGGGTAGGGAATCACTTACAGTGCATAAAATAAACCTTTGCAGTACTGAGGGTAAGGAAACTATGAATTAATTAATTAATGTTAGATTTCTGTTTAAATGTTCCAGGTACTATAGGTCAGAAAGTAATGAAGACATACACGTGTATAAGTATACTACAAATGCAGTTCGATACCTCTGGTTGTTGTATATCCTAGAAACTACTATTTCTCAAACTACTACTACCCATTTCAGTTATCTACACTAGCAAATGACAGAGCAAGTGCTTTTCTTAGCTTGTTGGCTCACTGTGATCTGGCTCTACTGTACCACTCAATCTTTTAATCTTCTACTTCAAGCTGTCTCTTCCCTCTTCAGCAAACCATGGTTTTATCTACTCCTAAAACCTCTTTGAAATCTCTTCAGCATTCATCTATTCCCTGATGTGCTTCTTCCTATCCTGTGTGTTTTATTTAAACAGCCCCTTAATCTTTTGGAATTGAACAGCTGTTAAACCTTCTTTTAAATTGGTCTTAATTACCATTGCTTTCTATTCTCATCTCTAATCCATTTTACACCTGTAATCCTGTAGCAACTTATTTCCTCTTGGTTTTGGGGAGGTGGGGCGGTGTTTCGGTTTGGTTTTGTTTTAAATAAAACATAATACAGAGATTTTTGGGAAAGTCCCCTTCTTGTTTTTTAACATTACAGGAAAATTAGGGGTGCCTGTACTTATCTATTTTAGTTCAGCCGTGTTTCTGACCACTACTGAAACCCAGAAAGGCACCAGAGGATAATTGAAGAGATAAGGCTCCCAGTTGTCACTCTTTTTGCAACTTCAGCCCTCTGATTAGGAACAGATTCCTTGACAGCAGTCTAAAGATATTAAGCTAAGATTATTTGGGATGCCTCACTCAATAAAGGAGTTTCAGAGGTTGTTTCATTCCCTAGTATGGTTGAAGACAATGATTTGCCCCTGCAGAGGGTCTGTGCTTTATGTTCTTCAGAAGAGCTGCTACTGACTTCAGTTGAACTAGCAAATCTATTTTGTGTGCAGCTTTCAGCTATCCTCTTTATTTCTGACCTGGCAATCCAAGTCAAATCCTTGCATCTTACTATTTTTTTCCTTGGTATCAGTGCTTACCCATATTTGATCTGGGAAGTTACAAGTTCCATTATGTAAGTTATTAGCTAGCACTCAAAGGAACTGGATAAATTATCTACAGACAATATATATTAATTATTAAGGAGTCAGAAGCAATTTAACCTTTCTTTCTTAACATTTCTTTCACAAATCTGAAAATTATAAAATATTTTTTTAAGCATATGAGATCAAGATCTGAAAAGTAATTTCAAAGGACTAATTTGTGACTAATTCAAACATGGTTATGTAGAGAAGTCAAAGGCATTAGCTGGCTTTTTCCCCTTTGACTGCTTTACGCTCAGTCACCCTGTGCAGCTACTTCACAGGTCCAGGCAAAAAAGGGGCTGCTTGTTTAGTGTTTTGTAGACAAGTGGGTACAGAGATGATCAAGAGGTTTAAGGCAAGAAGATGGAATATTGTTTATGTGTTTCCTGTTTATGTCAACAAAGGCGATCTATCGATATTTCAAGTAACTGCTTTTCTGAACCAGTTGACAAGGACTGTATTCAGGTTCATATCACAGGGGGACTGAAATTTTTGGGCCAGACTGGTGTTTTCTAGATTGGCTTAGATGATATACATCCCTTACTCTAAAATCCCCTTTTTCATTGTGCCTGTATCCTCCTCTGCTATTCTCATAACAGTTCTTACACTCAAGTGCAGAACACAAAACACATTCAACTCCCAGGCTTCTGCCACTGCAATAACTCTTTGTGAAACAACCAGCAGGATCCTGAAGGATCAAATACCTTTTCTTTTTGTATCATGCACACTGTGGCCTCTACACTCAGAAGCAGGTTTCTGAGGAAGTTTTGAAGCAGCATAGCACAAGAGTATCCTGTCTCCTTTCAGAAGCTTTCCCTAACAGCTGCCATGTGCAGTTCATCTAAGGATCAACCAGTTAAAAATGTTATTGCTAGACTTGCATGAATGTGATAAATAGATTGCTGTGTTTTTAAATGTATGAGTTATTATTTCTACATAAAACTCTACCAAAAAAATTCCTTCTGCATAATAAGCAAAGGGAAATACACTGACTCAGTCCTAGTCAAGCTGTATTTGCTACCAGACTTAGGAAAATAATTCCCTAGTAGGAACTGCATCAAAGTTCACAGGGTGTCAGGGCTGTCAGCTCCATGCCCAGAAGTTGCTGGCTGTTAAGAAGCCTCCATCTCCGGGGAGTTTCTAAACTCGTGAGGAAAGGAGTTGCCGCTGGACGGCTACAAATTTTCTGTGTCCTGGTAGGATGCTGCTGCAGTTAAATTCACAGCTCTTATTTGCTTGGGGTGGCAAAGAAACCATACTTGGCCAAGAACTGGACACAAACACTTGGCATTTAAATCATATAAACAAGTGCAGAGAGAGGTATTAATAAATGTTCCCAGCCAATGACATACAGATAATTCTATGTGTACACATATAAGACAGACACTTTAATGGCTGTATTCCTGACCTCTGGATAGCTCTTTTCTTTCACTCACCAGAGCAAAAACTAACCTTTAATGTGTCTCAATCACTTAGTTCACATAAATATCTCTATATATGTAAATATAAATATGTGTTCTTGTTATGTGTGTGTATATAGATATGTCTGCTATATGTACATATACACAAAAATATAAATATCTACAAGCATATTTTGGCACAGAATATAATTTACATATTTTAAAAAAGCCCAATTCTTTCAGATTACAGATGCAAACACTCCTATTTTCTTCAAAATATCAAAATAGAAATACAATTATTCACCTTTCCCATAAAATCTGGTAGTGGAATGCCCACACTGGAAATTGTCTCTAATTCAGTGTTTTGTGCTGCTACTACAAAGAGTTACTGAGATGCCGGAAGACATTGAGCAAAGTTGAAGAAACAGAACAAAGATTTTGATGGTTTCATAGTTGACATAAACAGATAAAACATTAAAAATAAACTGTGTTACCTTATGTTCAATGAAATACATGCGATCTACTGGAAGTACGAATAACAGCTTGAACATATTGAATATGTAATAGTCCGCTAGAGTTCTGCTTATAATAGAGACTTTCAAGGCTGATTTTTTTTTGCTTTGATGTGTATAAACTTGAAATGGCAATCAGTTTTCTCACAATCTATAAAAAACTCTTCAGAATTGTTCCTGAATGTTTTAAAAACTATTAAAAAAGAGGTTTGGTTTAAAAATTATCTGTGTCATTGCCTATTTCATTTTCACTCTTAAAGCTGATTTCTCAGCAACAGAAAGATACAGAAATTCTTATAATCAGATGCAATGAGATTTTAGTCCTTGTCAACTATAGCAGTATACTTAAAGCAAAGATTCACTGCTTCCCTCTATGAAAAGCTTAAATATACAAATCTGTGAACTGCAATGGGGGGGAAAAAAAAAAAAAGATAGAGAATGGAAAAATGATTGAGAGCGATCCCAGCGTTACTCATGGTAGATGTGGGTCACAACTGTGGAAATGATGGCAAATAGATTAATGGCCTAGGCCTACATATTTTTCTAAAATACCCAACAGCAGCAAGATTTTGGATTAGATTCTCCACAACTTGTAATTGCAGTGACTGCAAGAAGACACAATATATTTTTCATAAACTCCTAAATTATTGAGAAGAAACAAGAAACTGCCAGAGCATTATAATTCTCTTGGAACCAAAGGGGCAAATTTTAAAATTACATCTTCCATCCGAAGCACTGCATGTATGATTGATGAGAAAGCACAATTGTTTCATTTTGTATTTTGTAAAATTTCACAATAGGGTGCTAGAATTTCAAATTACTTTGACCATTGCCACAATTTAAATCCACCTGTGATCTTCATATTTTTCTAAGCTCAAAGAGCGCATACAGTTGCAATCTAAAACAAATAGGTATGCAAATAAATGGAAAACCAAGAAGCTTGTTGGATTTTAGGAAGCTCTACAATATGCAAATCTGCTGTAATTGCCTATAAAATGGCCTTGTTAAATGACAGCTACCTATACAATAAAAACACAAAACAAAACTTTTCTCAGACAGCTATGATAAAAGAATGGAAAAAAAATCAAATAATAAATTGCATCTCTGTCAACTAAAGTAACACTTCCAAAGGAGAATGCAAACAGGAATTTGTTTTTACAGACAAACATTTTTAATATGATTCTGTCATACGTGAAATTGCTAAAGTGATGCTGGATTCTCTATACAAATTCATGGAGTATTGATATTTTTCTTTTTTATCATATGCAAAATCTTCACTTGAACTTCCAAATTATACTCCTTAAACCTGGATTCAGGCAAATGTCCCATACTGAGGTCAGGAATGAAGTAAACGCTTAACAAGAAGCACCCTCTAAAGCATTGCTTTTAGCAGGACACCAAGACTTCTTTACATTTGAATACCATCTTCAATCCAGGTCAAATTAGAAAACACAGGTAGCACCTTACTTCTTTGAAATGAACACCATCATGTGCTGAACATAAAACTTTGCTATTATTAGTTGTTGATTGGTTTTGGTCATTTTTATTGTAGTCTTTGTTTTTCAGCAAAGGGTTTAAGTAAAGTGTGTTGAAATAACACTAAATAGGTAATTAGGCAAGAAAACACTAATGGAATAACATGACTAAAGTATCATTTTCCTCCAGTATACTTGTCTACCAAACCACTATGTTTTCAGAAGGAAATCAAGCCTTGAAAGAGATCTATTATCTAATTGTCAATAGGAATATCATGGAGAATATGAGCATGAGCTGACCTACTTGAATGTGCTAGTGTCTCTCAACAGAGACACGGTCTTCACTGTTCTTTATTTGTATGACTGCTCTGAAATGAAAACAGCTACTGTTTTGTCCATTGTTGGTTTGAAATGTCAACTTGTTTCTCTCCTCCTTGAAGTTCCACTTGTGCCCTTGCTACCTTGCCCAAAGTCAGCAAAACCTTGGTTTTAAGAGAATCCTGGTTGTATATTATCACAGATGAGAATGATTAATCAGCAATGATTCTTCCTGAAAACAAGGACCCTGACATGTGGGCTTTGGGTAGTGCGAGATACACTGTGCTATGTTACTAATTCCTTGGGTGCATCCTGGTTTTGTCTAGGACAGAACTCGTTCTCCTTTCAGTAAATTTTCCTTTCATTAAGTTTCTTCTAAGTAACTGCACTTTCTGAAGTTGGCTACATTTTTTTCAGGCAATATCTGCTCCTAGAATTGATAACACTTGATGTTTATAGTTTTTACTGATGTTACAGATGTTCACAGTGGCAGCAGGAATGATATACAGAAAGGCCCATGTTTATACCTATCCTTATAGAAACCAATGTCACTGCTAGATCTCTTATGTTCCATAAATGAAGGGACATAGAAGGGTTGCACCTGAAGGGAGGAGTTAACAGAACGAGTGACCAAAAATTGACCAACGAAGTGCTCCATCCCGTCACATCATACTCAGTTTTAGGCTGAGGGACTGCAGGGGTCATGCTCTTGTCCTCCATGGCTGGCATCCCGAGGGACTCTGCCCATTAGTCTGTCTCCAATCCCAATCCGTGCGCTCCTGAATCTCACTCGCAGCTGCTGCTTTGCCTGGTCCAGGACTTCCCGGCACCTGCCCTGCAGCATCCATGATCACTCAATATTGGGTTTGTATAGATTTCATTATTTCTACTATTATTATTAGCAGTATTACTAGCAATAGCAGTATTATATTTTTTTTTTTTTTTTTTTTTTTTTCAGCCCATAAGTCTCTCTCCCTTTTCTCTTTTCCCTTTCCTTTCTGGGGAGGGACAGGGTTAATAGACAGCATTTGTTGTCCGTTTAATTGCCAGCCCAGCCTTAAATAGTGACAAGGTGTTACTAGCAGTGCCCTGAAGAACTACAGGAGCGTTGAGTACTGACCAGCTAATGAGTTTCTTGAATGCGTCTCATCTCATACAGACCTACAGACCCACCACGGGCACTGCTGCCGAGACCCTTTCCTCAGGGTTAGATGGTTAGCTTTCACCCAGTGCTTCGTAACACTAAAGCCAAATGAAATCCTCTTCAGTGCCACCAAGAGAACTCACCTACAATTTTTGGACTTAATATACTGATCAGGTGATTGGGAAACCTGACATTAATAAGGGACAAGGGTGAATGCGTAAGAGCACGTAAGTCAGAAGATGTTGGTAAAACAGTGTGATGCTTCGCTGCAGGTGCTAAGCATGAAAATAGCTTGTTATGAGAGAAATGTCCCTTTAACAGAATACAATGACAGAATGGATTGAAGGCATACATCCAGATTTCCAGATATTTTTTCCGGATATTTTTTTAGTTATGAAGATTTTAAAAGATAGGTCCTGTCTGCAGTCAATTCAAAAGAATTATTCAGATAGAAGAAAGCTCCCACCTGGCCTAAAGCCTTCACAGGCAGTAGCAAAATGAGGGTAGTGTCTAGGAAATGAGTGAAACTGAAGTATTCTGAGGATAAGTGAGAAATTTTCTTTATCGTAACCCATCCCTACAAAATCCAGTGTGTGTTGTCAGTTAGTTCAGTAAGTCAGCACAGCTCTGAGGCTGGACTAGTGCCCGACCACCGAAATGCAACCCAGCCCACCAAGCATCCCCTGCCTCCCTCACCCGTGGACAAAGCCACACTCAAAAGAGAGGAGAGTCAAACCCTGGCTTGGTGTGACTGTTTTAAGTATTGCGGAAGAAGAAAATCCTCAATTTGAAGAAAAAAAAAAAAGAAAAAAGAAAAATAGTTACATGAAAGTTCAGTTCTTTATAAAGACACTGCAGCAATAAATGCAATCATCTCAAAACATTACAGTGTTTGGTACAACTGGCCTCAGTGCATAAACAACTATGCTCAAAGTTAATATCACTAAGTTAAACAGTCATGAATAAAATATTTTTATGTAAGTGGGCAGACCAAAATATTATTTTGCAGTTGGTCTGTACTAAGCCTGATGACTTTTACAAGAAAATACAGGAATAGCTATAGCGTAGGAATTAGTACAAATACCTATCTATGCCATCAATTTGCAATATGAGATCTCTATGCCACAGGTGCCAGGTTCCTAGTTTTAAAAAATTAGTATAGTATATTCTTCACATTAGACTTAGGAGGCTTTATTAATCTTTATGTGGCACTACAAAGTACATTGATTTAAAACATTTGAAAAATAAAGGCATGATTCATGTTTGCTAACCTAGGAATCCAAAACACTGACATACAAGGCTCGTTTGTCATTCCAATCTTCCTTTATTACAAATGGAAAGAAATGCACCCCCTGTAGAGGGCAATTAATTTCCTTTCAAGACAGGTCACATGAATCACCCTACAAAGTTACTAGGTTCCTTCTCGAAGCTATAAAGATTAGCTCTGACTCACTGGTCTGATGTTGAGGTGTCTAGATGAATTCAAAGACAAGCAGGTACTGCCTTTTGAATGACAGTTTTGTAGGTAAGAGGCTTAAGGAAAATTAGACAACTGTTCTGTAGGCAACCTGAGTTTGGTTTTATTTATGGCCAGAATTTGTTCTGTAAGGTATCTACTAGATAGTTAAAGCCACCACAGGGAATTTGTGTGTTTTTAATGGTGTTGCAGGTACAAATGTACTATAGAACACGCCAAATTTGAAAAACAAATTCACCATGCCAGCATAAACAAGTTCAAGGCTTTGATGCCGCTCTAATTGCTTTAAGTGATTATCATCAAAATTGAAAGGCAAACATCTCTCCAAACCTAAAACAAATTGTTGTCAGTATAAGCAACATACAAATGGGATATTCTAGTTATTTTCCAGTGGAAGACAGGCAGGACGCATGTAGCAGTCAGTGCTGGAGCGTAGCAGAAGGATTTATTTTGAAGTGTTTTGATAATAACGAACATTTCTACATGAACAGAGACTAAAACAACTATGTCATCACTGAAAGATAATTTCTGTTGTAATTATGTATTCAGTAGACCAAGGTACATTGTGGAGACGGCAATGTTGAGAGCATTCAAAGAGAATCTGTGCTTGCTTTCCCTTGCTCCACAGATGCAGTGTGTTCTCTCCGGAAGAGAGACATCTTGCACTTGCAGAAGGCGGAATGTGAGCACCCAGAACTGCATGTTCTTCTTTTACAGGAGTCCAGTTGACACTCCCATTTCCCTTGGCACAGCTACAAGTTGTATTTCAGCTACCCAATCCAACCACAAACTCTTAACAATTCTGAGGACAACAAGATATTTGAATTATTTTGTCATAGTCATCTAGTTATTGTTCTGATGTCTGCATCAACACCATGAAGCTCAATAGCACCTCAAAATACCTTGGGAGAAAACAGATGTCTATTTTCTGTCCCCTCTGAACATTTTTTTTTGGTTGGTTTTAGTTTTGTGGGGTTTTTTATACTGCTAGGGTGAGGTTCATCTTGCCTTATTTAGCTGTGTGAAATCCAACAACAATCAGCAACAATAAATACCTGATTCCTCCCACTCAGTGCCACGTATATGAACTAGATGGATTAGTTTGTCCACTAGAGGTTTCTGTCTCTCTCCAGTGACTACACAAGGAACACAGGGAAGGTTGGTTTACAAGTGGCAATCAAATTTGTGGTGACTAGGTGAAACCAGCCTGGCCTTTGCTGCAAAAATCCCTTTTTAGAGCTTTTCAAGATTTGTCAGCAAAAACGTTTTTGACATAAATGACTATACATAAATGTATTAGGGGTAATCTTAAATCAGACACAATAGGACCCTCTATCTTTGGCTACAATCCTGTCATTCATTCTTCTACTTAAGAAGTAAATTGGCCTGTCCTACATTTTATAATGGAAATGATAGTAGCAAATCAATGCATGAACTAAAATATCTATTTGCAAATACAAACTAAAGTATATCAATTTTTAGAACGAAAAACATAAATAAATACAGAAGAGAATGCAATTTTCATTGGGAGTAAATTTGGTGTTCTGTCTTCTTAATCCAGTACTCTCAGGTCTGACACCAAACCGCTAATTTGCTAAAGACATCTGTATGCTAAGTAATACTATAGTTTTCGCCTTCAAAATAGAATCCTTCAGTATTCTTCCCCTGATTTAGAGCAATATAGAAGGAATGCAGGAAAAAGCGTGTCCATTAATCTAATTAACACAGGACTGCATTGATTTTCCCAGGATTGCTAACATCCTGTGATGTGAGCGGGTACTTTCATTAAATGATGAGAAATTTGAATTCTCAGTTGATCCAACATGGAGTCTACTGCAGGAAGGTCCTGACTGGCAGAAGGCCCAGGCCACGCCAACTTCCCACCACACTCTTTGGTCTAGATACAGAGTTGTATTAATGCTCCTTTCATGCTTTATGACCCAAGTTAATAATCATCCCCACTAAATGGCCTTCACTGATAAAATTATTGACTTTTTGACAGCTGCTGCCTCTCTCTGACAGCCAAGAACCAGTCACCTGAGCAGAAAAGTGACAAATGTTTTAGGTAGTTATTGACAGTTTGCATAAGACTATACGTTTTGAAGAATCCTGTGTAAGGAAATGGTATTGCAGAGGTGGTAGCTGGCAAACTCCCAGAGGCGTACACATAACAGGCTTTTGTAAGTTCATGCTACTTACAAATTGTTTCAAATCTAGCACAAAGAGTTTGGTGTGTGTGCATGTTTATGCATGGTTTGTGGTTGTTTGTTTGTTTATTTTTTAATATGCATTTTAGCCTGATTATAGTAACCATTTGTCCTGGATCTCACTACTGACCCCTGTGCTTATTTAACCTTCACACTGTACTAGCACAGTCTCCTCTGCACAGCTGGGATTCAGCTAACCTAGCTGAAGAAGGGGGGTTTCTTTTCTTGGGTCTTGTCACATAGTTAGCAAAAAGAGGCACCTCTGAAGCATGCTTGTTCTGCTATAAAGGAGATGAAAAAATACAGAGGATGGTTCACCCTCTGCTTCTGCCTTCCTCTTTCCACAAGAGAGACACTACAGGTTCACCTCAGTAGCTGACAAATAGGTATTTCATGTCAGTTCAGGGTATCGGACACAGCCACAAAAGGCTGGCCTGTATGCTACAAGACCTATAGGAGACCAGTGTCCTTCTAGAGTAGCAGTCGGCAGTCAGGGAAGACACCTTAAGTCAACTGGACTCAGCCTTGCAAGACTAACTAGCAAGAGGACATGAGGACCCTAGTATCTGTTTTTCCAGCATGGTCTTAGGTGTGAATGCAGATGGCATGAGTTTTGCAATTCTCTGAGCCAAGGAAAGATGTATTTTTGGTCCTTAAAACTGGTATCAGTAGGAATCACTTAAAAACAAACAAAATCTTGTGTGTCAGGCAAATATCAATGGAAAACCAGCATGTGTTGAGCTCAGGGGCATCACCACAGGGTTGGATGCTCAATGGCTGCCCATGCGCCATTGGTGGGATGGGGGCCTTTGCCTTTTGGGGAAAGGCTGCTTGCTCCTCAGAAGCTTTGAATGACAGATGGAAAATATCTCCAGAATAATCCCATAACCTCAGCCTCAGTAAAGCCCAGTGAAAAATGTTTCTTCATTTACTGTACCTTTCTCTACCTATTGCATAATATACTGGATAATATCTGGCAGGAACAGGTATACAAGAAGCTTTTCATATCAGTGTATTGAGCACAGATTCAGTGACCAAGAAACTGCAGAAGCTGTCGTAGACTTCAGAGATTAAGTCTGACTGGTTCATACTCTTAAACATATAGAAAATTCACTCAAATTTGAGGAAGTTTTCCTGTCTGCCTTCAGCCCACACTCACTGAAAAATAGCTTAGCTGTAAAAAAAAGGTATTTTTTATCCAAGGTTCTTTTCAGTTTGTGTCTGACACCAGTCACTATCTAAATTAGAAATAAGTGGTTGTAAAAAAGTGAAAGGAGTACTTGGAGAATTCAAACCAAAACAGAAGTTTGAAGGGAACAAAAACAAACAAACACACACAACTCTAAGAAAAACCCACTTTAATAAATAATTTTCATTTATTTGTTACTTTTGCCTGTGTGACACACTAAAAACATGTAATTTATTTGAAAACTTCACTGTGCAAAGCAATTACGTCTTATTTCCAGGTGTTTCTCATTTAAGAGTTTCAAATTCTATTTGACTGAAAGCTAATTTACCTATGAAGGATTTCTGCATGGGTTTCTGTTACAAAAAGAAGATTAAATTTGCCTCGCTTTTCTCTGTGTTCATTATGTAAAACTATCATAATGAATATGTATTTGGTCAGGCGAATTTGTTTTGCAGCAACAAATCTCAGTGAAAATGAGCATCCTGGTACCTGTTGCTGGTGTTATACTAATGCTATGCTACACTACTTAAAGTAGTGTAAGTGTAGGCAAGTAATGGCACGTATGCCTTATTTTCCTTAGTGGATTCAGGGCTTCTAAAACAGACGGTTTCTGGAATTCTGTTTGTTGTCACAAGACATGGTGATGGAAGATTGATTTACACAAAGTTGTATCTTCAGCCTGTTTTCAGTAAAGTATTATATTTTATAAAGTAACCAGAATATAAACCAACACAACTTAAATTTAAACAGAAAAGTTAATGGTAAATCTGACACTCATAAAGCCATTAAATGTCTGAATACAACAATGCTTCCTCTATTTTTGTCTGCTTGTTCTTGAAACAGGTTATAACAGCCTTTTCTTCCCACTTCTATGTTGCCTTTCTGTAAGACAAGTCATGGTGACTTAGTCATCATTTTTCAAAAGAAATTCAGTCCCTTTTAGCACCGATTACCAGAATCACCAGAGGCAGGCAGAGACGTTACACAGGATTTTCCCTGTTGTTTTTCCATCTCACTCCAGTGAACCACATCCAGAAAAATGTGGCAGATTAAACAGTGTGCTGGCACACACACAGGTCTCAGGTGTTGGGAGGAGCAGTCACGCTCAATTTACTTGTCATCTAAGTGAGGCAATATACACACACATAAGAAGGTGAAAGCTAATCCCTTTATAGTTTTCTTTACATGTGCTTTCCAATATATACTTGGTGGGCTCTCCACACTGGAGTAATGCAAATGCTCTGTCACCAAGAGTGGAGCCACATAACTTGGGACCCAATATTTTCAGCAGGCATGCTCAGAAAGATAAGCAAAATCATACCAGATCTGTAGTGACCTCGACTGACTTAAATTTCAACTAGCAGCATTTGGCTCTAAATAAGATGAGATAAGAAGAAATGGAATTTCTTTCTGGAGCTATTTTAAGGGCAACAACTACTATATATAGAGTCAGAATAAGTGGCTGAAGTTGAATTTAAAAGACAGACATATTTTTGTTTTGCTGTTTCCAAATAGTTCCATCTATTCTGAAGTCTGAACAACAGAAGAAAGGAAAGCTATAAGAAAGAACTCCAGCCTTCTGCAAGCAAAACCAAGGTTTTTCAGTATAGAAGGTAACATCAAAAGAAAACCAAACTGTGTCATGAGAGTTTCAGCTGTTTGGATATTAAAAGAAAAAGCCTATTTCAGACTCTTGCCTGAAAAAGGGGTGTAAACTCACATATTCTGTAAGTCCAGAATTTCTGCTATTCTAAGGCAGATCTAAAGCAGTCCTGCTCTGGTGCTTGGCTTCTCTGACTGTAGGTAAAACTCCTGTTTATATGAATGAGGTTAAATTATAGAAAAGTCTGTATGTTTGTATAGATGATCTTGCTAAGCTATCCAGGTCTGGACTTTGGAGAAAGTACTGTAAACACTAAAAAGTGCTATGTCACTGCTGTATAATTAAATTTGAATTTTCAAGTAGATTGTATTTAAAGGTGCTGTTGGTATTTAGTCTAGTGTGTAAGACTGACAATGAACTATTTCCCATTCTGTCTATACTGTATGCCAGAGGGAGTCTATATGTGCACTGATTCTTATAAAAAAAAGTATTTCTTTCTCAGATGAAACCAAGGTGCAATCCATGTTTGATTATTTTTTCATTAATTTTTTGAGGATTACCCATTCTCTGGAAGAAGGCTGACCGCAGACTGGAAAGCGTTTTTATTTACTGTCACCTAAAAGGTGATATAGTGTTGAAAGAGCCATCTCATGAAGCATGAATAGACAAATATAAATTTTGGTTGCCATGCTAACAGGAAATCACTGGAGTCCAGTAAAACAAAAGTGCATAAATGATATTTTCCTGTAAAAACAGGGAAATATTCCATTAAAGCTGCACGTTTTGCCAATGGCAGTTCTGCCTTTTTGTAGAGTGTGATTTTGTCTCAGCGTGTAAGCCTCCAGAGCATCAGCTGCTTCTTTCCAACAAGACTACGGATTCTGACCAATCGCCACAACACTCAGGATCTCACAAGCATTAAACCCAACGCAGGGATGAACCCCACCAGCCACCTGATGTACCCTCTGGGCCGTCCCACGGCTCGTTTCGCCGTGCCCTCTTCTCATCCCCCTGCTCTTCGCAGTGCTCCAAGTCCCCCAGGATGCTTCCTGGCAGGACCTTCCCAGGAGGGTTCCCGCAAGCTGCACCAGCGGGCGGCGGGGTCCCCTCGGGTGGACGGCGGGGACACCCCCGCTGCGCCCCGGCTCCCCGCCAGCCCGCCGCGCCGGGGCGGCTCTCCCCCCAACACGTGTGCGCGGCAGCCCCCGTGTGTGACATGTGAAGTCCCGCCGCTGTGCTGCCGGGGTGCCCTCGGCCCCGTCCAGCAGCTGCGGGTGCGAGGGCGGCCCGGCGAGGGTCCCACCTGCGGCCGCCCTCGGTTTTTCCCGGGGCGGATGGCAGATGCGGAGCACCCTCCTCCGCTGCGCAGCCGGGCAGCGGTCGGTCCCCTGCCTGCTCCCTCCCCTGGCCCCCCGGGCGTTCCGCTGTCCTGCAGGTGTCACACTTCACCCAGCGACCGAGGGATGCCGCCTCCCGCGGCAGCGGCTGATAGGGAAAAAAACCCCACGTTTATTACGTACAAGAGAAAGGTATTTTAATGCTCCTCTAGGCTCTGACCAAGGAGGTGCACAATGTCGCTTTATGCTTGTGTCGGCGCAAAAGTTACCTCAAACCATCCTAAGGACTCTAAGGACTTTTTCCTTTTTTTTAAGAGGAACAAGAAGGTAATCAAAGATTCAGAAAGAGAATATATGAAACTTGACGAGAACTTACTTGGTTTAGGTGCGTCCGTTGACAGCCGGCATCTTCCTTCAACAGTTTTAACATGTCACATTTTCCCATGGAAGTAGTACCCCTTTCAACCCCTTTTGTAAATTAAATTCCTTTAAAAGGTGTTTTATGTCACTGGCTCTCGTCCGTTTCAGCCACTTTTACCCATTTTTACTTTATTTTCTTCATCTTTGCACACGTGCGGACACTGTCGCTTACACGCCCACGAGTTAGCGGGTGTCCATCACCTCCAGCCGGGGGGACCGCGCCTGCCGCCGGCCTCCGGTGCAACAGATGAGAGGCTGATTCTTCTCCGGCTGCTTAGAGCGGCATCTCCTTATTCCCTCGAGGAGCCTCATTCTGGCTGTAAAAAGTAACAGCTCCTTCCGATGCGACGGTTCCCTGCGGAGCGCAGGCTGCGCACCATGGGGAGGGAGGAAAGACACGGAAATAAAGGCGAAAAGAGCACAGAGGGGCAAACACTGGGGTTTTCCGTCCTCGCCGATGCGCTCTCTCGTCGGCCGGCAGCAAGGTTTGCCTCAGCGGGCNGCGGGGCTGCGCGCACTGCCCCGGCCCGCTGCGGGGGGCGGCCGCCCCTGCCCACGCTGCCTCTTCGTGGGTGTTTCGCTGTTCAGTGTTCACCCAAGTGTCTCCCCGGGGAGGAGCGGGGGAGGAAGGCGCGAGAAGACACCAACCGAGAGAGGGAGTCCGGCTCGTAGGTGAGCCGAGAACATGCACCGCACGGGACTGCTCAAATGCGAATGTGCCAACGAGCAGTGGTCGGCTCCAGAGAAAGTTTGCTAGCGCATCTGCAGCTAGGAAAGATCTAAGATGCTCCATGCAGTTGCAGAAGGGGCTTTGTGAGTCCAGCTCCGCGGAAGCCTCTCCCGGTGCGCTTCGCGCCTACAGCCGAGATTTAGTCTCAGTAGCTTTCGCGATGCTCCTTCCCGAGGCGCGGCAAAGGCTCTGACCGCGCCGCCAGACAAGGGCTGAGGCTGGGCTGGTCCTGGGTGAGCCCACCGTCCCGCGGGGTAGCTCCCTGCCCTCATTCTGCCCCAGCCGCGCCCGGTGCAACTGCGCCAGGGTGGCCTGGACGTTAACGGAAGGCTGCGCGGCACCGAGTCGCAGCCAAGATTCGTTACAGAAGAGCGGAGAGAATGAGGCTCAACACCATTTCCTCACTTCTCCCTAAAAAATTAGGACAGAACTTAAATGCACGAGCTTAGAAATGGTAAAAAAAAGGCGCAACGTGCAGAGACAGATGCTGGAAGGCACGACAAGACAGCCAGGTGTCCTTTCTCTTTTTTTTTTTTTTGAGACCCGTTTGGGGTCGACCCCCTGTTGGGGTGTGGACACGGTGCAGGCAGGGAGCTTAGGGCTGAGCGACCATCCCCTCCAGCCCCCATCCCTGCCTGCACCGTCCCGCCGAGAGGCTGACTCCTGTCTGAAACCACAGGCAGCACGCCAGCGGTGTCTGATTTTGCCCGCCACGCTGGGTGAATAGCTTCCACCTTCGGGTTCCCGTGGAAGCGGGGGGAGTAGGGGGGTGAAATTAACCCAGGGCAGCGCAAGGAAGGAGCCGCCAGCCGCAGCCGAGCCCCGGCAGAGCGCCCTGGGGCGCGGAGGCACCGCGGCCGCCGGCAGCCCCTGTGCTGCCCAGGTGGAGGTGTGCAGAAAATGCAAAGTGGGAGGGTATCCGTCGTGATGAGCTTCACCCGTCTCTCTGGAAGAGATCTGAGAGCACTGAGTCGTGAAGCGCTTGACGAAGCAGACGAGCCTGAAAATGCCGCTACAGCAAATGCTGAGGAACTGCCAGCTACACCGCTCTCGATGGCAGCTATTTGTACGGGCAGCAGGCCTCTACGGGCAGCCGAGGAAAAGGAAGCGGTGATGCAGCTGCTTTGCATTAAATGCAGCAGGAGCTCAGCGGTGAAACTGCCAAATTGATTCTGCTCTGGGACTTCCACGGATGCGGCATCGAGCCTCTGCATCAGGCTACTGTGTGAACCGCTGCCATACCTATTTTAGACGTGTCCCAAATTAGTTACTGTTAAGATTTCGGCAGAAGCACAGTGCCTTTAGGGAGCTGCTCAGAAAACAGATGATGCCACTGAGCAGTGCACAACACAGGCATGCTGTAACAGGGCCCTGTACAGCTCTTCCCGAGAGATGTTAATTGAACTCGAGAGATCAACTCATGATCAAATACAGATCAAATGCCAAAATCAGCTGTTTCAGGAAGCTGAGCCAGTCATTCTAGTACACACATAAATGTGTATGCTTATGTATGCATATACACACACATATACCCATAGATGCACATCCACACAAAGACAAGGATAGAGAATTGGGTAAGTAGAGGCATCCTAGTGCGAACACAGCTTGAGCCTGCAATGGAGTATGGTAGAGGCTACACCATTAGATTGCATTAGAATTGTTAGCGTGAGCTGATCTACTTATTATTGGAGTATTTGTACCCCCTGTGCATGCTATCAGCACTACTGAGATTGCACTGTCTTACTACAGGCTGGAAGTGTAGACAAGACCTATTTTCAGAGGTATTTGATGCTCAGTTCCCAGAGCAGAGACTGCTTTTTTCCCCATTAGTTTCCTTACTAGATCTTGAGAAGCCAAGTTCTGTTTTGAGTGTAGTGTTTAATTTTTCACGAGCAAATACCTCTCTAATTAACAGTATTTCCTTTGGGGTTTTGTGTGTAACATTGTGACATTTCTTCTTTTCAGGGGTGAATGTAACATGTCACTATCAGTGTGCTTTACTTTTTCTGGAATTTTACATACGATAACCCATTAGCAGTCTCCTGTGGGTCTTGCCAATGCTTATAATTCCCATTAAACTAATGTTCAGATAAAATTTCTGTGGTAATATACAGATGAAAATGAAGTAAATAGAATTTTATCTCTGATTAAGGACAGTGGGGTCCAGATCTTTGCAACGTTTCGAGTGTGTGCTGGTATATTTTATTCCTAGCACGTAGCTAGCTGCCAAATGTTTCTCAGCAGTAAGTACTGTGACAGGGAGGGAGAGATATAGGGAGAAAATTAAACATTCTGTAAAACCCATATCACATACTGAGGTTTTAGAGGTTGCATGGTAACAGCATGACTGGGCCTTCCTTTAGTCTGCTCACAGTGTGACCACCAAATTAGGTTCCCCTTGGGACTTTCTCCACTTCTACCCCCATGTTACACAGTTCTCAGAACACCTACTGATGCGTGACCAGCAGCTGACCATTTGCAGTTCAGCTAAATCTTATATATCCAAAACACCAAGCAGACTGCAGTTTTTTGCCTTTTCTCTGCAGTTTCTGCAAATAGCACTGGGATGTAGCACTTGTTTTATTTCATGAACCACTACAAACAGAAAAACAATGGCTAAAGGCAGCTTGAAAGATAAATTGGAGCATTTAGAAAATACAAATTGATTTGGCCTTCTAATAGCACTGGGTACAGTTAAGAACATCTGCAGCAGGTGTAAATCAGCATAACTTTACCAAATTCAGTGAAGTTGACTCAGCTTACATGGAGAGATGGCTTATTATCTTTATTTTTAAGAGAAAAGAAAGAGCAATGCAGAACTTTTAAACAGATTTCCTCATTCAGTACCAGGTAAAAGGTACCATAATATTCCTATGTCTCAGCATCTTTTCTTTTTGTATTAATGACAGCTTTTCTTACTAGTAACGTGCAGGTTTAAAGGATTATGAAATTTTCAATAAGATGGAGATTTACATGCATTAGAAAGGAATTTAGAACAATTATTTAAAATAATCTATTTAGTTAATTAATTCAAACATGGATTTCATGATTTTTAATTAATTTTAATGTCTATTATTTTCATGTGTATTTAAATATGCTTCTACTGATCTATTACTCATTAGCAGTGATGCAAAATGTGAAATTACACAGTACAATAATACCTCTTGTTGCAGCTTAGAATTTTTTCTATGTTTGTTTTAGAGACTACATTGTTACAAAGAATAAGGATTGCCATTTTTTCTCTGTATTAATCTAATTTATGAAATCTGTAACGAGTTACTTCCATTAGTTCTATTGTTACAGGCCACGCACTTCTCCCAGCCAGAACATTTTGCAAGTGGTAAATTGTTCTTGCCAGTCCACACCAGGCATTCCATACTATGAAATCTTTCCTTCCACATAACTCAGCCTATTGCCATTTATGTACTTAAACGCCATTAATAAAAACTCAAGTTTTCAAGACTTGAGAAAAAGAGATTGCTTTTATTTGGTGACTGAAGAACATAAGGGATTTCTGAAAGAAGGGGGGGAAAAAACCAGCAGAAATATTTCATTTTTAATGAAATATTTATTGGTGGAGAAATTGTTCATGTGAAAGTTTTCAGGGGAAAAAGGGTCATTAGAGAAAAGAGAGACAGGAACACGCAAGGGAAAGGAGTAGTAGAGGGAGAGATATTTATCTAGAGAAGTGAATAAATAGTCACACTTTCCTTAAAGCAGGCGAGTACTGACCTCAGTTCTGGGACCCTTAGGCTCTTCTTCTGTGTCAGGTCAGCTAGAATCTTGAACTGTATTTGTTCCTTTTTCAGTTTGCTTTTGTTAAAAAGAAAATAAAATAGACAGGACCAAACACGAACTTTGAATACCAAATTTTGAATTTTGGCATTTGGTCAACTTTAGTTTCAGATCATGGCAAACATGACAAGCAGGTTCTTATATGACTTTCTCAAGACTTCCAAGTTATTCACATGACTTGATACTTGGGTTTTGTATTTTAATAGAGGAAAGCAGATCCCTTAGCTTTATCTGCAGTTAAACCTCTATTTAATTTTATTTTTGCATCTTACATTACAAGTATGCAGAATTCTAGGTACACTTCCCATTTTATTACTATAAAAATTGCAACAATTCATATTTTTAGCAGACAGCAAACAATTAAACTTCCTTTACCTACCTACATTTGTTACTTCTCCAGAATTTACATCTGTTATTTTTACTGCCATGCTACAAACTCTTTTCTCCTTTCTTCTCCTAGCCAGAGTTTTTGAATGATTTAAGATTATTTTTCTGACATGAGAGGGTGGAAATTCATGTACTAAGGTTCACTGCTTTATTTTGCAATTTTTTAATGAATAGTATAATGACATCCTTTAAATTTTTGGTGTTTTTCAAAGCCATTTAGGTTTTGTCCTCCATGATTATTTTCAGATGTCAGTGCTTCCCAGTAAACACATTCTTTCAGAATACCCAGCTGTTACATTTTTGAGATCTTTTCTAGCACAGTCTCACAAGTGTAGGGGTTTTAGGAAGGCACAGGTTTAACAGGTCAAACCCAGTGCTCGAATGGGATTCAGCTCCAGACTAGAGCCATCTAAATTTGGATGTACTGCTGATTGTCTTAAGGTCTCTTTAGAGTCAATGGAAATCTACTCAACACTGTCATAGTAACTTAGAGAAAAGATCAGCTTTGCAGATGGGTTTTGACTTCAGGATTAATTGAATACTCTCTGGGCACTCTACTGAAGGGGAAAACACCAATGCAGAGGTGCCTCTTGCTCTTTGAAGTTCTCAAGGCTATCTAAGACACCTGCAGAGGCGAGCAGATAGGATTTGTCATGTCTTGCCTTGACAACGAATTTGTCTTGTAGACGACCCCCTTTTTGGGGTTGGGCCAGACACTCTGTGGCATCTCACAGGGCATCAGACACCTGTGCATGTGCACCTGAATTCACAGTAGATCCCATTTGGCTCTAACAGGAAATCAGACTCCTGTCTCACATGTGCACACCAGCACTATAGACACACAAAATCAGATGTTTGAATCATGGTCTTTACAATTACACTGTGAAAGCATTAAGACAGCAATAGCAAAGCAAGGTTTGTTGAAGAAGAGTAGAACGTAACCCTAAGCAATTATCTCTTTCTCATTTTCTGAAAGAGCTGAAACATTTACCTGTGTTTAGAAGGGCGGTAATGTGGTAAAAGATCTGAAATCTTAGAAACAAACAGGATCTTTCAATTAGGAGATAAAGGGAAACAGGAGACAAGATTCCAGGGCAACTAGCCAGGCATTTTAGGTATCTCTAAGAGTATGTGGAATAAACAGAAAGAACGAGATGTCTTGCTAGACAAACAAAGCTATAACTTAATTGGCAAGACAGAGACTTTGTAGGATAAATCAAAGGATTGGAGTGCTGATGTAGAAGGGTACAGGCTGTTCCGGAACGAAAGGCTGGGAAAAAGAGAAGGCAACATTACATTACCACGAACGTGTTTATGATCTACTAAAAGAGAAGGCAGATACATCAAAGTCTCTAGGGGAAGGAAAAACACAGTTTCAAAAGAGTGGTCTACCTCAAATCAATTTGGGAGAAGAGGTGGTTGAACATCTTAAATGTGTGCTAAAGCATACTAAAAAAGAAATAAATAAAAAAAAAGAGAGACTTTTCTTCGAATTGTTGACATGTGGTTTTACATCCTCAATACGTAGAGTGTACAACTAGATTTTATTCTGTCTTAGTGGGGCAGAACAGCTGAAAACGTAAAGGTGGAGGCCTCTCAGATCTGATAAAAGTGCATTTGAAATAATAGGAGTGAGAATAGCAGAGAATACCACTTTAAAAAAAGAAGGTGGTGACAAACTTAGACATCTGGTAGGAAAAGTCTGGAGGTTTTAATGGAACATATGCACAGAGAGTCAAACATAAGAAGCTGCTGCTGAAAAAAAAAAAGCAATAGTTGCAAGAAAGGTGTATGTATAAGCAGGACTGTAACACATGAGAAATCATTGGTTTGCTCTAGCTAAGCAGCACTTCTCATCAACTTTGGACCTCGTGTTTGGCAGTGGTGTAAAAAAAAACCCTGCAGGGAGCCCAGAGGTCAGCACAGTGGATAATAAGGTAATGTGATCTTTCAGAAATATTTCAACTGGGCTTGTTCTACCTGAGAAAAGATGCCTTTAAGTTATAATTCTATAGTTTACAGTTGTGTAAGAGGCAGTTTTAAAGAGAGAGCTAACATATTCACCAGAAGTAGAAGTAGTAATCAATTTTTTGACTGAGCAAGGAAAATCTAAACTATACATAAGTAGGATGTTTCAAACTATAAAAAGAGTTAAATACTGTAAGATTTCACATGAGAAAGTTGTGGAATCCACATCTTTGAAACATGTGAACCTTTTTCTAAGAGTAGCTTTTTTCCGGTTTCAGTATTCTCTAAGTGGCTGTAGTGAGACTTTTTTTTTTCTCCAAAAATTAGTGTACCCCTTTTTATAGATGGTATTTTGGCAAACTGAGTTTTCGTGCTTTTCAGAAAGACATGCAGCCAATCTGTTTGCACTCAGATGCCGTTTGAACAGCGTGATTCAACTTTGGAAGCATATGTAGCTTAAGAGCACAAATACAGTTTCTGTCCTGGCCTTTACGTCTGAATACAGTGAATTCTTCCCTTTGGATGGAGTCCCATAGAAGCCAGCAGGGCACTAGTGTGTGTGAGCACAGGAATTTAGCTTGTGCCCGTTGTGGTTTAGGACAATAGGACTTCAAATAAGGAATTCAGTTGCCTAGCCATAGGCACCATTTTACATTCCTTAGGGCATGGGTGTCGAACTCATTTTCACTGGGGGTCACATCACAATTTTAGGACTGTGTAAGTGTAACTACTCCTACCTTTGCACAGTCCTGTAAACTGTGCATATGTAGGAGTAGTTACATTTACACAGTCCTAGAATTACGTTTGGCCCTTTGAAGGTTGATGTGGCCCCCAGTGAAAACGAGTCTGACACCCCTGATTTAGTGTATCGCAAAGGTCCACACAGGGACAGCAGGTGTAACCCCAGCCTGAAAGCAGATCCACACCCACCCAAAGGAGCAAATGGGATACCCCACTGCCCAGGGGCTCCCCAGTGCACGAGGCAACCTAATCCTGTCCTAAAGGTGCTTTTTGGCATTTATATCACTTCCGTATTTTTTTCCACTAACATTTTGATAAAGCATCCATATTTTTTTCCTTGACCTCTGTTTGGATCTCTGTTTTAAATGCAGTCACAGACTAATTATCGAAGCCTTTAAAAAGCCATAATTCTTCTCTTTTTCTCTCCACCAGGCAAACACATCAGTAATGCTTTTAGTGTGTTAGAAAGGGAGATTTTTTTAAAATGTATTGCGTTTACACTGTATTAGTGATCTGTTTCCTACAATCTGCGGAATAGCATCAGTTCAGCTTGGTGGTGGGTTGTATTGAAAGTGTGTAGAACCTGAGACAGCATATAAAATTCACTCATTTTGCAGACAGACACTGGAACAAGTAAAGGCTGAAAGATGTTCAGGCTTGAGACATCAGTTCTCTTCCTACCTTCTAAATACCTCTTTTGTGCTGTTTCTGAGACTCATTTTTCTTACTTATGTTGTGGCAATCACTTTTCTTTATCACCCCATTACAACTATGCACTCAATATCTAGAAAGAAACCATAAATACGTGTTAAACCAATAAATGCCTGTAAGTAGTGACAACAGTAACAATAAGCTATTTGCCTAGAATGGATGCTGCACTGATCCTACATTTTAGATAAAAATAGTTAATATTTTTTGACATTTTCATGAATGTAAAGTGTTGGAAGAGGATTATTTCTGTGCATAAAGGATTGCGTATAACGAGTCTTGTTATGTGTACTGAGACTGACTAATAGTTAAGCATAATGGTCATATATATTTTTTTATGACAGTTCATATTATTGACATTCAGAGAGGCAGACAGTGTGAAGAAGATATCAAAGGTTGTTTGAAGATTTAAGTTGCTTTCCTTTAAAGTTAGAAACAATTTATTTTACCAGGTCTTTTATGCTTGCATATAGCTATACAGAAATAAACTAAAAGAGAATTGATTTTTTTTTTTAATATCATTTTAGAGTGCTTTGGTAGCTTTCTGGTTTATTTATTTATTTATTGTGTGTGTTATAGAACAGTATGAAATTGTCTTCCTGGATTTCAAATTGCTCACACAAATTGCTTAATGCAGTCTTTAGGTACATTTTTGTATTACATTCTCCAAGTGATGTTGAACTTGGAAGGAAATTTGCTTCACATTTGATTACGTGTAACAGAGGAGCAAGATAATTTGTTGCATAGATTTTCAGCACATTGCTCAATGAGTAATTCTGAGAGAGAGGACTTCTACTTGTCCTAAAACAAGTGGATACCATTATATTCCCCAGTTACTCCAATGTGTTGTGCCCATAATTATTAGCTAAAGAGAAGTGACAGAAGCAGAGCAGGGCAGAGGGAAGAACGAGCGTTCTGAGAATCCGGCTGTATCACCTCAGCGCTGAGGTGTGTGGTTTCTATGTGTGTTATTTTCTGTGGTATGTTTTACAATCAAGGACGGACCGATAGATGGTGCTGTGGAGACAATTTGCAGTCAGTGCACAGACGTGTAAGGTGCACATCATTCTGCTCATACGCATCTATGCAAGGCATGAAAGAGGCTCACACAAAGAATTACTTTTAGCCTTCTCTTTCTTTTATTTCTTCTTTGACACACTTTGTAGAGTTTCATGCTCAATTCTAAGTCAAAGAACAAAAATCATGTACAACCTTATTGAAAAATGTGGACCACATATATGGGTGTAGGTTTGTAGCTATTTTTTATTAAAGGAGAGAAGCTGGTCACTATTTTATTTCAGTTCAGTATCTTTTCTGGCACTGTACTCATCATAAAATAGTTATACAGCTCTTAGTTTAACTTGTTTGGTGAAAGTCTGTAGTATAGGATATAATTTCTGTGGGTATTCTTATGGCACAGAGCGTTAGCCTCTTGTCGCTTGGTGACTGACTGTATGGGACCAACAGGCAACATCTTCACTGTGTCTGTTCTCTGCTTCTAGTCATTGCTGCCCATGCTGTGGGAAGGGCAACTGATTTACACAAGAGGAGTTTTTTTCCACCAATGCTAGACTGTCACATTCTCGACACGCTGAAGCCTCTGTATCTCAGGGTGGCTCAGAACTTAATATGGCGCTCAGATCCTACTTCCATGGATGCTTGGTTTCTATACAGGTCCTAAGACCTCTGGTGAGATCCACCTCACCAGATGTTAAGCAGCCGCAGTACAGATGTCTGTATGAGACACTTTCTTGCATATGAGCTACACTGCAATCAATATAGGCAAAACTGCTGTTTTCATAGATGAGCTGCATCTTGCCGTAGGAATCCCTGTTTCTCCTCAATGACAACAAAGAGAGAATATGGTACTTAGCCTTCATATAAACATCTGCAAGGAATCTCATTCTTGTAGCCCAAAGAAACACAACTGAGCATGGCCTTCTGGGAAAGGAAATGTAAGCAGTATCGCAACATGGAAGGAGGAATTTATGAACATCTTGTCCATAAGTGTGTGGAGTAAGCTGAATTATGTCATCTTGGCTGTACCCTTAATTCCAGATATGGTTTTGCTTTGTAAATTATGAGTCCTTTCATTTCCTATGCATCACGTGTTCTATGGAGTGTGTGTGGGATTGCTCCATTCTGTAACAACCACAAAACTGTTCAATAACTGGAAGTGAAGATTAGTGAGGACTTGGGCAGGCAGCTACAATTTGTGCCCACAACCTAGTCATGGTCTGATGATGAAGGGGTACCATATCTTCTAGTAAAAAAATTTAGACCTGTCAGACCTTGAGATGGGATAGGCAATTAGGGAAGAGAAAATAAGGGAATAACTGCATTTCATGGTGTCATTTTTCAACTGAAGATTTATATGAGGCAACAGAATATGATGTGAGTATCATTTGGACCTGTACTCTCTCATTCTACACAGTATTCATGGAGTCTAGTGAAGCTACTGGATTGCCTTTCTCAAGGTCTGTGAAGACTCTGCAATCACTATTACTCAGACATCAGAGAAAGTGCTGAGAAAAATACTGAAATAACTTTAACGTCTTTTAAATTAATTCTTTGTTCAAAATTAGTTCCTTAATATTTCTCCACAGTAAGTCCAGTTCATTCCACGTCAGTCTTGCCTATCTAGATTTTGCAAATAATCTGTTGCACTCTCTTATATTCACTAAATTTCAGAAAATTTGTGACTATGAATACAATAACAGATAAGCACACAAAAGGAGATGCAGTTAATGTAAATACATTTTTAGTATCAGAATGAGAGATAATGAGGATGTGTTTCTACCAGTCATCCAACTTTACTCACAGTGCTTCTCTAGGGGAGAGAAATATTTGAAGCAGCTGTTCAGATAATTTGAAGTAGAGCTTAAAGGCTATTTTAAATGCTACTGAAGTTTTACATGTTGTTTCTGTAGAAGCCTGATAATAAATACGTGTACTCACTAAACAAAGCATATTTAGTGCAATAGAATAGGCTGTGTGGTGCTTGGTTGATATCCATTCACAAATCTGATATAATGCTGGCATTTTCACTGGGATTTTACACTTTTCACTGCTACCCGAAGATGTTGCCTAAATGCATAATGTAGTATTTCATGACTTGTTAGACACCTTTTTCCCGCTTAGGTAATTTTGTAGGTGGAAATATTTCTCTGTGCAGTTGTATCATTTATGCAAGTGACTGTCAAGATTTTCAAGAATTTTTAGGTTTATTATGCATGTTAAAATTTCTGAATAGTGTCCTGAAAGTAGAGAGAGCTTGAACTATGGAAAAATCAAGTTTTCTAACCGCTGAGATTCTGTGACTGTTAGATCATTTTGTAGTGACTTCTGTAAAATAATTATGTCTATAGAGACCTTTCCCTCTGCTAAAATATTTTTATTTGTCATAATTTAGTATTAATGCTAAATCACTTCATAATGTAGGAATCATTTCATCTGTCACCCTAGAAGAAAATTCCTATGCACTAGCTGCTTTCATACCTCACACATGAATAAAGAACATTTTCATGCTTTGTCTCCTAAACAACGGTTTCCAAAACAGTCAATATCGACCATATAAAATGCTAAATCTGAAAGTGGTTTTTAAAAAAATAATAACACTTCCACATCTTGTTTCTTTCTGGGAAAGCTGCTGAGATCTGATGGCTCATGGAATTAATTTATTTAAATTAGAGGCCATAAATCTTTTAAAAGAAAGTAAACTTCTGCATTATTAGTCTCAATAGGTTACTGTTAGTGAGAATAAACTGCCCATGTAGAATAAAAGGCAAGATATAACACCATTTTCGTTCAATAAACAAAGAAAAGATATTACAAAGAATGTATGGTTAGATTATTCTTGGCCTTCAGAGAAATCCTCCAGGAGGGGAACAGGGTAGAAATCCTCTTCATGGAGAATAGCCTTACGTTTCCCAGTTCTTTGTTTGACCACAGTTTCTGCCCCGTGAGAAGACAGTACTGGTGCCAGATAGCACTGGTTTTGATTCCTGCTGTTAGACAGGAATCAGAATTCTAATAATGATGAAAAAGTGTCCTTATTTTTTTCCTGACATGGGAGTCCGCTCACATCACCACTGTGTTTCAGTCACGGGTGTGGGCTGCTGGAGCCAGGAGGAGAGCAGCAGCCCTGAGAGGCACAGCGATGCTGGAGGACCTGAGAGATGCACTCAGATCTGGTTTCAACCTCCCCAGGCAGGGTCTTCAAAATAAAACATGACTACAGGACAGTTACGCAAATAGAGGAAAAGAATTTAAAAAAATGTCAGGATACTAAGTCTGGAACTCTGCATCAGGATGGCTGTGAGTCCTGAAGCACATGTCAGGGTTGGTTACTGCAGTGTCTCACTGCAAAGGAGTTTTCTGGAGCTAACAGAAGGAGCAAGAGTGCTGTATTGAGGAATCTAAAGTACCACAAAGCAGAACTGGTGACTACTGAACAGATGACAGATTCATGTGCAGCCCTATACTATTTTTAAGGTGGAAATACCATAGTCCTGCCACCTAATACCAGTTTAGCACTCAAATCTCAGTGTTGGTAGAAAGCTTCTCCTCAAGTCTAGACTAGTTCCTCCTCTTGTAGTTGCACAAACTATTGTATAAACTTAATTGGACTGTTAATAAACTGATTTTTGCAGCAGTCATGACCCTGAGGATGGAGAGAAGGAAGAAAGAAAGGAAGGAAGCAGAGCTTATGTGGGTGACACAAGCTTGAGGAGAGGTCAGGGGTGGTTGTAGGTGGGGACTGAAAGTGGCCCGGTGTCATGACATGTCATCTTACGCAACTACAACAATTTACTGGCCTTATGTGAATGGGCCACCTTATTTAACCTGGAAAAGGAACCTATAAATTATGTGTTTGATAAATAAGCCAGTGCGTTCAGGTCTTGCGGAGAGGTATTATTCAATTCATTTTTGCAGCCCTCATGTGCATATGTAAAGAATGTTTTCAAATTTCTTCTCAATTTTATTTTCTGTAAAATGCCCAGAACAAATACTGTGTCTTACTTCTCTTACTGATTGTGTCTAGACAAATAAATATTCCTCATTACTGTATCACCAATCTGTAATCTTTTATTAATATTCTTGTCAGTGTCTGATAAACCAATTAAAGTATTGACTACTATATTCTTTTTTTTTTTTTTCCCCCCCATTTTTAACCTATGTTTCTTGCATTGTGTGATGGATGCCTGAACTTCCCTGGCTTTTTAATTCTGGGTTCAAACATTATATAAAGAACTATTTTCCTTCAAAGAATATTTATTTTTTATTAATTTTTTTTTAAGTGGCATCCTCTCTCACAATTTAGCTGACTTGTACTAAAAGATCAAAAGCTGTGTACATGAGTCAATTTTTCACTAGGAACAGCACCAGTAATTCTGAAAGTCAAATTCAGCTGACCTTCCTAGGTATCTGCCCAAAACACTCTTTAATTTTGCTGCTTTGTTTGACATGTTGCTCTGAAGCATTATTTTCAGATGTATTTTCAGAAATGTTTTTCAAAGATACCGAAGCTCACAGGAAGGTTTGGAAGAAGTCAACTTAGTCCAGAATTGCCTGGAAAGTTAATCCTATATTGTGGATAGATTTATAAAATATTTTATTTCTTGGCAACAAATGGTCTCAGTCACCACATGCTGCACTTAGCTAGTTTCATCTGAGAAATAAATCTTCTGTGATAGCAGAACATGATTCAAACTCTGAATATTGACATTTTCCGTCTATCACCTGTGAAAACATATGTCTAATAAAAAATAAATCCATTTTAGAAAACTACAGAGAAACTAGAAAAAAATAGTCTTCCTTCCTGTGATTAATTTATCTTTACATAATAAAGAGACAGTGTTTCAAATCTAGCATTTTGTCCGATGTCTTAGTGTCCCTCCTCGAATATGCTAGTTAAATATATAAATGAAAACGTTTGTTGTTTTTCTGCTTTCTGTTTTCTTTCATTAGTCTTCATTAGGAACCTGCAACCAATGATCTAGAAGGACCCAGACATTAAAGAATGTGTTTCCCAGAGTGGTAGCCAATCTGCTTGATGATGTAGGATAAATAAAAGCATTTATAACTGTCTTGCTCAACAAATAGCCCTATATTTGTAATGGAGTTTGGTAAGGTTTTATCTTATTTCGTTAATAATACACAGACAGCATCTATATTTTTAAACAGAGGACATAATCACAGAATCAGTGCATGTACTGGCAAACATAATCCATAGTAATTAGATTTTACTTGTTTGGGGTTTCTTTTAATTCTGATGTTATTGAGAATTTTTTATTTTCTTTCTTTTTTTTTTTTTTCTTCCCTGTTCAAAGCATCCAAAAGAATCCAAGGACTGTGCTACAGTAGTATTTTTTATGACAAGAAACAAAGCTCAAAGTTGAATGTCCAGAGGTGTGACATGAAGCCATGGTTGGATGCTTGGACCAGACCTTACTGGAACAATGTTGGAGGGAAGGGAGCCAGAGTTGGTGCCTCCATACCCATCCTGCCGAGCTGAGTTTTGTTTGAGAAGAACACTCAGGAAAGAAACTCCAAATTAAAATAACTTTAGTGCTATGTGGACAATCTGTGGACAAAGGCCTTGGAGTGCAATGAAGAGCCTAGTTTTTCAGCAGTGAAAAAATACCCAGGGCTTCTTAAATAAAATCTACCATGTGTTTTCCTTCTATTGTTTTTATAATAGTTAAATATACAGTAGCACAATTACTATAACCGCAGTGGAAAATGTCCTACATAGAAGAAAGTTAGGGAATGAGCTTGAACAATGGACTTTAAGTGTCCACACAGTTTAGTTTGTATCTCATTCTCTGGCTGTATTTTTGGGCCCCTCTGATTAGCTGTAAAACAAAGAACAAAAAATGCTGCTGAATATTTATCTGCGCTCTCGCTTACACATTTAATTTTGTAATCTATTTGCAGGGAAGTGCCTATTGTGAGGAGACTATATATATGTTGATCTATTACATCAATCTGAGATTAATAAATGAACTTGCAGTGCGTGAATGAACATAGGCTATAATAACAATGTTGGTATGCTCTACTGCATATATTTGGTGATACTTGTTTTCTCAAATGCGTTTGCACTGTTCTTTTTCGCTGAGATTCCTTGAAGCAGAGTATATTTGAGTTGGCTGTTGTGCTCATTTATTGAAATTCAGAGCAACTGTACTAGTTGTTTATTTTTTCATAGATTCTTTTTTTTTAATTTCTGTGGGGATAATTCTATTAGTCACTTGGCAAATATGCTCATAAATAAAGTCATGGAAATACCTCATTAGCCTAAGAATAAATGTTATAACACTTTAGAGAGCCAACAGTTAACTTTATTTATTTTATGTTTAAGTCACCAATATCTACTGTAAGATATTTGTGTAGATATATTTTTGCATAAGTAGTCTTGATTCGCATGAAAGTAATTGCAAACATTTTAAAGCACATTTTGATCTGTTATTTACTGTGCATTTACATCCTTCTTTAGGTAGTTTATGGTTCAAATTTTATACATTTAAAATATTTGATTTATTTTTTAATTATTTTAACGTTGTGTAATTCAGAGTAAAACTTTATATGGCATGTTCATACATTATTAAGTGGGTGATTGCATGTATTTACACAGAATTGTGTTAAATCAGTAATTCATCATAAAGCTATCAAATTAATTTTAGCTTTGCAAGAGAGCAAAATATTTTTCTAAGTCTTTCCTATTGTTAAATACTTTCACTCTCATCATTCCTTTAGACACTTGGTTTGAGAAACAATGAGCACACAGAAATGCATGCACAAATACCAATTACCAACCTTCATGTTGTTTTATTTAAATAGACACTAACTCAATATCCCCCTTCAAAATATGAAAGTTTTGATCTACCTCTCTGTGAAAAACTACAAACTTTTTTTTTTTAAACTGAGAATGGCTATATCAGCTCTGTAAGCATATGTGTAGGAGAGTGTGTGCATGTGTGCAGCCATGTAAATGTCAGAATAGACTGACAATTATTGGTGTGGTGTGCCAGTGCTGCTTCAGGCTACAGAGTTTCTGTGCATGCGCTTTGTGTTAAAAAATTCCATCAGAGTATAGCTGGTGACAAATGGTGATGGGAAGCCATTTTCTCGCTGTAAAGATACCACTGTCATCACCCTCACCTTTCATGAAGAGATATAGCTATTTATCAGAGGATGTTAAACCTCTAAACACGAAAACTAAGGTCTTCTGTCTACCCATTCGGGCACAGAGCTGTCTGGGGTGGCTCCATGGGGCTCAGGACACGGGCCAGCAGCGTGGCCAGGCAGCAGGGATCGTCCTGGTGCTCCTGCTGCCAGCACGCAGCCTCCCCAGGGCCACCACGGGCCACCCATGCTACCCTGCAGAACTTGTGGCCTCATCATCGGTGAATTTAGGGAATAATGCCAGTTTAAAAGTAGCAATGAAAGACAGGAGAATGAAATAAAATAAAAGGGACTGTGTGGGACTTAAGTATGTCAGCAACTGGTTGAAAAAATAGAATCATAGAATGTTCTGAGTTAGAAGGGACCCACCCTCTGGGTGAAGAACCTTTTCCTAATATCCAACCTAAACCTCCCCTGGCACATCTTCCTGCCATTTCCTCGAGTTCTGTCATTGGTCACCAGAGAGAGATCAACGCCTGACCCTCCTCCTCCCCTTGTGAGGAAGCTGTAGACTGTGGTGAGTTCTCAATACCCTTATAGAGGACAGTGAGAAAGTGAGAAAGTTGACGCAAGACCTCCTAACCACAAATATATAATTAATTTAAAAAGCACACTACATAATCATTTGCAATGCCTCCTGTTCTAAAGTAAGCTAAAACTTGTCAACACATTTCTGACAAAATGTGATTATATGACATATTCTTTGCTCTACATAAAGGTAAGTGAAGGCCTATCAGTCAAATGTTGTAGAGGACATAATCCGGTAGCTCTTAATAATTTATTTAGTTCAGCGTAATCAGAGGACAAACATTATAACAGAAACTTGGAAAGAATCAGTGATCATCATCTGGCCCTAGGCAAAATGTGTGGAACAAAACAGGGCTCTCTGACTGACAATATCAGTCCCTAGGCTGCCTCAGGGAAATGGTATAAACTACAGCAAAAAACATCCTAATAAAGAAAAAAAGAAAAAAAAAAAAGTCAGTGATAGCATACAGAAATAAGAATGGATAAAAACTTTACAGTTCCTAGTCAATGTTTGGTTAAATGGGATAGTATAGCAAAATAATGAAACTTTTTCTCAAATTATTTTTTGAGAGGTTGTATTTTCTGATGAAACAAAAGGAAGTTCTCTCTCAGCTGGACAGTCAGGCAACCTGCTCAAGGATAAAAGTGTTATCAGCACTATAAGAAAGACTTTGTGTTGTATCTGTGATGATATCAGGAATGATATTTTTTTCTAATCACTTTTTTGAAGTGAATTAGTTTGTAGTTTTGTAGAACTGCAAAAGACTTCTATTTCCTTTAATACTCAGCTTTTCAAATTTTTCTAGAGATAAAAGATTGGAACACTGGTAGTAATAATGAGAGAGGTCTCTGGGTGTAAAATACAGTTAACTACAGGAGCTGACATAAGATTAGGATGCTGGTTTTTAAGAACCCCATTCAGAAACAGGAATCCTCTCATTCAAATATTTGCACATAAAAATGGTCATCCAAAAATGTTATATATAAGCCTGCGTGCAGATGTGAGACAGCAGCATGTATACTCAAAACACAATTGGATTCAATCAGTTTAACCCCAGCTAGTAATTCAAAACCACAATAGCCACTTGCTCACTCCCCCCACTAAATTCCCCCACACTCCCCCTCACTAAATCCCCCACCCACCCCCAAACAGGGGGAGAACTGAAGGGGAAGGGAGAAATTAATTGATTGAGATAAACAGTTTAATAAAATAAGAAAATAATACTAATTTACCACTATTGCTGCTACTATATATAAAATAAAAACAGAGTATAAACCAGAAGTTATTCAATGCAATTCCTCATGAACTCCGTCTGTGCTGAGCAGTCAGTCCAGGAAAGAAAGCGCACCCTGGTCGCAAACAGCTGATCCCAGTGGAAGAAAGAAAAAGACAGAAAGGCTCAGAGGCCTCTGCAAAACAGCAAAGTAGCAAAAGGCTGAACTAAAAGAAGTCCCAAATGGAACTCAACCAAAACAGAGCAGAACCGGAACAAGTGTCCGTCTCTGTCTCTCTAGACAGAAAATCCAACTGTCCTTAAATATGAAGCATGATGCTAACAGCATGGAATATTCTAATTGGTCAGTTTGGATGTCAGTCAAGGTCTGCCCCACCTATGCCCCCCTTCCTAGCTACCTCATACCTGGAGGCAGAGTGCTCAGGAAGACCTTGACTCCCAGACAAAAGCTAATATAACAATAAGCTCTTACATTCTCTTTGTTGCAACTCAAAGACACTGGAAATTTGCTTGAAGAAAAACATTAACTCTGGGGGTGTCATCTTCTTAAACTAAATCCAAACAATAACCATGCTAGCTGCAGAAAAGTTCCTAAGTTCATGACAAAAATTAACTCACTTTCAGTCAAACCAGTACAACATGGCTTCTCTCCAGTTAACTTATGCCCAAACTTTTAGTGTTCTTCCACACACTTGTGCAATGCTAGATATATTTGACTGGCCTGCCTTTTGGGGATCAGGTTGTTTTCTAATGGATGTATTCCTGCATTTGCCCCAAACATGGGTTATGTTAAATCTCTTTCTAGGCTCTGTTGTCCGACAAAACACGATGCTTTTCATTCTGGTACAGGTAGAGTGCTGCTATGAAAAAAAATGTGTAGCCCTGAATACTGCTGGAGAAGATCATATTTAAGTGGTCTCCACGGCCATTTTACTAAAGAAGTCTGGAAATGCATTGTGTCTTATAAAATACTGGGACTACGTGTTTCGCTATTGCCGAGGGCAAGAATCTCTGTAGAAATTGATTTCTGGTTCAGTAAGTCTCTGAAGGGAGAAAAGTAAATTATCTTACCACATCTACAACTGTAGCTGGTTTTTTTGGCCTTATGCCCCTCTATGCCTAAAAGAAATATGGAAATAATGAAGGAAAACACATTCATTTCTCAAATACGATTTGCATCTTTCCTTTTGAAAGCAGTTGCTTATCTCCTTTCTTTTTATTTATTTAAATTATAAACATCACTGAACACAGATATTATTTCTATTTTTCTTTTATATTTGGTGAAAAATTCCAGAATAAAATATAACAGTTATAGTCAATGAATAAGAACTTCATTTACAAGCAAAACAAAACAAAACAAAACAACACAACAACACATTACCCTGTTTCACCTTTCCTACGAATCTACTGTTTTCACATGTTAATGAAATTCATGCTTCTGGACAAGAATTCACTGAGAGAAAATATTTCTTCCCAACAAAATACAGATATCCATATTAAAAACAGGAGACAGAGGTAGTCATTAAACAGAACATAACAGCTATATGCAACTGAGTAAGGCAAGACAAATCTCACATTCAGCTGAACCTCAGAGATATTTGTGACATGCAAAATACAGTTATCTGATACAATTTCCCACCAAGAATCAGGTCTATCATCCCATCGGTATGAAAAATTCCACTGTTGGGTGTTTTTATAACAGTGCTTCCTGCTTCTTTGTTTTTTTTTCAAACAGTGGTGCCTTCTTTACACACAACAGCAGGAATCAATCTTCACATTAATGTGTGATCATTCAGAGACACGAGGGCCCTTTCCCTTTCTGTGATACTCTAAAGTAGTTGGTGAGCTTTTAGAGGTGCCTGTTGCAAGATGAAATCAATTACGTGGCCGTAATAGAAAAACCTAAACCTGTACTTGTGAAGGTAATTATGAGTTGTCCACGAAAAATGGCGGTGACCCAGGAATCACTGAGGGTACTTCCCACCCAAGATAATGGTGAAGACAGAGACTGCTTTAGTCACCACACTGTAAAGTTTTCCTGAGATGCAGTATAGTCGCACACTCCCAAAGGTAAAGAGAATGCATAAGATGGTCAGACGTGAGAGTATCCAAATTCTCACAATATGTTCTCTGCTAGCAGAGGGAAACACAGAAGTCAATGAATCAAGATTCCTTGGCAATAAAAAAACTCTCCAAATTTGCTTGGCTGAGTTTCTGAAGGACAAGTAGGACCACGTGCGTGTGAAAAAACACGTGCAACTCCAAATACGCTAACTGGAATTCCACCCTCCTCTTTCCAGCGCTAATGAAGCCAATGGAAAATACATGCAGACTGGCAGAAATTAGTTTTGCAAACTTCAGTAGTCATTAACAGAGCTGTGTGACAATCATCAAGTGGCTTGCTGAACTCCATGTAGGCTTTTTCTTCTGTTCCTCAGGCTCACTCTGGGAGTTCTGGCTTCATAATATTCTTAACACTCAAAGCACAACAGAGGCTAATATATTATGTTCCCATGCAAAGCTACTGAGCTTTGTAAGGTTTCCAATGGAAACCACAATGCCTCCCTGGCATATCCTCCCCTGGCATTAGCAGGTGTCATGTTTTGTGAATTATTTGAATCACGTTGGAGGTTATAGTTAGGAACCAGCAGGAGTATGGAGAAAAGGAACAAAAGAGTTTCAGTAATTTATCAAAACTGCTATTTCAACTTATACACAGAAAAAATAAAAGGACCTGAAGTCTCTCAGTAACTGTTGGCAAGTCAAGGAGTTTAATATAGATCAACAAAGCACACCTTGTTATATCCTGTCACTTGCTAACAGAAATGTTCTTACTATGCTGGTAATAATTATGTTGACTTCATCTTACTGACTATGGTGGATAACATGAGATATTCTGTTCCTAACTTTACAGTCAAATGATAGAAATGTAACTTTGAATTGGTGATAAAAGCAATCCAAATATCAGAGATAATGCCTTAGAAATCTAAGGCTTTTAAAAATGCCATTATTAAATAAATAATTTAAAAAAATAATTCAGGACTTCAGGAAGTCTTCATTCCTGGAGAAGCTGTCAGTTGGAAATACAGACTGCAAAGCAGAGCTCTTGAACAGTGGGAAAATATTCAACAAGGATTATTGAAAGGACAAGAGCATACCACTCCATCCATAGAAAGCTGCTGCCATGTACGAACAACCTCTTAGCCCAAAGAAATGGCCTCTGCAAGTTCCAGCAAGCACTGGAAAGGATGAGGAAAGTTACCTATGGTATTCAGGAAACAATTTTTTAGAACTATCAGCCTGCTGGGACCTCCTGTCTGAGGAGTACTGGGTAGGAAATTCCTGGATCTGGGGGTGGACACGGTGATGCTGGTAGCTGTAAGATACCCTAGAGGATATTAAGAAAATGAAGAGTGATAAGAAGTGTGGTTTTGATGTGCTTGCTGTGGGTAGCAAACCATCTCAACAGGTACTGTTTCTCAAGGGTGCCTGAAACTCATGTGAGATTATGTGATTAAGACTGATCACTGTTCGGAGTCTGGGCTGGCTCAGTGTGCAAACAGATGCATCAAAAAAAAAAAAAAAAAAAAAAAGAGGCAATTACATGGGATATCAACAAAAGACTGCCAGTTCTGATTTGGTTTAGTCTCTGTGAAAGGGTTGAAGGTGGAAGAGAGGCAAGTGTCAAATTCTTCACTTCTCCTGTGTTCCTCTCTGATGTTGGCAGACAGCTTTCATCAATGGCTCTGCCAAATTCCTCACTATTAGGTAAAATGAAAAGTCCGCTTACTTCTTACAAGCCAAGATTTAACTGGAAACTTTGTGTTTCGTCACTAAAAACCATCATGTTACAAGCTGACAGACAGGGGAAACAAAGAAAGGTTATTTTGTACTTCAAGAAATAGAATAAGATTATGTGATCCAGCATTATACGGTAAATATTTCTCAGTTGATGCAAGCCAACAGAAGATTAAATCCTAAAACACTGCAGTGGTTATTTTATTTCTTATGACAAAATTAGGTGCATTCCTCTTTTCACTCTGAGTACTGTGGATGAGTACTAATGCTCCTCAGATCTCCATGAAGATGGATATTTACCTATTAGGAGAGAGCTGGAATAAATAATTATAATACTGGGAAAATCTTTTGCGTTTAACTAGAACTGAACCCAGGTAAAAATTTGTTATTTTCCTTGCTCATGTTACGTCTTATCAGGAGCCACACCAGTTACCTTGCTGATTATGTTAGCATGAATCAACAGAAATAATGTGACCTTCACATTGTTATTTCCTAGCCTGTAAAAACCATTTGATGTTGAAGCTCATTATATACAGAATAATAAAAATGTAGAGCTAGAGAGAGCTGCAAGAGACACTGCAATTCATCCTATAAGACAGAGTTAAGTATATTCTACACATGGTGCCCTTCCAAATATTTGCTTAATTAGTTCTTGAAAATCCTGTTTGATAGGAATTTGCTGACCTTCTGATGCAGTTTGCTTAAGTTAGAAAGATATTTTACTAATTTTATCAATATTTTTTCAAAATCAGATTTACTGTAAGATAAGCTGGGTACAGCTCATCCTGCCCATAAGGAACACACAGATGGAATAATCAGTGACTTCTTTTCAAATACATGGTCATGTCATCTCTTCTGGTTGGTTTTCCAGGTCACACAAAAATGGAACCCATCCACGCTTTGTTCAGATATCGTGTTTTCTTATCCACTACACTTTTCTCTTTCTGACCCCTAGCTTGCCTGCGGTTTTTAAGGTGTGCATTCCAACACTGGACATTCGTACTCCCACCAAAGCATAACTAGTTCTTTTCTGTCTTACATGTAACATGCTTGCTAGCTTTGAGTAACTGCATTACACCAATGACTCATTTGCCACCTGTGATCCAGTCCATGACCCCACACTGGAGCAGGGAAAATGAATGAGGAGGAAGGAGCAGCAAACACAACGTGATGAACTGATCGCAACCCCCATTCCCTGCCCCCCTGTGCCATTGGAGGGGAGGAGGTAGAGAAATTGGGAGGGAAGTTGAGCCAGGGAAGAATGGAGGGGTAGGGGGAAGGTGTTTTAAGCATTGGTTTTATTTCTCATTAACCTTTTCTGCTTTCATTAGCAATAAATTAAATAAATTTTCCCAAAGTTGAGTCTCTTTTGCCTATGGTGGTAACTGGTGAATGATTTCTCCTTGTTCTTATCTTGACCTATGAGCCTGTTGTTGTATTTTCTCTCCCCTGTCCAACTGAAGAGGGGAATGACAGAGCAGCTTTGGTGGGCACCTGATGTCCAGCCAGGGTCAACCCACCACAATTTATACTTTTAATTATGTGCTTTATTTTTCCTTTATTTTGTTACAAGCTTGTACTATGATTTTCTATATATCCTAAGTACTCTGTCTTTGAGATGCTTTTTTTTGTATGATTTTTAATTAATGTCATGGTCATTAAAAGACCTTTGATACTGCAGTGGTGACCTGTAACAAAAGCGAAGTTTTCTCCTTCACATTTGATAATGCCTCCCTTCAAATACCGCTTGCTCATCTGAACCACGTAATCTTTTGGAGTACCATCTCAAGAGCTCTCACTGTTTTCTTGAGGATTTTTTTTTTCCTACTTACATTCGCAAACACTTGCATCGGAACTGCTTTCATCCAAATTGCTTTCCATCTTCAAATTCTTAGTCATTTCCTCAGAATCAGATCTAAACTAGCAAAATCCTGATTCCTTTTTCCAATTACTGGAGGAAAGGTCATGCCAAACCCTTTCCTGAAGGTTTTTGGCTCAATTTGCCGCAGGTACTGGTGGTCATGAGTACTTTGTCATATCATACATAACAGCTTGGCAAGCAAGTAATAGGTGAAATAATTTAAATATATAGCATAGTACAGTGTCTTATTGAAGACTAGCATTATAAATCTAAATGCAAATATATTGTGGAGATACCAAACACTGTACAGGAGACTGCTTGGCTAAAATTGGATTAAAGCAGGCATTTCCAGATGTCAACAAAAACATGTTTTTATGTCTGTAGGCTTCACAAGGATTACAGAAGGCATTTGAAAACATATGTGTAAAAACCCTTTTGAGACATCATTAAAGTATGATAGACATGTCCAACAAAGAGTGAGAAGGAGAGATCTGGTGGTGGTCCAAGACTAGAAAGTTTTGGAAGTAAAATCATAATTATTTTAAAATAATTTGAAAGAGCTAAATAAACAGCAGGGGAGGAGGGTGGGGAGGCACAATCACTTTGAAATCTTTGCATTTCCAGTCTATAGAAGAAAATATTTTTGAAAGATTATACACTCTCAGATACAACCAACAGCCATCTTAGTTGGAAGTAAAAAAAAAAAAACAAAACAAAACACACATTTACAGAGCTTTTGATTACAAGAACAGTATTAAAATAAGCTTTTTCTATTACTTTTGGGCTAAGGAAGTGTATAATTCTGTACTTTCTGTCGAACCTGATACAAAGACCACAGAGATTAAAAGACTTTTTCACTGACTTCAATGTTCCTGGAGTAGATCCAGGAATACATTACAGGATAACTTTTGCACAACTCTCTAAAAATGCTTGTATTGTACTAACTCCCAAAGAAATTAATTGTTGAACTCAATATACTAACAATCAGAGACATAAGCAACAAAATGGTAAGACCTGTGGTTAGAAGAGGAGGGGAATATTTTTGTTTTACACTCATCACTTAAATAAGTGTGAATTCAATAATATCAGCTTATAGTTAGTAATTTTATATTTTCAAATTATATGAAAAATAATAAAAAATAGCATGAAAATATGTCCTTAATAGTTGTCATACTTATAAGTGAATAGAGTAATGACAGTTATTCAGTAGGATTATAAAAATAGCTTCCTTAAATTAAATTGATTGAAAGTTTGTATTATGATGCCTTGATTTCTTTTGTGAAAATAGAAAACATTGATGTAGAAAGTCTTTTGCAGGCCTTTTAAAATAAGTTTTGAGGGTTTTTTTGTCAATTCCTTTTACATGAAAACTATGACCATGTACAACTGCAAGATCCTCTTTCTCTCAAAATATTGGAGGAGTTAAAGAAGGTATTTCATGCCCTTTAGGATTTGTGGGAGCACAGCTGAGGATGTAGAATGTGTTGGAAATAAGTTGCCATGGGAGAACGATTCAGATAAGTGTGAAAAGGAACATTTTATGCTCGTTCTGCCTCTGTAAAAGTACTCTGTAGAACTGCAGTTTTCAAAGCGCTTTTTCCATGTCTTCTCCTTGAACAGTACATCCACACTTTGTAGTTAAAAACAAAATAACCAAAACCTACATTTTCCTAGTGGAAATCAAGTTTTGTTTAAATGTACTTTTCTTCAAAACAGACTTGCTTACATGAAAGGTTTTACTTAAAAAAATGAAGAACTGCACAAAGGAACATCAAGTCATTCACTTTGAACTTATGTAATTCCATTTAGAAATGCTTCTGCCATAGAAGTTGTAGTGTGATTTCCTGCTATCACCACTTTCTCGTTCTGGTTGCATTCCCCAGTCAGACTCAGCCTTCAGTGATTCACTAAAGATAGAAGTCCCAGGAGCGGGAGGCAATAGTGCATTACAGGAAAATGTGTTCTAGGCAGGGAATCTGTCATATGGAGAATCATCATAACAGAAAGCATGTGAACTACTTTTACTATCAGGCTGCGTAAAAGCTGTCACAGTTTTTCTCTATAAAAATGTCTGTTTTCAAATTTTCAAGTATTTTCATCACTTGATTTTCCAATGAAATACAAACAGTTGTTATGAGGGGGAAAAAAAGAGGCTGTCATCCATATCTACTTAAATAAAATATCTACATTTGAATGTTTCATGCATACAGGAGTGAATGAAGCCCAAATATACAGCAGCTATTCTAAGACAGCTCTAGTGATACTTTTCTGAAAAGCATGGGAATATTTTTTAGATACTATGTCATTGTCATCAAGTTGAAATCTTAGTATTACGAAGTATCATGTGGAAGTACACATTTCTATAGGTAGCTGAGAGATGATTTCTCAATTTTAATTAGCACTTTGTATTGATAGTCATAAGATTTAGAAGTCAGGAGTAGAAGTGTGATGTTTAACTTGCCAAACTGTACAACTGCTCTCATAAACCAAAATTACAGCCAAAGAGCCAATGCAAAGAGCTTCTGAATGACCCTATGAAGCCAGCATGTTTGCCCATTTATAACAAGATTGTAAAATATGAGTCTAGTTTTGAGTCTGTATAAAATGGGAGGAATGCATGGTAAAACTCCATTGCAGTTAGAGGAGGTTTGCAGATATACTCTAACTGAGGAGCTGTCTGTAAGCATGATTTTACAAATCTGTTAAAAAAAATGTCATGGCAAAATTATTAGTGAAAGGGGATAGCTGGTGTACAAAGGCTCTCTTGGATTCAGAACATGAAATAGGACTGTCACAGTCCAGCTTTCTCTAATTTTATAAGGAATACTTTGAGTTTCTACTACAGCAAGTATCACTTCAGCGCTTCACTTGCAAACCAAATATCTGTTTTATTTGTTGACCTCCACAAAAGAGGATAATAATGATGAGGAACAGCTCCCAGCAAAAGAAGAACCTTTTAATTTAAAACTGATGGAACAGCATGATTAACTGTATGTCTGCAAAGTTTAAGAAGCAAGCAGGCAGAAAAAGGCAGATATGTCTGTATCTGCTTTGTTTTTTTATGTGTCTGCGAACTATGTGATTTGTGTGTTATCAAGGCTATTGTTAGAATAGCAGGAAAACAAATGGCATATTTTGTTTATAATATTTCTTAAACAGATGCCGTTCAGAAACTTCCCTGTCAGAGACAATTCCTGGGGTTTCTGAAACTGCTGACAGGATACTATAACACACCCAATAAAATGAAAAGCTGTACACATGATTTACACCTAGTCTGACAGTGCTACCTTGGTTCCCTCAAAGTGGATTTACATTATTTCATTCCTTGTTTTATTCTTAGATTGTATTTTTTGAGATTTTAAACTTCTTCATGTGCCTCTTAGTAGTAGCAGTAGCCCTAGAAACAGTATGGTAATTCCTAGTGGTCGAAGCTGGATTCTCTACTAATACCTGTGGAGGAGATTATCTCTGTCTTGAAGTCATGGAGATTTTATTCACAGTGGAATAAAACTTATAATTATATTGCATGTTGTATCAACAATGTCAGCTTAATTACAACTAACATGAAAAACAAGAGAAATAATGGTGTTCACTATTGATTTCAGCATACACTGGTAACCTGGGCACGTATCCAGGATCCTCGTTATGCTTCTAGAGATTTCACTGAAGCCTGTGCCATCATGCCTGTATTCAAGTTATCTGGAGTGTGTCTTCCTGTCCACAGGTGGATAAATTGAAAGGATAGGGAGAACACAAGAATAAATATTAACTCATCAGCATGATGAATGTGATCATAGAAAAGGTGTTAACTAGATTTTCTTATTTTGGTAGGCATCCTGGCAGAATCGTATTTCAGGGAGGGACCTAAGGACGAGTAATAAAGCAGTGTGATTGCATGCAGCTGGATTTGTTATTCAGACAAAGTCTTTTTTTGGACTGTGGCTCTCCATAGGAGCACTGTATACAGCAATATATAAAAGAGAAAGATTACAAAAACCCATTAAATAATTGACTATGGAAAACCTAATATTTTTAACAGTGAATTTTCAATTTATATCTAAAGCAAAATATATTTTTGTTCCTATTAATGACATAAGGAGCCAGCCCTCTCAGTGTGACATTCTGTCTTGCATGGAGAACCAGAAGAAAACACACGCAATGCTTTAAAATCTTATTCTGGGTATACAATAGAACTAAATGTACATTTCATTGCCAGAAGAGAAGTGACATGATTCACTGGCCCTCAGAGTTTCTGAGAAGTACAAATATAAGTGTGATCTCATAAGCTATGTCTCTGAATCAAACGTGTTGCTACAGTCTCTAAATCTTCGTTCTCTATATTCAGTTTGTTCTGAAACAGATTTATGTGGTTTGCTTCTACATTTTAACCAGCCCGCGGATAGAGAAATTCCATCTCAAAATGCTTACAAATTTATACTGTCCCTTAGCTATAATCCATTGCAAGAATTATTCTTTCTGTATCATGATACTTTGTTCTCCTAGTACTGTTGTTTATGTGTGTTTTCCCCTAGAAACTGTTGAGTAGCATATTGGAGATTTACCACATCTCCCATATGCACTGAAAAATAAATTTGGAGCATGAAGTTGGGCCTATCTTTTATTCGTAGCAGGTGTTGGCTCACTAGCACTTTTAAATTTAGTCCCTCCTGACTATGAGAACAAAATGTTTCAGATTGGCCTGGTTCTGGCTCTAAAAACACTGTTTACATCTGAGATGGGAGATAAAATCAAGGGATTTTATTACTTTAAAGAAAAATGAACAACTTTGAAAGGTTTCAGGATGATGTCTTCTAAGACAATACTCATATGTCAATGACACAGCGATGGGCAAATTATTGAGCACAGACAGTCATATCTCTCATCCCGTTAAAACTCTCAAAACTTTCCCATTTCTTGTCCAGATAAAAAAAAAACCAAACCAAACCAAAACACAAGATTTTTATCTCCAAGTTTTCCACAAAGCGGTACATACAAAGTGTCAAACCTGGATGATCATGGCATTCTGTATACTACATAATTGTTTTTGTCATTGGATTAGTTGGTCTGTGTGTTAAGAGCATCTACGTTGGAGAAGGAAGATTGAGTGATGCCCTTACCCAGCACATGTATTGCTAGCTGTCTGTTTCAAGGAGAAGTCATTGAGAGAAATTCCTCTCAGATGAGGCGGGGTGGGAGCTGTTAGTATGGTAATAAAATGATGTGTCATTTAGGGTTCTGGTCAGAAAAACTTCGAAGCAAGTTAACTTAATAAAGAAAATCTTCTGAAGAGACACTAGGAGGATTAAATGGGCATAATATCATATATAAGCACCACTAATAGTTTCCAGGACTGGGTTTAATCTGGGCCTTTCTCTTTCTTTCTCTGTGCATCCCCACTTCACCTTATTTGTGCCATCATCTTGTAAAGAATGGCAGTCACCTTCCTCCAAAACAGGACAAATACTTCAATTAGATCTCAGAAGAGCAAAAGCTCAACAGCTGCTCTGTAGGCTGGAAAGATGCCTGTAAAAGACAAGCTGCGATGTGGGCTAAACACTTTCAGGTTTTTTTGGTTCTTTTGATTTTTTTTCAGTAATTTAAAGGAGTTTATAGTATTGTTTAGATTCATTCTCCAAACAGTGTAGTGTATGGTTATACTATACTGTGATATAATAATACTATGATACTGTTTTAAACTATAAAGTATATAGTATGATAGCTCTGAATTCAGTGTATTCCATAGTCTTAACTTGAAATTTCACTGATTCACATGCTTTCCTATGATCTGTGGGAAGTTAATGTGATCTATACTCCATGCTGAATTTGTCTTGAAAACTGGTTTTGTGTTAGAATGTTAAGTTCTCCCATAAGGAAATAGAATAGCTTCTGCTAGTCATATAGTTTGCATTTAGACTTACTGACTAATGCATATTGTAACATACCCTGAAATCATGGTCCCTGACTACGGCAAAAAATATGATGGCTCCTCCTTGGAGAATGAGACGTGAGATGTTATGAGTGTGCACATCAACACAGAAGCTAGGAAAGGTTCTTACTTCTGTAATACAGTCATGATTTAAAAACTCAATATTTACAAGCTCCTGCATAGCTTGAACGTAGCTTCTAACTGAATTTATCTGGATTTCCATTTGCACTCAAATTACTTTCCAGATAGCTATAGTGTTGTTATTTAAAATGTTAGTGCAAGATATCAAAATTATTACTAAAAATATAATATAGGGTCCAAAATATAAAAAATAAATATATGCATTGAAAAACTTATTGTTTTCATATTAAGAAGTAATACAGACACACAATTAGAAAAAATGTTCTATAAAATTAAGACTAATGCTTTCAGACAAGCTGAAAGGTTTGGTCTTGGAAGAGTCTCTTAAAATAAATGGATTAACATTAAGAAGACTAGCAGAGTGGAGCCCATGATCAAATTAGACAACACTAGACTTAATAATGTTTGAAAAACACTTTGAACCACATGTGCTTTCTTCTCCTTCATGGACATTTAAAGGAAGTCAGCAGTTTAAAACTGTAACTACAGCATGTAACTATTTTGTTTCCAAATGTAATTATTAAACCCCCAAACTGATTTTCATACATCCGTAACTTCATGCAATCTGATTTTAGACCCTGACCTATTTTTGTACAACAGTTAGATTTGAGTTTAACTAAAACATAATGACTCCTTATATTTTATGATGCAGTAACTTTAGAAATACTTTTTCTCTCAAAATGAGTCTTTTTGATAACTTTTTAGAGTTGTTTTTAACTCATATACTAGAATAGAGATAAGCCATACTTCTCAAAGGAACAAAATTGTGGCTTCCTTTGAATTGTGCAAACAAATCAATTTCCCTAAGTTTAATAGTTTTCCAAACATGCAAATAATTCAAATTATTCATGGTTATATCAGATTTATTTTCTAACATCCTGGCAAAACAGACTAAGAAGCAGAACAATGATTTATCACTGTGAATAAATTTAACATCAGAAGATTTAGTATCAGATTGTTTGAGCTTCAATTATACATGAAGAATTGAAAAAGAGTGATTCAGAGTGCAGTTTATTCTTACCCAGCATAAAATCAAGGACCATAATTTAGATATATAGCAGATTGTCTTCATGTCTGAAAGAGACAAATATGGCAACAATTATTTCTTGGAAAATGATAACTGATATCAGATCTAGTCAGTAATTAACATTTTGAATGCACTGTAGCACTGAACATTTAAAATTGTAGGTAAAAATTCGCTAAGTAGTACCATATTGGCTTAGCTCAGTCAGTGTATGGATTGGTTATTGACTTGCAAAAATGTAGTTTTGATGCATATATCAGCAGCCTTCTGTATTTGCATCTACCAAAACAAGACTTTCAGATAAGACATTTTTTTATTAGACCAACTGATGCAGTTGGAAAAACAAACAAGATTTTTTGGCACAGAACTCCTTCTTTGGGTTTGAAATTGAAATAATAATAATAAAGTCCTTAAATGAATGAAATATCATCTCTTGTTTAAAACAGATGCTATCACAACTTTCTACATTGCGTTTTCAGAAGTCGTCTTTCAAGACAGGCATGTTGTTCTGTGAGCTTTATTTGCAGAGTAATGTTCATAATGTTACATGATTTCCTACCATATGTTTTCAAAAGCAAAAGCACTTATACCAATATTGTATGGCTCTGATTCACCTCTCAGGCTCCTTTTGCTGTAAACCATATATTATTCCTGAAAAAGAGAAGGGAAAAATGAGAGGTTATTCACCTTCGATATAAAAAATAAAAGTCTATCCTGATGGCTCCACAGCAGCTCAAATGTATATAATCTCGGATTTTAATCTCCTTCCTGCACATTTAACCAGTTGAGAGAATAGATTTTGGTGAAATCTAACTCACTAAATTTAGAAAAAAATCCTTTTTGGACTAAAAAATATTCCTTTCTTACATTAGGATTAATTTAATCAGCTCATAGAGGCATGTAGTGGTTGCCAGAGCTACTTCCAGGTGAGGAACAGAGTTGTTCATCTCAGAGACCAGGTTTGGGGAGATGGGATGGAGATCACCATCTCCCCTAGAACAACACATGAAGTCAGAGCCATAATGAACCCTGAAACAGTTACATATGCCAAAAGCCATTCATCAGCTTAGCCAAACCATGAGACTATGAGCAAAACATCGTGGGAACGGTGGTAGATGCGTAAGAAGTAGATTAGTTAGTTAAGTAAAACAGAACAAACGTAAAAATATCTTAAAAATAAATATTTAAAAAGCCCAAAGATTGAGGTTTGTTTTGAGAAATATCAGTTGTAGCATTCTCCTCACTGTCAAAACAGTGATGGTTTTCTTCCAGCAGCAGTCTCCCAGGGAAAAGTCCCTCTTATTTGCTCTGTCTGGAGGCCTTTACTCCCCCAACTCAGCGAACAAAATAGAGAAAATAGAACAAATTACTACCTTCCCTTACATGTTTTCACATAACCTGTCTTCTGAAAAATATGTTGTGAAAATGCCTGAACTTCCCTCTTGATCCGTAGAAGTGAGTAAGGTCTACTTCAAAATCAAAGACTCAGATTAGTTTGTAGCTTTCTGTGGGAACAGAAGATTTGCATTTAGTCACAGGAGTTCCTGAAACTTATGAGTACTGATTTGAGACCAGTTTAAAAATCATATCTTCTGAGATTGAATTTGTTTTTTTCTCATTTAAAATCTGTCAGTCCTTTGTGTCTGTAGGATTTAGTTTTAACCAGAGGCAAAATAGACAAAAAGGAAAGGGGATAACAAAATGGGCCTTATAAAGTATATCTTGAAAGAGGGAGTGCAGTGAAGATTTCTTCTGCAGCATTAATTAGTGATAAAATGGCAGCTGCAAGAGTGGTCCTGCAGCAAGCTCAACTTCTTAGGAATGTGAAGTCTCAGAGACACGCTGGTTGATAGGAATTCATACAAAGCATCATAACAAATATGCATTGAGCCGACAGTACTGTGTAAATTAAGGCTACTAATTTTTATCCAAAGAAAAAGCACACAAACTGATGTTGTATATACTGAAAAGATAGTACTGCAGAATATGTTGGTCAAAACAATTGGAATGTCCTCAGGTCTATGTATAAAATAATATCACCAGCTTCAATCTAGAGTTACACCACTGAAGTAATAGCCAATCAACTAAAATAAGAATGGAATCAGTAGGAAACAGATCAAGCTCAAAGTATGTCTAATGGATCCAGTTTTCCCATTTCATTTACATGCCCAATTGCTTTTGACAGGCTAACTGATTTCCCCTATCAGAAAATGTAACTCATTTACCATTTGCAATTAGACCAGTTGTCTTTAATTTCTGGTGCTGTCTTTTATCTCATAGGCCTATAGAATAAATGCTGCACTCTTCATTTGGCATCCACTGGTGTGCTGTGTCCTTTTCAGTCTCGTATTAACGTTCTGTAGCCTTTTTGTTTCTCCTTAAATTGTGACTATAGAAAGAAACATCATTGTGTTTTGTCTTCATTTACTATTGTCTGTTGATTAAGGGGAGTATGATGGCTTTTTCATTGAGTAACAGTCTGTGCAGAATTTTTCCTGACAAGGGAAATGCCAGTTTGACACTAATAAATTGCCTTTGGCTGTGATAGATGATGAATCTTAGGGGTAACAGATTATAGCCTGTAAAACCAATTCTTTTGATATATTTAGCCATTTTATTTGAGTCTACACATACTTGAGAAATGCAAGCATTTTAAACTATAGACTTGCTGTTGGCTTTAAACCCTGAATATTTTAAAAGTAAAATGTAGGGTCTGATAGTCTTCTCTATAAAAGGAAAACAAACAACACTCCATCCAGGTAGACACAGAAATTCAGTAATGAGCTGAATCTACTGCTCATGTCTTGTGGATCTCTGTTAGCTATTAGAGATTCTTCTTTTAATTTTTAGTGTAATCCGAGACTATTTCAGGACAAGACAAAACAGCAGACAGCTTCATACACAGCTCCATGTAACTATACGTTTTACTCTTTTTTTTCTGGATCTGTCATTTTGCAGCAGGTAACAGTCCTTTGTTGGGAATGGCAGGGTGCTCATGTTGGTGATTTCTTCTTCCTTACTCTGGGGTCCATTCAGGGTCATTTTTATATGTTTGCTAAGATGCTTTTACAACATGATGTTTCTTGCCTGGTCTGCAGGTGTCACCTGAATGTATTATACATGTTGATTGTCTCCCTTGATAGATACTACTTTGTTCTCTTTGTAAAAACTGTTTTGTCAAAATCCAGGCCTGCATTTCTGTAACTGAGCACTGGGGAGTTGTTTATAGCCATAAGGTCTGTAGTTGCCACATCTCTTCCGACCTAATTCCCGTACTCCCCCATGCCGCATACTGCATCTCCACTTCTCAAGGTCTCTGGGGTTGTATCAGGCCTGTATTTCTCTGCACTGCAGGATGGAAGCCCTGATCTGCAGAAGACTGAGAAACTCCCAACTATCAGTCGCCACTGACACACTTCTGAGTTGCAGTTTCACAGTCAAACGTCCATCCTGGAACAACCCTGAGGTGCTGTTGGTCTGTGGTGAGAAGAGGCAGTAGCAGTAGTTCCACACCACTTGTATGTCCCCAGGATTTGCTTCTGTTAAAGGAAAGGGAAGGGGAGCAAGGGCACTCTGTCATCAGAAATTGGAAATACAGTTAGCAACTCCTGCCTCCTCCTTGCCAGCACACACTGGTGTCACGGGCCAGGTGATGCCCATGCTAGATGAAAGGCTGAAGCTGAGGACTGGGCCAGATCAAGTGGGAAGGAGATGGCTGGGAAACAGCCAAGCACAGAAACAGCAGAATGCCTCAACTTGAGATTTTATTGTTTCCGCATCCTGGAATTCAGAAGAAAACACTCCACAGAGATCAGAGAACAGGCAGATATCCTAAAGGCCCTCGGTTTTGCATGTCTGTCTTACTTGGAGAGGGCAGGAGAGATGAAAGAAGATATTGTGGAGTCCTGAGATATGAAAAAGCTGAAAAACGTTTTGTTTTTTTTTTTTTTTTTCTGGAAAAATTCACAGTGCTGGTTATTGTGTGCAGAGGATACAATACACTGGAAGCTACTGACAAGCTTGTGAGCCTGTTTCTTGTCATGAAGCACTTGTACCTCAAAAAATAAAAATCAGAGCACAGCAAGCACAGAAATATTCAGAGTACTTCAGCAAAGAAACATTTTTTTAAGATGCATTTAAGGCAGTTAAGCAGCAGTGACACTTTGCCAGGAAAAGCACCATTTTCATTTTGAAGAGTTTTGTGAGATTGATATAAACTGAGGATTTAAAAAGACCTTTTTCTTGCTTTCAGGTCATTCTGTAGAAATCAAAGCAACTTCAAGAAGGGTGAAAAACTTTGATTTGCACCACCAAGTATAGCAGTGAAAAAAAAGACTTTGAATCTTCTGGAAAGGCTTGGTGGAAATTTCTGTTTATTGTTTGTCCTTCCCTTTTGGTCTTCTTTTCATCTTTGCTCCCAAAGGATCTTTCTTCTCTGTCTGCAATTTGGAGAAGGCAGCATTCACCTTGAATCACTGAATGGTGAGAGCAGAGCATTATGAAAGAGTCAGACTATGACAGCCTGTTAAAAATTTAGTTTGAAGTGAGAAATGTTAAGTAAGAAAAACAATATCCATCAGCCCAAAGAAGGGACTTTTTAAAAAATTTAGGTCAGAATTTTGGTTCATAAGACATGCTAATTTCATTGGTCTTGTTCCAGTGTAGAAGAGTAAAAAAGTAAATCCAATTGAGCAATTTCCCACTAAGCGAGGAATCCAGTTGTCTCCTGTTTCTTGCTTAGATTCAATTTATATTGGTCTAAAAACCAGCAAATCATCAGCTTGGAAGAAGTAGCATTTTTGTTCAAGAAGTCTCTTTGTTTCTAAACACACCAAGAAATATGGTAGACATTTTGGTTCTGACACATGCACTCCTTGCTTCGTTATTTGTATTGTGCTCAATTTATGTGTTTTTTTTAAAGTTAAAGAACTTTGAACTATCTAAAAGCATCCGAGCAAAAACAATTACAAAGAGATCTGTATTGAATCCTTAACAGATTTTTGAGCCCACAGGAATGTCACTTAAAAAAAAAAAAATTATTTGAAATTCCATTATAAATACTTCCATGATTCCCACACCTTCTCAACTCTATTGCTTTTCAAAGTTCGCATTCTTCAAGTTTAATTTAAAACTGATATCTTAAAAGTTACAATCCAGGCTGTTTCTAGAGAGTGCAGAAGAGTTTCTCACAGCATGTGTATTTTATTTTCCGAAATTCAAAATCCTCTTTTTTTTTCTCTCTCTTTTTAGGTCGTCTAGTAGTCTTTAACAGTGCAGTGGGGAAGTGCAGTATATTTTTCATTGTAATCTATCTGATATTGACTACTAAAACAGCATAAAATTTGGGGAGAGGGTTTCAACTTTTATAAAAAAATTGCAAATTTGAATGGCTTTTAAACTATAAATGTGCTAATTTTTCTAACTGTCTTAGCAAAAATAAATTTTAATGTTTATAGTAAAAAAATTTCAGATTCTCATTTCAAAATGGTATGTTATTTTAGAACTTTGCTTCTATGTAATTAGAAAATGCAATGGAAAATATCTTAAAACACACTTGGACACGTAAGTTTTGTTTCTTACTGGAAAAAAACACCTGTTTTTACTGGGGGATACTGACAGTGTGGCCAAAAAAAGCTGAAATATCACTTATTTGAAGATTATTCTTTGTGTGCATTTGAGAATTACAGCCAGCTAGTGGATGCAGAGTAGATAAGCATTGCCTCCTATGTCAGGCCATAGGGGCTTGGCAGCCTCTACAGCAGCTCTTGTATGAGGAAAAATCTTGAAAATATGCCTCCAAATTTGATCATCACCATGTGTGTGTTACCCTGTCTGGAGAGTCACTCATTACTGGGATGCCAAATGTTGGAAAAATAGTGGATGCTTTATGGGATCATGAGCTGCCAAATGATACTGGCACAGCATTTGCACTACCCACCATCGCAGAATAGCTATCAAATGCAAGAGGGACACCCTGGCCATGGAGAAATAATGCTATGAAGACCAGGCATCCACCGTGAGCTTGAGGCGCAGGATCCATCCAGGTTGGTGGGCCAGCTGCCCGCTGCAACCATGGACATGGGCAGCCAGGTGGGATGGCTGGCAGGAAGCCTGAGTGACACCAACCATGGCAGCCCATGTCAGGTTTGGTGGCATTGGCCAAGAAGATAAGAATACTATTTGTCAGAAAATCAAGGAATATTTATGAAAAGCCACATATTCACAGAAAAAAAAAACAAAACTGCTTTTGACAAATCAGCATTTTCCAGAGGAAAAACAGCTCATCATATAAGTTTATGTTCCTTTGTAATGATAAATACCTTTGTGGCAGCCCTTGGTGTGACAGGTCGGAAACAGAAGCTTTCATTGAAGTGTTTGTTTCCATTTGCATTTGCTTTTACATTCATTAGCAGAGTTCAGTTCTCATCCAGTCCAACAGGAATAGCACAGTTCGAACTTTAAAATCCTCTTAAACTCAATTTTAAACAACCAGAACTCATTAACTTTTTGTTAAATGACCTGTTAATGCTAAATTACTATTTCTTAAAGGGTAAAAAATATCATGCCCTAGAAGATTATACTTTGTGTGCAGCAAAAATAATATTAATAATAATATTAAAAAGTGGTAAAATTTAAATCCAGGGTGACTACTGATCTGGGGATACAGACATCAGAATAACATATTTTCTCTGTTACTTCATTATTCTTCGTGTTCCCATCATCATGATCTATTATTGTAAAAGCCAGTAATAAAGATCAGTGTGCGAATGCAGGATTGGTAAAACTTGCAGATATTGAGCCTAGGTTTTAAGCAAACCATCACCATCAACAACATTACCTGCTGGTCTTTTCTTGTCATGTTTAAATTCCTAACACCTTTTTTCCCCTTTTTACTCATAGGAAACTTCTTTTATAGTCTCAAAAACTTTCCCTAAAACTTTTTTCCCAAAAAGAAACATGTTTTAGATGAGAATGTTTTCTAATAATAGAGCAGCTTAAGGTTACTTTGATCATTTGAGGCTGTTCAGAGACATGAATGTATAAACTTTTGGCATCTAACAGTCTACACATTCCACTTTTCAAAGTTCATTCTGTAAGATGTTGGATTTTTATAAGGAATTGAGTTAACCATTTAGGCAGAATGTCAGGTGTGCCAGTTAACAATTATAACTGATAAATCTCTGCTGGGTATACCATTTCCAGACCAAATAAAAGCTTCAGATGCTGAGATTAAAATTAGTCATGGGAGGACCAGAATCATAGCGGAAAGAAGACCATTGCCAGGCAGACGTTTCATCAGCCCAAGATAAAAAGAGCCAAATCCTGATTGCATTACTTTGCAATGGGTGATTTTAATAAGGCAACTGGCACTTTCAGAGTACTGTAGCTGTTAAGATAATCTTGGAATAAAAACCTGCTCTTTAACAATATAAAGATAGGAGATAGGGCAGAGCTCCAATGTGACGCATTTCTAGTCTGAATACGCTGATACAGAAGTGCAGTGATCTTGCTAAGGCCACTCAAGCCCTGTCTTTTGAAGCACGGGGATTGCTGACAGTGGGACAGCTGAACAGCTTCGCTCCTCAGCTCTCCTCGCTGCCCCAACTATGCAGGTCGACTCTTGAGAAATGGATCCTCAAATGTCACGGTTCGGAGGGTGGCGTTTCAAAATTTATGCTGCTTAGGTTTAAAAACTTATTGTAAAATTCCACATCATAGGAACAATTTCAGTAACAATTCGACTATCTTCGCTAGGGTGGCAGAAGGTCAGGTTACAAACCCAGAATAAGTCATTGCTGCTGTGTCAGAACTATTCTCACGTGTCTTTTGAGTTACAGAGTCAACACTTTGCACTGCTATTTTTGTATGTAGTGTATTATATGGCTGACTTCTAATCTTCAGAAAGTGTATGCAGGGTCTTGGATCATGTACAGTGTACGGTAACATGAAAAATTGTGTTCATTAGCAGATTTGGCAGACATTGACGCTACTTTGAAGTCTGGTTCTGTAACTGATCTTACATAAAGCCTCTTGTTCAGATGTTGACTACTTATTAGTGGTCCTTTCCCTGTAATAGAGATGTGTAATGTTCCAGTTTGGATGATGTCTTACCATAAAGAAAATATTTAAACAACAAATACTGTTAGCTGCCTGTCGCAGGGTTTTCAGAAGTAGCAGGAAAAAATGCATTTCAAGGGAAACAGATACAATTGTCATAAGTTAAAAATGTAAAATGTAAACACAATATAGAGAAAATAAAACCTAGTGATTTGTTGCCTCAGCTGTTAAAATCTTATTCTAAATATCTACTTACAATATAAGTGTTTTCCACTGGGACAGACATCCCAAGAAATTGAGTGCCCTGAAAAAATGCCCGTATCTGACCATATCAGTATAGTGAATTTATTCAGTGTTTATTACTTACAAAGTTACAGATAGTAGGAAAAAAATCAACTTAATCTATTTTGGCAGAAAATTCTGGTTCATTGAGCCTGAAATGTTTACTTTCTAACATGTCAGGTTGGAAATATTTTTGTCTGGATGACTGATGAACTACCCTACAGAAAAGTTGGTGTTTTCAGTGTTCCTAGATCTTTGCGAAGCAATTTGGCGCATTTGCTTTGGAAATGAAAATTAATTGCTTTAAGAGCCTGGAAGCAGTGTGTTCCTAAACATACAACAGTCTGCCTGACACAATGACAAGGTTTGTGACACTGGGATAGTTACAGATTGTTCCAGGACTGAGAGTTTTAGGATACTGAAGCATGAAGTTGCTCACCCAACAAACACAGCTGAGTTGGGGGCTGAGCTCCAGCCTCAACCAAGGTCAGAGTCTTCAGGCACTAGGGATCCTGGAACTGCTTCAAACCTGGTTTCCCAGGGAAAACGACGCTTTTTTTTTCTTTCTCCTTTTTGTTTCTTCTTTCAATGCTGCTCTTCTCAGCTGTTAAAGGTGTTCAGTGTATGTGGGCTGTGCAAAAGCTGTGCATTAGGATGCAAAGGCACATGCTATGTGGTATTTCTGTCATTCTTTTTCTTATCTGGTAAAATAAGACAACACCAAAAATAAGATAACACCTTCCATGATAGCAGCCTTTGGTCTCCTTACCCAGTGCTACTTTTCAGGATAACAATATCTGTGAAAGGACAAAATAGCTACTATTTCACAAAGGGTGACATGCTTTCTAGGATACGGTTACAAAGAGGTCCTGTTGCTCAGATGAGGGGCTGACAGAATGTTGAGGATGATGGTTCTGGATGTAAAGCCTCAGCCTCTGATTGAACTGAGTACTTTTGGATCATTTGGAAGCATTCCTTTAACTAATACGCTTATGAAGAAACATCCCTGACAGGCGATATGGACTGATATGAACTCTGCTATGGGATGTTCACAGTCTGTTTCTTGCACCATAAATAATACTACCAGATCCCAAAATGTCTGATATCTTCTGTAATGCTTTTGTAGTATAACATCTTAGATTGAAGATAAAATAAACAAAGCCAGTAAGTTTTGATTATACTATGCTAGATTGAAATAACAAAGCATGAGCCTTAAATTATGAAAGCCCTTCTGACCACAATAAAAAATTGCTCAGTAGATTGTACACAGGATAAAGAAAAATGAAGACCTTTCTTTTGCATATTACCCAGCCTGATAAGCCAGAGTTGGTTTGCAGGCTGGCTGACACATGAATTCTCATGTCTCCAGTTTCATTGTCAGGAAGCCTGTGGGTGAATGGTTCTGATTTGAGCCCACTTTTATGGGGGAAGGAAACACCCACGCTAACAAATATTTGGGATGTTTTGAGGTAATGTTTTAATGTACTGAGCAATTACGTTGGCACTATATGAAAAAAGGAACTGAGTAACCCTTTCTTGCTAGGTTACTACACACCTAACAGATTTTAGCCACCTACACCTTTACAGATGCACGAGATGAGAATTTTTAATGTGCCTATAAAATATGTTGCTATCCCACCTTTCTCTTTTTTCCACTGCCTTTTCTTGCTTAACAACCTCTTGTTAGGAAGTTAGAAAAAAACACCAAGAATAGACAACTTAAATGACCTTTCTAATTTTCATGCATGTGAAGTTAGTGAAAAGGGCTCATTTTTAAACAAACAGAAAAAGAATCAAGCTGAGGTAAAACAAATGTGCCACGAAGATCCTGTGAAATGCATGATTGTATCTGGGCAGATAGATAATTATGTTGTATGAGATCTTATTTTTTGAACATCTGAAGTGTAGGTGGACTTGAGGAAACAAAGCTTTAAAGCTGAGTTTTATATTTATTATGTTGTCTTTGCACACTTGTCTCTCTTTCCTGTGGTGCCAGCCATCTGTCCAAGCCCATGTGCTTGGTAAGACATGTCATGGTATACCACAAGGCTCTTGGGTACGATTGCGTTTAGTCCGAATCTCAAACTCTGCGTTCTGCATGTAATTCTCCTCTATATTTGTCTTATGCCTGGGTGTGAGTTCAAGTCAAATATAAAACACCAAGGCATGCTATCCTTCAAGGAATGGCAATCCCTTATATTTAAATTAAAGAAAGAGATAGTATAATGGGGCCAAGCATCCAGCTAAAAAAAAAGTAAGTATATGTAAAGAGTAAAGAATGCTTCTCCTTGAAGTTTCATGGGCCATTTTGGAGACTGAGAAGCTGCTTGTTGGTGTAGTGGAGCACTAGGTACAGCCTGTACTGTGCAAAACAGGGCAGGCTGCATGGCAAGATGTCTTAGCAAGTCTGTAACAGAAATCAGAGCTATAAAGCATGCAAACTGAAGACTTTAAAGTTAGGTGTAAGTAAATAATTTGAAGTTATAACATCCTCACCCCCACCCCAAGTGAGTTAACCATATCATACACAGCATCAATTGGGGATAGAATTCTGCTTTATCAGCTTAAAAGTGATTAGAAAAATAATCAGAAACAAAAGCTTTTGCAACTGCATTTGTATTTCTGTTGCTTATTTTCAATACTCAGCATTTTCACAATGGGGAAATTTCTGGATCTGAATGATCCCCAAATTGTGAGAAAGAATATCTTGAGAGAACTGGAGATCATAAGCTAGAGTCTGATTCTACCGCATACATCCTGTGTGACTTTGGACAAGTGACACCACTTCAGGTGGTAAGAGTTTCTTTTAAACATTTTCAAAACTAAATATATCTGCATCTATCAACTTCATTGATTCACTGTTGCTCAAAAAACTCAACTGATAGTTTCTAGAAGAAAACAGGCTGGATGTGTATAACATCAGCTGTGACTTTGCATCAGATTTTCAGTTGAATTACACTTTTAAAAATGAGTACTACACCCTAGCTTTAAACTTTCAGTGTCAAGAAAACGCATTGGGAGCTATTGTAATTTTCCTCAATGAGTAAATAGTCTGAAATCTGTAAAAAACATGTCTTTATTTTAGCCCTAAATTTTCTAATCCAGCTTCCAGTATGGTTTGGATCTTGTCAAAACTTTGGCAGCTGGATTGAAATACCTGTTTTCCATGTTTTATTTATTCTCTGTAGAGGTTCTTAAGGGAAGTCTTTATCCCTCTAAGTTTTTTGATAAACTAAATAGCTTCAGGTCCCAGGGTGCCATTACAAGGCAAAAGTTTTGATTTCTCAGTCTCCAGGCTATCAACAACCCTCATAAATTGTGACCAGCATATGTGGATGTAGTGACAGTTACGGCTCTGTCAGTACAAATGAAATGTAGCCACGTAGGTCCTACTTGGGACTATATATTGGTCTTTCAGATATTCTGTGGGAGGTGCAGCTGTTGCTCCTCCATTACTCCAGAGTCCTCTCCAGTACTATTGCCAACCAACAGGAGTTCTCTCGATAACACCTATTTTCCTGGTGTTTAACTTCCACGGACAGAATAAAAAAGCGTGTTGTTTTCTTCCATTCAGCAGGCAAAATGATCTATTTGTTCAGCCCTGGGGAGCTTATCCTCTCCCTTCAGGGTTGTTATTTTCTGAAAATATGTGCCATCAGTAAACTTTACAGTGATTTTTCTTTATTCTAAGTTATCAAAAAGAACTGCATGTTTCATAAGGCTAAGAATCAACTCTTGCAGATCCTTCTGCTCTCTCAGAAACACACTGACTGATTCTCTAATTATCTTTGAGATCTGCCATGGATATTTTTAATGCATGCATTTGGTGCATCATGTCAATTTCAGACCATTTTAGCTCTTAATCAAAATGTCAAGCAATATTGAGTCCTGATTATAAAAATGGAGGTATGTTACAGCAGCATCCATTACCTTTATCAGTAAAACTGGGATCGTTAGGAGAGCTAACTACTTGGAAAAGATCTAATGGTTTTCCATAAATCATTAATCATTCTCTTAATTGTTCATTAAGAGAGTGTCAGCCACTCCCATATTTACCGATGCTGGTGGGATTGGTCTATTTTTAATTACTTTGTTTGAGCAACACTGTGAGTGCAACATTAGCTTTTTTCAGTCTTTAGGAAACTTCTTGATATTGCGAGAATTTTTGAAAATCAGTATTCAGTAACTAGAGAACTCCTTAATGAACTCTTAAAATTTGTAGATGGAAGTTTAAAATGTTTTTACTAGTTGCTGTCTTACATTGTATTGAGTTACAGTTAGCATTTCTGTAAAAATTCTGGAAATTCATATATAAATATTTTTTTTAATAAAATTACTGGAAAAGTTAGTCCTTCTTTATCAGCTTAAGGAAAGGCCAGAGAGAATGAACAAAGCACAAAGCGAGTGAAAACAAATTTTCCTCTAGGCAAATGGAGGGCAATGAATAATACTGTCTAATTATACGAACAATATAAATGATGTCAGTGGAACTGCCCTGTTAGTAAAGACGTGTGTAGTAGAAGTATATTTAGAACTTGTTGTAGATTGAAGTTAAAACTACAGCATGAATCTAATGATGAAATTGCAGTACTATGAAGAACTGAGTCATGCTGAGACAAAGACTGTGGTTCATGTAGCAAAACTTCAGCTATGTAAGATTTAGACATCTCTTCTAAACTAGCCATTTATGCCTTCTCTATAATTATTGGGGACACATAAGATGATCTGGAGTATAATTCATCCCATAGATGCTGAACAGCTGAGGATGGCTCAGCTGTCTTTTGTGGGTGCCCATCTGTCTTAAGGCAATCCAGTGAAATTAGATTAAACTAGATGAGTAATGCTTATCTGGTTAAAGACAGGTGAGATGAATTTCATCCAACATGAATGATCCAAAATGATCCATAGTGGAAAAAAACCCACACCACTATTCCAATCTTGTACAAAAATATTATCATTACACAATTTTTCCAAATGAGATCAGAGTTTACAGAAATAGAATAAAAGTGTCAGTTTAAATGCAGTTTGCATTTCAGACTTAGGGTATTTTTATTGCCTTTTCATAGAAAGCAACCCTTAGAGAAATGACAATTATCGTACAGCACTTCTCTCTAATTGGAATAAATCATCTCTCCTAAATAAAATACAGATACATTTATAATCATTGTATTACTGTGTGTCAGACATTTTATTAAAAGCAAAGCAGTACTCATTTGAAATTATTAACTGGATGTATTAGGTAGATTTACCTTGTGTCTCATACTTTGCTCATGCAGAATACAAAAGTTTCCAATTTAGATTTAGGTCTGTATGTGTTTAGATAGAGATTGTCCTTAGAAAAAAAGCCCCCGTCTTTGAAAAGCAGTCTTGACTCTGCTTCTTCTGTGTTCCATGGCAAAACAGAGTGTGCAGCCCTGTTTCCCAGGATGACTTGTTTTCTTCCTCCTCTCTCTCATCAAACCGAGTTCACTTTCTAGCACTCTAAGAAGGGAAAAAAAACAGTGATACGGTGCCCATTTCAGACCCAGTAAAGTGAAGAAGGGAGGCGACATGCTTGATTAATGATTACGATCTCGATACTCTTGTCAACAACATAGAGCACTTGTGGAGAGGAGCCCAGTACCCTTTTATGCTTCTCACAGATTCACTTGATTCATATTATAGATTCGGAATATCAGAGAATCACAGAATCACAGAAGGGTGTCCAAAGTCTCAGAAACAAAAAAGTTTCAGGAAAAAAAAAAGACTGGAAGAGTAACAGTCGTGATGGGAATGAAAAGAATCATAGAATCATAGAATGTTAGGGATTGGAAGGGACCTCAAAAGATCACCTAGTCCAATCCTCCTGCCGGAGCAGGAACACCCAGATGAGGTTACACAGGGAGGCATCCAGGTGAGTTTTGAATGTCTCCAGAGAAGGAAACTCCACAACCCCCCTGGGCAGCCTGTTCCAGTGCTCTGGCACCCTCACTGAGAAGTTTCTTCTCAAATTTAAGTGGAACCTCTTGTGTTCCAGCTTGAAACCATTACCCCCTGTCTTACTGTTGGTTGTCCCTGAGAAGAGCCTGGCTCCACCCTCGTCACACTCACCCTTTACATATTTATAAATGTTAATGAGGTCACCCCTCAAACTCCTCCAAGCTAAAGAGACCCAGCTCCCTCAGCCTTTCCTCATAAGGGAGATGCTCCACTCCCTTAACCATCTTTGTTGCCCTACGTTGGACTCTCTTCAACAGCTCCCTGTCCTTCTTGAACTGAGGGGCCCAGAACTGGACACAATATTCCAGATGCGGTCTCACCAGGGCAGAGTAGAGGGGGAGGAGAACCTCTCTCAACCTACCAGCCACCCCCCTTCTAATACACCCCAGGACGCCATCGGGCTTCTTGACCACAAGAGCACAGTGCTCATGGTCATCCTGCTGTCCACCAGGACCCCCAGGTCCCTTTCCCCTACACTGCTCTCCTCATGTGATCTGTGAGGAGTAACAAGTAATGCTCAGTAACAAAGAGAGAAGTTCTCCTTAACCAAATGTTAGTTGTTGACAAAAAAAGAAAAAATGGCCTTTCTGACAGATAAGAATCTGTGGATCTTCAAATATGTCAGCATTATTAAAAATCTTATACCTTAGAAAATTATTGGTAATATTTCAACAACAGGGAATGGTAACTGGGAACTCGTCTGTGAAAAGAGGTAGTGATTGACATTTCTCTGGAAGAACACTTCAGCCCCATTAGAAGACCATGTCACCAAATTAAAGGAAAAACAGCAAATATGCTTGTACTAAAATTCATAACTTTCAAAAAATGTTGTTACCAGGAGAGCAGGTAGCAGTGCGCATCAATTGCCTAGGGAAGACTGGAGAGCCCGTTAAGGTGACACGGGAATGTGGCCATCATGGCAGCCTATGGAATGTGTAAGTGGCGCAACAGTCTGGAGAAGCCTTGTTCTGGAATCAGCTGGCACTTTACTGGATGGAAAGGAGTGATGTGTTTGTTTAAAGGAAATTGCATACACATATATATATATACACATACAAATCACAGAATCACAGAATTACAGAATGGTTAGGGTTGGAAGGCACCTCTGGAGATAATCTAGTCCAACCCACCTGCTAAAGCAGGTACATCTGGAGTAGATATAGATGCTTATTTCCTTTGGCTGTGGGTGACATACATGCACGTGTACATGTTTGTACACAGGTATACATAGATAACACACCAAGACGTATACACCAGCAAAGAAGGTAAGGACTGGACTGAGTTGTCATACAGGCAATTAGGGCTGCTTTATATGTCCTATTTTGTCTAAGATACCTACAGGAAGATGGCATGTTTTACAGGCAACTTACAGCTCTCTGAAGCTTCAGCTGGAAGCTGGTAGACTACCTCCATAATGTCTAAAATGACAGTAGACACATATGTTTGGGTGTTTGAATCCCACCCTATATACTGCAGTGAGGAATGTAGGCTGTCACCAACTGCTTTATGTATTCACCTTGTAACGTATGTCACAATGGCCATAAATCAGAGAATATAGCATTTTATCTGTTCCCAGCAGTTTTACTTCATTATTGAGATGAGGTTCCCTCTCGCTAATTTCACCTGGTCAAAGTGTGCTTCAGTTTGTTACATTCCGTTTTGAGTCACCTTGCTTCCATTGTGGCTTGCTCACTCACTGAAGTGTATGAAGAGATGTGGCACACACCGTAAATACAGCTGGCTTCATAAACCAGTTTTGGTGTTTGAGGCTGTGAAAGAACCTCAAGTTTATTTTTAATTTTACTTTTTACTTTTACAATAGGAAGTGACTGACAAGTTCTTAATTAAAATCCACTGTAGAAATGCAGATCTGACACCCCTTAAGAAAAAAAACTTTCCTCTGTTAAAAATGTATATACATTTTACTAAGGAAACACAATACACTCAGTGCTAAGCTATAGTACTACATCTGTAGTATTTCCTATCAACAGTAAAGAGAGAATCATCTGGTACATGTACAAGAAGGGCCAGAAGGAGGATCTGGGGAATTACAGGCCTGTCAGCCTTACCTCAGTGCCAAAGGTCATGGAGCAGATCATCCTGAGTGACATTGCATGGTACATAAAAGAAAACCCAGCAGTCAGGCCCAATCAACACGGGTTTATGAAAGGGAGGTCCTGCTTGACCAACCTGATCTCCTTGTATGACAAGGTGACCCACTTAGTAGATGAAGGAAAGACTGTGGATGTTGTGTACTTAGACTTCAGTATAGCCTTTGACACCGTATCCCACAGCATTCTCCTAGACAAGCTGGCAGCTCACGTCCTGGATTGGTGTACTCTGCGATGGACAAAGAACTGGCTGGGTGGCTGAGCCCAAAAAGTTCTGGCAAATGGAGCCAAATCCAGTTGTCGGGTGGTCATGAGAGGTGTTCCCCATGGCTCAGTATTGGAGCCAGTTCTATTTTGACGTGTTGATTGACAGCCAGATGAACATAAGGCAGCAGTGTGCCAAGGTGGCCAAAAAGGCTGACAGCATCCTGGCTTGTATCAGGAACAGGGTGGCCAGCAGGATTAGAGAAGTGATTGTGCCCCTCTACTCAGCACTGGTGAGGCCCCACCTTGAATACTGTGTTTAGTTTTGGGCTCCTCATGATAAGAAGGACATTGAAGTGCCAGAGAGAGTTCAGAGAAGGGCGACGAAGCTGGTGAGGGGCCTGGAGCACAAGTCTGATGAGGAGCGGCTGAGGGAATTGGGGTTGTTTTGCCTGGAGAAAAGGAGGCTGAGGGGAGACCTTATCGCTGTCTACAACTACCTGAAAGGAGGTTGTAGCATGGAGGGTGTTGGTCTCTTCTCCCAAGTACCAAGTCACAGGACGTGAGGAAATGGCCTCAAGTTGCACCAGGGGAGGTTTAGATTGGATATTAGGAAAAAATTCTTCACGGAAAGGATTGTCAGGCATTGGAACAGGCTGCCCAGGGAAGTGGTGGAGTCACCATCCCTGAAGGTGTTTAAAAAGTGTTTAGATGAGGTTCTTACGGACATGGCTTAGTGCTAGAGTTAGGTTATGGCTGGAGTTGATGATCTTAAGGGTCTCTTCCAATCAAAGAGATTCTATGATACATTATTTCTCCATTGAAACAGTACTTTTCCCTATTTTTAAAAGGATCTATGTTATTATAAACTTTCAAATATAGTAGTATTATAAATTATTTTGCTTGTAGAAGTAAACTGATTTTCTCCAACAGTTCAGTTTAATATATCCTGGCGAGCATGCTCTTCATGCTTTGAAAGCCAGCTATTTTTGCACAGTGGTCCATGTTATCACATTGTGTGATGTGCAGAAGCAAGCAAGCGTTGTGTCCCTGTCTGCAACTCTTCCCCCCCCCGTAATAGCATAATTGACAATCTTGCCATGGAAGTTTTAATGGGATCAATTATAAATCTGCAGTTCTAAGAATAACTCTTTGTTTAGAAGTATCCCAGCTAGTCTAAAGACTGGGACATGAGAATGTTCCTAGGACTCAGCAGTAGCCTTGATCCATTTTGTGACTTAAACTTTGGGATGAGAACCACATGTACTGCATGCTTCCTATGCCTTGCTTTCCATGAGCTGTGAACTCTGACTGTATTATTTGAAATTTCAGTTGGTTCACTTCTACAACAGATCTAACTTTTGTTCTGACTGTATCTCAAGAAGAAAAGCATTTCCACATTTGCCACTGTCAGAGTTCAATACTGTCTGACCAGGAGGAGGGTTAAATATTTATTATCAAATTTACTTCTTTAATATACTTGGGATTTTGATTTATCAAAGTGATGCAGTAGTGTACTGAAATCACAACAGAAAAATAACATACCACTTGCAGTATTCTAGTTGAATCACAGTACAAATATGTTTCTCCGTATGCTCACTGTCATGATGCTGGACATTCCCCATCCCTAAGAAGCCATGCATGGGTTGAAGCCAGATCAAGCTCCATTTCAAATTTGTTCTATTAGTTGAGCAGATTTTATACTTTATGTTGAGCTGAGCCATGCATATGCCCTCCCAGCCCTGGCATGCTGGTCTGTGTAGCTCAGGAAGACTTTATTCTGTGTTAATTATCTCAGGGAAATTGATGATTCAGTGATGCAGCTGTCTTATCTAAAACCAACATTGCCATCCAGCCTCCCTGGTGTTGACATTTTTTTTTTATGATACATTCTTCCTCAAGCTAACTCAGTTTTTTTTTCCCTTCTTCTCTGAACTCTCCTCCATTGTGGAGATGTGCTGATCAGTCACAGCAACATGAGAGCTGCTTTCTCTCATGTGTAAATTCACAATATATTTTCCCAACAAATGCATTGCATGCAGTAGAAATATTACATACCAAAGTTTGCTTCTGGAACAGAAGTGCACAGAAGATGGTAACAGCCTAACACAATACAAACTGCAGAACACAGCACCTATTCTTACCTACCTATTCCTTTTAATTGAGTATGACTGTAGCAAGTTCTTAGTTACAATATGCCTTCTGAAAAATCTTCTGAAATATTATTTTTAAAATTTATTTGAGATTATACTCTACTTTGAAACACAACAATCTAAAAACTCTGAGAAAGTAGATACCTCAGAACTCATCATCCCCATGATGCTTGTGTTAACACTGAAGGAAGATAGGGAGTCAATACAGATATTTTGCTCGGAAACATAATGCAAGAACTAATGCTTTTCCATAACTGAGTCATATAGCGTATAAAATCATGCAGAAAAGTCATTGATCAGGTGAATCAAATGACTAAGAGTATAAAAATTACGACTTGGCTCTTTTGCCTCTCAGATAAGATTTTTTATTCTTTCTTTTTAAGTAGTCGGTGGGAGAATACAAAAAGTGTTGTTTTTCTGGTCTTTTTTCTCAATAAATCCTTTCTGAATAAAGCATGCAACATGAGAACGCAGCATTCTAAATAGGCCACTTCTACAAATTGTTTGGGTTTTTTTTACTTCATTCATGTAATACAGTGCAGGTTATTAAATGGGTTACAAGACTATTTCAGTGGAGATATTGCTAGATTAACCCAAAGTAAGTGTCCAGGTTTGCCTTTATGTATAAGACAACATCACTGCAGTTTCTGAATAAGTCACAAGCATAAAAAATGAGGTATGAAGGAATAAAGGGACTCACCCAAATACAGTCTACAGTTCTGTCTATGTAAGTAAATTAAATACACCTGATAATATTTCCAGACAAACCAGTATTTATTAGAATTTATTCGATCACAGATTTTATAGTAGGGTTAGATGTATAACAAAGATTTCTTTAGACTTACAGTTGTTCGTGGTCCTAGTCTGGAAATGTACAGCATAATGCTGAATATATGTTTTGACTCTAAGGCTAAGCTCCATGGCTGTCCAGCTTGGCCAGCTCTTGGAATGCCATCATAAAAGTCCCTTAATGGGTGAATAAGGTGGGTATCTTCAAGTATCTGTCCTCCCTAAGTCCTTTCAAAACACTTCTACATGCACTTTTAAGATAGTTCAGAGGAAACTAAGGGTTATTATATAGAAAGGGAGCCTGAACCACAAAATCATCTTGTACCTGCTCACTCTCTGCCAAGTGACTGCTAATGGCATGATGCTTATTTTGGTTCTGGGTCATTACTGGTAGCTCTTTCAAAGCCATTAAACTGACCTTCTGTTGCCACCAAAAAGGCAGAATTTGATTGACAGTAGTAATAAAGAACATTTTGTGAAGTCTTCTTTTCCTTTTATTAACTAGAGAAATTAGGTTAGTTGTCACACTGATTTAAATTATTCAAACTTCATTTTTGTACACTAATTTTTGTAATTTGAAGCCTAAGAGGGAGGGAGTGCTATGCTTGTCTGTGAGAAGTGACAATGATTGATACATCTCGGAGAGAACTGTAACTTTCTAGTGATTCTCTGGTCTTTCCTTAATTTCCATAATTTACTGAACTGTAGAGAAAAATGAGGTCTATACTGGTTGGCTACTCTCTTAATTGTTTATTTGCTCCTTCTATACTGAAGAATACATTTACCCACTTCTCTGATTAGATAATAAATTATTTGCCTCTCCTTTCTTTTTGGATAACTGGTGAATGCCTTAGATCTATTTTTCAACTAGTTAAACTAGGGAGGTAGAGTGTTTTATATATCTGCTCTGCTGATGGTAGTAGAGGTGTCTTCAGATAGCACTTTATATCCACACCATGTGTAACATTCCAACTTGGGTTGATAGGCTTCGGAGAAACACCCATAACTATGTGATTGTACAATGGTGTGTGAAAACTGGAATTTATTTCACCTGTTTTAGTTGCAGAAATCTACAACTGGACTAATCCTCTTATCTATACCCCATACTTCAGAGAAATGGTCACTTCTAAGAAGTTATTTATCTGACCTATTTTAAATGTTTGCTTTAGGAAGAGATTAATCATGCCCTGCTACCACTTATTTCTCTCCATTGGCAACATGAGTGTATTACTTCAGAGACAGATGTCTGCACGGTAGACATCAGCATTATATCGGACTCCTACTTGATATTATATATTATAATATTATATATTATAATGTGCATATATGTTGTACAGGCCTGAGGTGTCAGTAGTTCCCAAAGCCAGTAGTTCCCAAAGCAGGTTCTACTATTTGCCTCCAGACTGGTGCTGAGCTTGGAGCTTTGTCCCATGGCAGTGTTAGCAAAGAAGAGCAAAAATGTGAGGGATTGAAAATAATTACATTTTTCAGATTATATGTGTGCCTAACTGCCTTGACTCTATTTTGCAGTCTTTTGTCTGTCTTTGTCTCTACATGTTCTTGGAAATATACTTTCTAAACGTTAATATTTCCTAACTCCGTATCCTCAATTTCAAAGTGAGCTTTGTGTGCTAAAAAAAAAAAAAAAATCTGTCTCAAAAGTGTGAATAAGAATTCTGCAAGAAAGATAAAAGCCAATTGCAATTGAAGTCAGGCTACATAAACTATACCTCAAAGAAAGGATTGCATAAGGTACAAATTTGTTGCTTTGAGCAACGGTTTTTTACAGATTTGTTCTGACCAATGGAACAGAGAGTTGAAGATGGACTTGTTATTTACTTGTTATTTGTCATGTTCTTATATGCTTTGAGCTGCAGGTTACATTATTCTACCTCAGCTAGGCATATAACTATATAATTAACTCCATAGCCATCTAGACTATTTTTTTTAAAATTCAGATATTTTTAAAATATATACTCAAGGCAGTGTAAAGGCTCATTAAAATAAAACACAATTCCCCCTTTCTCTCAACTGCCTCAAATACTGTGAGTTACTTCAGAAATTTGTAGCTCAGGGGTTTAGTACACGAAGTTGACTCTATCACATCAGGACTTTTGAAACATGTATTTGACTTTCTCTTCACAGGAAAAGCAAATAAATTACTGATAATCCTGTTTAAAAAGAAAACACGTAAGAACAAAAGCAAATGCTTCATTCAATGAACAGTCATATTTAACGTTCAGTGCATCATCTGACTTGTCTTTGTTGGTTTTGGGGGGTTTATTTATTTATTTATTTCTAAAGGAACCTTTCTGTCTGAAACCTTCTATAACACAAAGTCTATCAATGTATTCCATTAAGAGCTTCAGTAAAATTAGTTTTTATCAAAGGATGTGACATTCAGCAATTTATCAAAGAAGATCCTTTGGATGATAGTATTTTGCCTAGTGTCTGACTTACTTGGGTTTATGCAGTACCTTTTTATTCCAAGCAAAAAGTAAGACATTTTTATGTTGAGAATAACAGAAGAAGCTAGAGTCGTTGGAGAGGGCCAGGTAACTTTGTAAAGTCCTCTTGACTCACTCCTGCAGAGGTTGCTCCTGTAGAGCACAAAAAACATGCTGCATTTTAAGAAATCTCAGAAATTCACCTGCAGTTGCTGGTTCATCCAGGACTCTTTAATTTCACAGTCATGCAATGGAGATGAACACCAGGATCAGCAGGATCCTTCCTGGTTTCAAAAGTAGTGAACTTTACTGCCTACTTACATAAGGGTGGTGCCACTCCTCTGTTTACAAGATGAATGTCTCTAAATGTGGACAGTATCCCTCAAACACCATGAGAAAATGTGTCTTTTGAGTTCCTTCAGACTATACAGGGTGTTTCAAAAAGATGGTGCCAATTTGCAATTACACTCTGTGACTTTTTCTGTGGAGATACGTCAAAGACTGTAGAGGATTTATAAAAAGGTTACTAAGACTTGATAACTCATTAAACCATTTGTAAATTTTTGTATAATTGTAATACGTTGCCATCATGAAACATACTGCTTTGAAATCAGGTCCATCTTTTTGAAACACTCTGTATATAGGCTGAAAAGTTTTCATTGAGACAAGAGAAAGTTCCAGTATATTTCACACTTCCAGCCTTTCTCAATAAAGGCTGGTGTTTTTTCTTGAAGTGGGAACTAAATACTTAATATAAAAAGTAATTTAATTGCCTGTATCAAAAAAGCAGATGTGTCCCTAAAAAACAGATTTCAGAAAAAAGAAAAGACTGTGTTGTATTCAGACCTGCTACTATCAGATGTCATTTGTGTCTCGGGGTTATATGTCTCCATTGCTGCCCAGGAGGTAAACCCTAGCAACCAACGAGGGACTGAGTTAGACGCTGCAAGTGTGATGTTTAAGGTAAATGCTGAGACAAATAATGTATATAAACCATTCAAATGTGTCTAAAATATCTCTTAAAACTACATAAATCTAGAAGGTTGCAATGAGTTTTGTATATCAAGGAGCTAGGAACTGAGACCTCTGGGAAATTCACCTTCAATGATTTCAGAAATTCCTAACCCAAGCTGTCCTTTCTGCTCTTCTGGTGAATGTGATCATACTTAGAAAATCAGAGATAAGTGAACATGTACTGGTTCATGACGCAAAAGAAAAACTTATAATTATATTAGATTTCTTCATCCTCTTTATTAATATAATAGATTGATGAAATGAGAATAAATAACATGCTGAAACCTCAAATGCATCATGGAAGAAATTTCTTTTCAGTACTACATGTAAATGTATACTTGGAAATTTCATATTATTTTTGTTAAGAACCATTTAGGTTTCAACATGTATTTAAACAGTGAAGCTGACTGGATGATAGACAGCAGCCTCTTTTGTACACCAGCCTCCTCTGTGAGGACTGATATACCGTTGATGCTGGAATTTAATTAAAATGCCTGTTACGAATATATCTCTATAAATATCTTGTCTTCAGTCTGATAGATATTTAATTTATTTCAAAATCTTTATTTAAGCTGCACAAAGTAGAGCTTTCTTCTTTTCAAGGATAAAGTGAATAAGAATGAAATCTCTTCCTTTTGTTTTCCAGTGGAAGTCTACTGCCGGTAATGCTTTTAACTCATGTTTTATCATTAGCCTATTGCTACCAGAAGATATAAAAGTACAGAAATTTCACAGCAACTTCTGAGTCATCACGTTCAGCCCTGTGTCAAAGACAAACTGAACAAACTCACCTATAAATGCATTAAGTTATGTTTAAAAAGCCACACTGAGTGCTTTGCGTTACACTTGTGGAAAAGCAAGTCTAGAGCCTCACATTTGGACTGCTAGGTGACTCCTTTTTCTAATTTAATCTGGAAACGTATTCGTGGTCCCCCAACACCTGTTGTATGTGTTAAAGCTATTCCTTGCCTTTGTTTACCTTGCCACTGGATTTGCAGCAAGCACTTAGGTGTCTGTGTTGCATTTACCCAGCAAGATTTTGGTAGCAGGGGGCTGCAGGGGTGGCTTCTGACAGAAGACACTGGAGGCTGCCCCCATGTCTGACAGAGCCAGTTCCAAACAGCCCTAAGAGGGACCTGTCCCTAGCCCATCAGCGATGTTGGTAGCACCTCTATGACAACATATTTGAGAAAGAGTAAAAAATGCTGGAAGAGAAGTAAGAATATATGAGAGAAACAACTCTGCAGATGCCAAGGTCAGTGATGAGAGAGAGGGAGGAGGTGTTGGAGGCACCCAGAGGAGAGATTCCTCTGCGGCCCATGGTGAAGACCGTGGTGAAGGGGGGTTTTTAGGGACATGGTTTAGTGCTAGAGTTAGGTTACGGTTGGACTCAACAATCTTAAGAGTCTCTTCCGACCAAAATGATTCTATGATTCTACGAAGCAGGTTGTTCCCCTGAAGCCCATGGAGGACAACAGTGGAACGTATATCCACACTACAGCCTGTGGTGGATCCGACACTGGAGCAGGCGGGTGTGCCCTGAAGGAAGCTACACCTTGTGGAGTCTCCACACTGAAGCAAGGTCCTGACAGGACCTGTGACCACATAAGGGACCCATGCTGGAGTAGCCCGTTCCTGAAGAAATGCACCCTAGGGAAAGGTTCCACGCTGGAGCAGTTTGGGAAAAACTGCAGCTGGTGGGAAGGACACATGTTTGAGTGTCTTCGTGAAGAGTTGTCTCCTGTGGGAGGGACCTCCATGCTGGAGTATGTGGAGAGCATGAGGAGGAAGGAGCAGCAGAGACAAAGTGTTAGGAACTGACCACAGTCCCCATCCCCCGTAGCCTTGCACTGCTCATAGGGAGGAGGCAGAAGAGTTGGTAATGAAGTTGAGCCAAGAGGAAGGAAGAGGTAGGGGGAAGGTGTTTTACATTTGTTCTTGTTTCTCATTATCCTCCTCTCTTTGACTAGAAATAAATTAATTCCCTCAAGTCAAGTCTGTTTTGCCCATTATGGTAACGGCTGAGTGACTTCCCTGTCCCTGTCCCTGTCCCTGTCCCTGTCCCTGTCCCATGACCTTCTCATCTTATTTTCTTCCCCGTCCTGTTGATGGAAGGAGAGTGACAGAGGAGCTTGGTGGGCACCTGGCAGCCACCACAGTCTTTTGTGGCACCCAACGTGAGACTCTTTGGAACTCAATATCAGGATAGTAATTGGGAGAGGTTAATGGGCAAAACGTGGTCTGAACAATGTTAGAGAACAGATAACTGGGGGGAGTTTTTGTTGTAATTGTGGCAAACGGACGAGGGGTGGAGCATGTGTAGATTGTCCACATTTGTTGGTGTTGTGATGATGTTATTTTGATTTTGTTGTGTTTATAAGAAAATGAGATCTTTTAAGGATTAATAATTTAATCTAAATTTAATTAATTGTCAGGAGTGGACAGCCAGCAGACAATGGATGCAGAAATGCCTTTGCCAGTACAGGAAGAAAGTTAAGCACTTGCAAAGTGTTATCCTGTCATGAATACCTGCCTTTTTTAGGCACCTGACCTAGTATAATTTTCTTTGCAGACCTTCTGTTCCAGTTCTTTCAGGCTTTTGTTTACATTTGTGGCACCTTTTGAGGTTCTAACTTATACAGGATCTGGAGTCCTTTCTCTGGAGACAGATTCAGATGGAAAAAGCATTAGAAAAGCTATATTGTTGTGTGCAGATTATCTCTTTGTTATAAATAAAAATTTAATTTCATACCTTAAAAGATATCATTTCTAGATCCACAACTATCTATAATGCTAATCTTTACTACTGAAAAATTACATTTCTTCTTCTTGAGCCATTTTTGGGTTTCCATCTGTGAAAAGACAGATTTTTGTATTAATGCTAATTTATTTGAAAATCAGAAGCTAAATTAATCAGCTTTGGATAAGCCTTAATTAATGATCACTTCAAAATATAGCTCTGCTAGAGCCACTGGGAAAGACCCTTTCTTTGAGCAATTTGTTTGTTTGCTAAGGTGCGCTTGCACCCTGTTCCTTTTTTTCTGGGTCAGTATCCAGTTCTGCCCATCTGTTGAATAACTGTAGATTTATCATCAGCACCACAGCTTGCTTATAATTTTAAATAATTTTTCTTCAGCAAAAGCAGAAAGTTTACGCTACTAACTTCACCTGAAAGTAGATCTATTATTTATCCAGCACATCTTTTTGCCTACCATGAATTAGTTGTTAATTGCAGAGAAACAGAGTACATTAGAAAACAGAGTACATTAAGAAAATTCAACCCACAGGTAACATTTAGGTGTTCTTAAGACGTTAAAATTCATAGATATTGCAAAACAATAAATCGGTAAAAAGACCATAAGTAGTATTTTTTCTGTTGCTCCTTCTTTAAAAAAAAGATGCTGATGGGCATCTTGGCCACACCAAAATCCCGCTGGAACCAATTTTTTATAGGTGCCTTTAGTGGGTCTGACCTATTCTTTGATTTTCCTCATGGGCAATAACTATCTATTTATAATTTTTCCTCATCTCTCACTGACACTTTATCTATCCTCTCAGCTTGGTCCCAACAGTCCCATTGCACCTGCAACGTTAGTACTTTATCGTCATGCAGAATTCCAGCTAAATTACTGCAACCCTGCATAGAAGCAAAGGGCCATTCATTGAAAGTAAAATGAAAGAGTCCCAGTGTATTAGAAAGTTAAATGGTGCCAGACAACAGTACTTGACTGTAGAAATCAGCTCACTCCAGGTTGTTAGAAGAGTCCAGGCCATAAATTTGAGCTCTGCCAGCTAGTCATCACTCTCAGACAATACCTGGGAATAGTCTGGGTGTTAGAACAGACCAGGGACAACTTTTAAAAGGCAGTTGCTTATTTTTGGAGAGTAGGGAAGTTTGAGAATATGGAGATAGCTCTTCCACACCAATTGCGTTAGAACTGGAAGCCATTTTGACTATGTTTAATTTACTGCATAGACATATCCTTAATGTCTCATGGCATGGTACCCACTGGTGAAGTACCTTAAAGTCAAGTGCTCCCTTACCATCAGTAGCAATCCAAGGGTTTATGGAGTGGCAAGCATAACATAAATCTCATGTTAGCACTACCACAGAACAAGAGTGTGGGTGGGATGCTGCTGGTCTTGGCTGCTTGGTCTCCACAGTGTGTTGTTGCTGACAGCTGCAGGTGCCTTATCTTGCAGAGACATTCATACCACATCACTCCAGCTACACAGTGGATAAATAGTTCAGTGCTTCCATCTCAGCAAGCTCCTCTGGTACATAAGCAAAATGGAGATGATGTATTCCTATTCCACAAGGAACAGCAACAGCGAAGTAAACCTTATTTTGCCTTTTTCTTGCAAAGGTGTGAATACAGTAATGTGAAGAAAACCTCTCACATATCAGCACAGGAGGTCATAGCTGCATGTTAATCCATGCTCCAGGTCATGTCTGTCATCCTTTCTTTCCACCGTGTGGCTCCTACCATCATCAGCTATCATTTCATCAGCTCATACCATCACTGTTTCCTGATCCCTTTTCTAGTTCTTCTGGGAGGAGGACATCCCAACAGCTATCCTCTGCCTAATTCACTTGTAACATCACATGGTATCCACTGGAAAGCAAAATATAGGTTCTTTTAACCAGTCTGTAGAGACTGTTTTGGATTATAAAAGTGTACGTTGGAAAAAAATGGAAAAATCTTTACAAATCCATGTTATAATGTGAAGTGAACAAGAATTTGAGAATAGAGACCCAAAGGAAAAGTTGTGCTATGTCATTCTATGCTATGCTATATGTTCCTGTGCTATATTTGCAGTAGTATCGTACTCACTGTGCACACAGAAAAGCAAAAGGCTTTCCTTCTTAATGTATCTAGAGAAATGAAGTTGTAATGGTGAAAATTTAAAGATAAACAGTCACATGTTATTTCAGCTTCTTCTTCAGTGATAATATTAACCTGGCTATGAGTGGAATTGTCAGCTGAAAAAACAAGGAAACTGATTTTTTCAACATAGTGTATTTTATCAAATATCCTGCAGTAAAAATGGAAAGGAAAATGAATAAAAACATTTTTTCTGCATCTGGTGCACCAGGTAGGAACAGTGTTTAGTTATGTAACTGTAATTTTACAGGTAAGATTAACTGCTGCTGTTTACTCACTTCCAACATAAATGTTGGCAGATTGGTTAAGCAGGTGCCTGCCATTTCTGTGGCTGCTTTATTCTTCAAGGAGACCTTCTTCCTAAGTTTGCATAAAGATGAACTGACATCAAAAGAGGGAAAATAAGTTTCAGAAATTATTTTAAACACAGAATTTGAAACATAATTACTCGATTAAATCTCACATTTTGAATGAGGTCATTGTGTGAAATTTTGTTTTATTCATAAGAAGACAAGAAAAATAATTAGGATCTTATAATCTTACTTTCATCGCATGACTATTAAATGTACTGAGCTTCTGCATACTGGATTTTTTTTGGGTACCTAAAATGACCCAATCATTTTTGGTTTTCACAATCCCAACTATACATTATATTTATAAAATTTATGCACTGTACAACTTATGACTTTGAATAAGGACTGGATACCCAATATCAGTAAGTATAACATTATCTTAAAAGAAGAAAATCTAAAAAAGAAATGAAAGAAAAAAGATATTATGCAGATAGTGACCCTAATACTGAACCTGTGGTTTTTTTCAGAAAGTACACGTTATTATTTTTTAGCATTTTTGCCTTTTAAAAAAAATAATTTGATTCTCAAATCTTTAGAGTTGCTAAAATGTAGATGCAATGGCAAGAAATTTTAGTTGAATTTTCTTAAGTGATATAGATCAAAATGAGAAAAAAAAAGCAGGTGTCATGTAAGATGTCTAATTTGAGTGGAGAATACAGAGCAGACACAGTGCATGAGTTTGGGAGAAGAAGGAAAAAGAGATTCATGGTGCTTCATGGAAGGTTGGAGGAAAGTCCTGGGATTCTGCTCTCTCACTGCTATATTTCTGTTTTGTCCAGCGTTTAACACGTCCATCTTCTATTTTCAGTCCTGTAGGGTGTTGGTGGCAAAGTTTTGGTAGCAGGAGGGGAAGCTGCATCTGTGAGGAGAGGCCAGAGGCTACCCCTTGCTGGATACAGCCAGTTCCAGATGGCTCCAAAAGAGACCTGCTGCAGGGCACAGCTGAGCCTGTCAGCCAAGCTGGTGGCACCTCTGGGAAAACATATTTAAGAAAGGGCAAAATGCCAGAACTGTGTTTTGGAACTGTGCTTCTGTTTCAATTTATCTCATAGATTGTACCTAACAGATTACTGATGTTGATATTTCAGTGAAAAGCTATTGAAAAGATAATAAAACATTTTAAAAAAAGGAGAAAAGAAAAAAAGAAAAAAAAATCATGCTTTATCCTAGGAATGCTTTGAGGAGTAGTAGAATGGTCTGTGCACTGAGATCTCTTCATCTTAAACCTCCCTTACTGCTCCCTATTTAAAACCAGACCTAGCAGAAGACCCTATTCATGGGTGTGGAGAAAGGTCAGAATAAAACACACTGTTGTTCCATGGCCTGTAAATGTCCCAGAGAAAAAAAGGCTGACGTTAAACACAGTCTTTGATATAAACCTAAATACGTTGAGGTGTGTAAAGTGAAAATTTGTTTCCATTAACTTCTGTGGCTGGACCTCTCCTGGTGTACATGGTGATCATCGAGGTCTGTACCCCTTGACTCCATGCAGTTCAGTGATCTCCTATGCTTCCCAGGTGGATGTGAGTGGATCTCTTCCTGTGTTACTAAGTTGGCATACAGGTAATAACTCTTCAACAGGACACCATACATTTTGCAGGATTCGTTTGCATCTCATTCACAGGTATTGCTGTGAGACTCAGATCCAAAGAAGCCCAGTTTCCTGAAGATTTGTTATGCAGAGGTGAGCTCCTCTGCCTATGTGACTTCTGACACCAGGCTCACTCAGCTCTTCCATAACGTGGGCATCAGCAGAAACTCGCTTCCCTCGCCAGCCTGTTCCCACAAAACTGGTGTATTTAAGAGCTCCGTCTGTCTGTCATACCTGGTTGAAACATATTTCTCGTGACTTTATATTTAGATAGCCTTTGGTTAAAAAGCACCTGCTTTCTAGCATAAATTAAGAATGTGAAACTTATCTAGGAATCACAGATGCCCGATCATGGAAGAAAACCCAGATAACTCTAGGGCAACTGGAACTTACAGAGCTTGGGCTCTGGCACATTTGTATCTTAGAGTTAAATTAACTCATATCTGCTAAGGTGTGAGCTTGGATCAAAGCTTTCACATCAAGAAGTCATCATAACATCTCATTTCCAAGCATAAATTCTTCCCTCTGGTTCTGAGTATTTGAACCCAAAGTCTTTTTTATTTATTTTATAACTTTACACCTCTTGCCAATCTTCCATCACCTGCTTTCTTATCCAAAATGTGGATGAAAACCAGGCAGAATTCTCACTTTGTGGCAGATGGGTTTTGATTCTTCTCTGTCAGGCAAACTTCTGATACTACATGGAATATTTTCAATTGTTGAAAGTGAGAACACTTAGAAAATGTGGATAATGCAAGCAGTTCATGAAAATGCGCTAGAGGCGCTGTCCAGTTTCAAAGTTACTGAGGAAAAAACCTAAAACATTATCATAAAGATATTAATAAAAATATTATGTGAGACAGTCATACTTCACTGTAGTGGAGGAGCTCCCAGCAGAATGGCTTTGAGCTCTGTGTGTGTGTATGTCCATGTGTCTGAAAGTGGGGTAAGAAAGGAAGGCTTAAGCCAGGTGACATGAAGGGTGAACATATCTAACAGCAGAGACACTATCAATATATTGGGTTTATGGGTTTTGGTAGCGGGGGGGACTGCAGGGAGGACCTCTGTGAGAAGACATCAGGGTCTGCCCGTGTCAGGGACAGCCAACCCACCACAGGACACAGCTGAGGCCATCAGTGATACTGGTGGCACTTTTGTGATAGCATGCTTAAGAAAGGGTAAAAATGCTATGCAACAGCTGTGAGAGAGGAGGGGAAAATAACAAACCAACCCTTTTTTAGTTTTATCTTTGCTTCTCTTACATTATTTTTAATTGGCAATAAATTAAATTAATCTTCCCAAAGTTTCATCCGTTTTGCCCATAATAGTAAATGGTAAGAGATCTCCCTGTCCTTATTTTAATCCACAATATTTTTTCATCTTATATTCTTCCCCCATCTTGTTAGGGAAGTGAGATGATAGAGCTGCTGGGTGAGAATCTGGCAGCAAGTCAAGTTGAAACCCAGTACACATACCAAATTATGAGTTAGTGGAATAAATAAGCTTTGATCACTTCCTCCTCTCCAGGAAAAATTGTTGTAATTTGTTTGTCATCATCCCCCTCTCAGACCTGTGCATTTACAGAGGTAGATAGTGTAGGATATGTGGCAAATTTTGAGGGTTTCTCAAGAAGGTACAGCTTCTTGTCACCATGATCCCTTGAAGACAGGTGTCTAAACTGTGACCTCTCTCAAGGATGCGTGGATTGCTGTGTAAGGACAATTTATAATGGCACAGAAAATAGTGTAGCTGCATAGTCATTATATGTCAAGTGGTGGTTATATGCCACTAGGAGGGAAGTCAAATCCTCCAAGTTAAACCAGCTGGGTGCAGTTTTGAAATGTCATTTTAGAAGTGCTGGCATAAGGTAAATTTTACAAGTAGAACTGTAGGACTAACTCTTATTCATGGTGAATATAATCTCAAGGCAAACAAAACTAAAGAAATAAACAGAAATGTAGACCAAAAAAATCAAGAAAAAAACCATATTTTATTCCATAGCTCTTTTTGTTATTTTCCATGAAAAAAGTATAAGACTTATATTTTACATGTGCGAACACTGATGCACTTTTAAGAGTCTTGCCAGGAAGATATGTCTGCTCTTTTCTGAACATAACCAAAGGTGGGAACCTTGGCTTTTTCCTGCTTAGCACTTTATTCCCAGTTGGGTTTGCCTCTTGCCTACCCTGACTGCAGCAGTCCTTATGGCTCCAGCATAAGTCATACTTCTCCTCTCTTGATAGGGGTGGGCAAAAGCTTGTTAACAGCACACAAAACCCAAACAGAAACTAATCAAACATTTTCACTAGCTTTTCCACAGATTTTGAACACCATCGAATGTTTCTAAATGCAAAAGTAAATTAGAATGAAAAAATATCTGACTGAAATGTTTGCAACACTTACACTTTTATTTCTGTTGGATTGCAGTAAAAATTAGTCCTTGTTACTACACAGCTGCTTTGATTCAAGTGTCTGCAAGTGTCCTTAGGTCTTCCTCTGCAAAGTTGCTTCTCATTAGATGGACCCCAGCCTGCTTTTTTGCATGGAGTTATTACAAAAGGTACTTCACTAACAAAGCTCTGTCTGTTGCTGGACATTTTCACAGTATTACATTTTAGCTTTTGATTTGTTATACAAGGAATTGCGGTATTTTCTTTCTTTTTCACAAGTCTCAATATACTTCACACGTAGACATCTGATAGTTTGTCCAAGATTATTCACCACATTTGGGAAGTCTGGGAGAGAATCAAATCTTTGTGACTCCTCATCCACAATTTGAGAAATTAAATAATTAACTAGGAAGGTACTATGTTAATAGCTCCTACCCAAACGTTAGTGAGAGATCTGCCATTCATGGGAGAACTATTGTCTGTGCAGCAAAGAAGGTTAACAGTATCTTGGGCTGCATTAGGCAAAGCATTGTCAGCAAGTTGAGCAAGATGATCCTTCTCTCTGCTTAGCACTGATGAGGCCACACCTGGAGTATTGTGTCCAGTTCCGGGTTCTCCCGTACAAGAGAGAAATGGAGTTAATGGAGAGAGAGTCCAACAAAGGGACGTTAAGACAATGAATGGGCTGGAACATTTCTCATATGAGGACAGGCTGAGAGAATTTGGACTTCTCTGCCTAAGGAAGAGAAGGCTTCGGGGGTATCTCATCAATATGTATAAATACCTGATGGAAGGGTGTAATGGAGAGGGAGATGCGCTCTTTTCAGTGGTGCTCAGCTTTGCCAGTCAGAATTGTAGTTCTGCTTCATTAGAGAAAAACACTTCCTTGTTGCCACTACGGGATCTGTTCTTATTGCCTGCTAATCGGGTTGTAACATAAACTGTGCATAAGTAATCCTAATTGTAGCCATAACTATTGCATATCTCTAATCAGGGGACTTCTGAACCTCTTGCTTTAATATTCACAAATAATAATTTTGTTTTTCTCTACAGCTGTTGAAGTCACTCATTCCAGTTTTATGGTTTTGTGGAAATGGAGTTTTATTTTTAATATGTGCATGAAAAATGGAAAATCAGTTTTTATAAATGAGTAAAATTACCATTTCTGTAAAATCATTAAAATAAGAGATTTTGGGTAAACGAAAAAATACAGGGAAATGTACCCATGTGTTAGAAACCATTGTACACTTGCAAAAGAATATTTAATTTTAATTGGGTATAAATGCCAGCCAGCTTCCAAGCCTGCGAATTCACAACTGTGGAAAACGCAATTTTAGGATGCTCTTAGATCACCAGGGTTTAGAAAGGGTGGCATTACAGTGAATTCACAGTGCTGATCAATTAGAAATCAGTGACTAACTGAATAAAAGGCTCCTCCATCTGAGTCAATTCATCTGGATGAGTGATTTTTGAGGAAGGCAGAGGCGAGGGACTAACAACAGCTTCTCTGGGGGTCTTCCTGGTCTCTCTGGTATGTATATAGCACCTAAACCTGGCTGATCATTGCTTACTATACTGTCACTTCTCCACAGGACACTTTGCTTTATTCTGGTAACCAGCCTGTGGCCACTCCGACACATCCTACCCCTATCTATCACACTACCAGACAGAGAACATGACCAGGAGCATAATGACCTTTCTGGTGCCGTTCAAAGTCTCATTATTCCCTAACCTTATATTGGCTTAGTTGCATGATTCAATATTTAGTACTGCACTTCAAATTCTATGGAGCCCTACTTACACTTGATTTAAAGGGAAGTAGTAATGGAAATATAGGGGGAAAACACAAGTATCTCAACTCTTATTTGAACTGTGTTTTGAACAAACCCTTTGTTTCTCAAAGACAACATCTCAATGCAAGGCAATGTGAATCAGGATTCCCTATTGAAAAACATCTAAAGAAGCTGAATTCCAGAGCTAGGCTTTGCTTTTGACAAACTGTTCTTCCTTTCTTTTTGGAACATTTGGATTTATTCCCATGACAGGTTTTTACTGGAATGCACCAGTTCTCATCATGAGAAATTTATATTTTAGAGTGGTATAACAGAAGAGTGATTCTAATCCTGCCCTCCGATTAGTTCATCTGTACAGGTTATAGAGGACCAAGGTTTCTTAAAGTGCATGGTCAGACTGACCTGGGCCTAGGGTTTGAACTTTCATTATATTATTCTTTAAGCTAATACCCTGCTCAAGAGTTATATTGAAATGATAGGCTGCTACTTCTCTCAGTTTTCGTGATTCTCTGAAAGATATTATTTTTGTCACAGTAAAAAATGTGATTTTATATTTCTTACTCTGAAGTCTGTGCGAGAAAAGAAACAATTTTCCTCCCTGCTTCTCTTAGACTCTTCTGCCTCAGAAAGCCTGCCGGAGGAAAAAAGTCATTTGTTCCCAGCACAGACATAATTTTGACGTAAACACTTAACTTGCAAAGGTATCCTCTCCAAACCCTCCTAAACTTCTGGACTTTTTCTGACTCTTTACAGCCCCCCTTTCCACAATGGAAAGGTTTTGGAAGGACAGTTATGGAAAAGAGCAAAATAATCTTTCCAAAGCGTGTCCAAAACTGCTGAAGATGAGTTAGATTTGCAAACTAACTGCTCACAGTGAACACAAAGATAGTGTGATTAGCTACTTAGTTTTGTGGCTGTCAGGCAGAGAGATTCTGTACATGTGGCTGAACTTAATTCTTTTCACTGTGATGTGGTTGGTATTTCTGTGTCTGCAGACATGCTAAATAATAACAACATTCTACTATTCTAACCTCAACTACATTTCTGATACAAAAGATAAAAGCTGGGCTTTCAGTTAATTTCCAGTTGCACCTTCCTATTCCGCTTCCAGTATAATCTAAACACCTGTGAAACTCTCCATATGAGTCAATAATTTATGCAGCTGCTTTTTATTTGGCTGGTCCCACGAGATAAGGAGCACAATGGCTTGTGTACCTGCTAGCACTGGTACTGAAGGTCTTGAAGGCTAAAGATGGCCATGAGGATCTATATACACAGAGTCCACGTATTACAAATAATGCACAGGAATGTCTTAAGAGTCTGTGTGCCTATTAGAAGAGAAACACTCAGTATGTGTACTAAACACACTGGATTGCCATATAAAACTTTATTTCAAATTGTTACTTGCTTTCTGCGTTCAATTTATTTCTGATCAATAAGTCATTTGAGAAACTAGTTTTGAATCTTTACTGGTATAAGAACACTGGCTAAGATACAAGGTGAACAATTTGAGTGGAGTGTGAACTGAAACAAGTAAGAGAAGTACTATATAGTAAAAAAAACTGAACATGTCCATGCATATCTGATAAGAAGCCCATGAAGGTCAACTAATGAGCAGACAAGTGTTATTCCTTGTGGGAAACTAGAAATGTCATCAGATTTGTGATGTGATTTTGCATATATAACCTCAACTCAAAATAAGTACATTTGAAATACCACTGGGACTCTTGAGAATTAATCTAATTTCCTTCCAGCATGTGGTTTAGCAATACGTATCATTTCCACTGTTCTTAGAAAGTTGCTACAGTTTTTGTATACTACCTAGACAGGTGTACAAAAAACTTTTGAAGAGTCATCATTTGCATTTCCAAACAGATCACATCTGTCTATGTCTCTTTCCTATCTACCTCTTTGGAATAACTCAGCACGAGAGGATATAGCAGTTACAGTAGTTGCCTGATTATTTGCTTTGTGTGCGAATGATTGCAAAAAACAGGCAAGCAGCAGTGCTAAGGGAATATAGGAGATACTCTCTTTTCTATTATTTTAGAAAATAAATTTCAGACACTAAATAATAAGGACCTTCATGATATTTAACAAAATGAAAAAATAGCAATTCTGTTTCTTCCATAGTCTTTTCACCTACCTGGATCTCATCCTTCCAAGTGCGCAACTGCACTTAAGAGCTGTGCACGGAGGTCTGCAGGCATCCTCAGTTGTTTCCTTAGCAACAGGAGCCATGTGCAAGCTATCCAAACTGCTCTTCCTACATCAGGTTTCCTTGGCAGCAAATAAAGTGTTTATAAAGCAGAAAAAGGAGACAGACCCATTCCAACACAGAGGTGAATTTCAGCGGTTCACCTGTGCAGTCCAGGCTGCAAAAGAGAATGTTGTGCTCATTGAAACAAACTTTTTTAAACATCTGTATGGACCTGGGCTTCCTCTGCTGGGGCTCACAGAGAAGGTTCAGGGATAGCCATGTGTGCCTGGCCCAGAAGAACATCATGTTGTCACAGCTGTCCACACACCAGAGCCTGGTCCAAAGAGATTTGCATACCTGCAATAGCAGCATCTTCTCCCCTGCAGGTCAGGTGGACATGATGACCCTGGGAAGCAGCTTCCATGTAGAATGTGAGGTTGTCACCCAGAGCTGGGTGCTACCAGTGAGCTTTGGAGGAGAGCCCAGCAGTTTCTGAAGGGTATCACTTAACTTTGAGAAGTTTCTCTAGCAGGAGATGGCCTTCACTACCAACAACATGAATCATTTCATCACAAACCAACCCATGCTCACCACTGCTTATAAGACTACAAAGAAAAAAGTAAATGCACTGACTGTTGCTATTTACTGGCTATACGCCTATCCACAGTGCAGGCTGCAGGCAAGGATATGTCTATCCGTCATGTAAATAACCAACTAAGTCCAGCTGCTTGATAAGGCAGATTAATCCCTGCATTGTTGTATAGTGCAGAGAAATAGAAAGAAATATACCAAGCCAGCTAGCCGAAAACACTTGTATATTTCTACACAAGACTGTGTCTGAATTGTAACTGCTTCAGAGGTATTTTTCATTTTCTGATTTCAGGCACATTAAACTTTCAATTTAATTAAAACCAAAAAAACACACATTGCATCACCTAGCTATCAGATAATGAGATTTTACATTTTATCTCTCAAATAAAACACAAAATAGAAAATGTATTCTTAGTATTATGACTTAGGGCAACAATACTGTCTGAAACATCAACTGATAAGGCACCGTGGAAGAAAGAATATGGAAAAAAGCTTGATGGCTAAGGACACAAAGGAGTTTTCTGGCAGTACTTTCTTGCAATTGTACAGAAGTTCAGTGGCTTTAGGGGCAAATTCTAAGGCATCCGTTTTTATAAATGAGGGAAAATGTATTTTTTATATATATATATATATAATATTTGCATGTATAGAAACACACAATGCTCAAATGATCCAGTATTTATATTAGAAAGAGAATATTAATCTGAAAACAAAATGAGGTTGAAAATTATGTAAACAAACCCATACATTCCAAAAATCATGAGATCATTCTAACCGATTTTTTTAGAAGTCACAAAAGTTTGGTAAGAGGTCTTACCACTGTTTTTTTGATGAACTTGAATCTGTTCCCACTGAATTCAGTGAACATGGGTGAGATCATTAGTTCCGTCAGACTTACACTGAAGACTTCTGTGAAAGCCGTTCTAGATTGTCTATTTGCTCATTATCAATTAATTTTTATTTCCTAGACTATTCCTACCCTCCTCTTAATAACTTAAGCTTGCTCAAACCTCCAGGAATATTTCCAGCATTTGAAAAGGTGCCTGAGGCAAGCAGCTGCAGAAGCAGTATTGCTAACCAGAGATGACAGTGCTTAGCTGCTGCAACTGAGGTCCTAGTTCAGTCAATCAGTACAGCTGCCTGAACAAGTTTGGTGTCACAGTCCTAAAAAAGGCATGGCCTTCACTAGATCCATTAATAAATTTAGTTTTCAAAACAATTTCTTGTAAGTACATGTACTGTCTGGCGAAATACACCTTTTTCTCCCGGATTTTTGCTGACCTAAATCATTGCACAATACTAATAATGATTTCTGTATTTCTCTGCAGGCGATGATGCATTTCGGGGTGCTGTCAAAGTCCTGGAGCTATTAGACAGCTATATTGGGAAACCTACTTACAGCAAAACTTTTAAAATACTTTCAGAGCCTCTCATGAAAATGTACTAAGGAAAAAAGTGAATACGTTTTCTTATTACACCGTTTCCTGCTTAGTTGTCTCTAGATTGTTTGTTTTAATGTTTTATCCTTTTGAAAACTAATAGGAAAGCAGCACTGGAGGCACATATAACTATTTGTCCTCAGGGTTCTACAATCACAGGAACATATTTTATACAGACCTTGATGTGTAAGGATTCTTTTGATCACAAAGAGAACTAATGAGTGGGACTTTGGACATACTGTCAGTCAGTATTATAAATTTATTTGTAAATTATAAAATTGGAAATTACTGACAATTTCTGTGCTCCATAAAAATGGTAAAGAGGAATTAACAATTTCTTGTAAGTACATAGAGGCAGGACTTCTGCAGTAGAGCTATGACCTCTGAAAATATCCCTTCAGTCAAGAACATCTTTTATTTTCATGCAGAGTCAGCTATGTACCTCCTGCAGACTATTTTAAACTACTGCAAAAACAGCCTGCACAGCCTTGGACTAATGGTGGAAAAGGGATATGATAATGCCTAAGCCCACAGAGTGCAATTTGTAAATGTATGTTGTTGTTCCCAGATATGAAAATGGCATTCCAGAGAAAAGGATAAGTAAAGAACAAAATCTTTTAGACATAGCATATTGTTAAAATAGATGATCAGATATATACAATCAACAGGCAAGTTGAATGTCTCTTGAAATGCCATATTTTGTTCTTTATTTTAATTTACAAGGTTTGGGGTGAAACCAGGAGTACCACCACAAAGAACAACTTGGAGTCCTGACCATTTGCACTCCTTTGAAAGCCAAGTGTTACTGAGGTAATCCTGATCACTGACCTTTCCATCTTTCCAGGACAATAAATTAATGATACTGGTGTTTCCTTTCATAGCAGGAAGATGTGCCAAGGAAGGTTTAGGTTGGACATCAGGAAAAGGTTCTTCCCCCAGAGGGTGGTGGACACTGGAACAGGCTCCCCAGGGAGGTGCCACAGCCCCAAGCCTGACAGTGTTCAAGAAGAGACTGGACAACACCCTCAGACACATGGTGTGAACTGTGGGGTTGTCCTGTGCAGGGAGAGGAGTTGGACTCGATGATCCTTGTGGGTCCCTTCCAACTCAGGACATTCTATTATTCTAAAAGGAACATATACGGCATCAGGAAACCTGCTTCATGTTTTCTCCATCAGTATGCATCTCCTGCAGCAGATCCAGTGGAAAGTTATCTGTCTGATTTACTATGAGTCAAGTATCTCCAAGTTGCTTTGCTACACACAGAGAACAGGCTTTTTTATCTATTTATTAGTGTTAGTTATCATGCAATTCTCAAGACTGAATGCAGTCTTTGTACGTGTAAGTAAGGCACACAGTTGGGCACCCCTACCAGACTTCTGAGAAGCCTTATGAAATTCAAGCTGGGCAGACAAATCCTTAATCAGGCAGAGAACAGCCACTGGCCTCTGACCTTCTGTGCGGATTAGGATGAGTCTCACTGGCAACAGCCAGGCACTCTCAAAACTGCTGTTTTCCTTTGCCATCAGCTGAATTGCTTGGTCTTCACTCTCATGATAATAAGCGTTTCTCCATTCTTCATAGACACAGAATTGTCTACTTGTCTTCTGTATTTTATTTTGATGGACTATGGCTATTACACGCTTCTTCCCTTAATAGATGGTGCTTGGGTAAGAGTGGCTGGAAAGCTGCCTGGTAGAAAACGGCCTGGAGTGTTGGTTGACTGTTAGCTGAACATTCACCAGCAGTGTGCCCAGGTGGCCAAAAAGGCCAACAGCATCCTGGCGTGCATGAAGAATAGTGTAGCCAGCAGGACTAGAGAACTGATTGTCCCCCATACTCTGTGTTGGTGAGGACCTACCTTGAATTTTGTGTTCAGTTTTGGGCCCCTCGCTATAGGAAAGACATTGAGTTGCTGGAGAGAGTTCACAGAAGAGTAACAAAGCTGGTGAGGGTTCTGGAGCACAAGTCTGAGGAAGAGAGGCTGAGGGAACTGGGGCTATTTAGCCTGGAGAAAAGGAGGCTGAGGGGAGACCTGATCGCTGTCTGCAACTACCTGAAAGGAGGTTGTAGCATGGAGGGTGCTGGTCTCTTCTCACAAGTAGCAACTGATAGGACAAGAGAAAATGGCTTCAGGTTGCACCAGGGGAGGTTTAGATTGGATATTAGATAAAAATTCTTCACAGAAAGTGTCATGAAACATTGGAACAGGTTGCCCAGGGAAGTGGTGGAGTCACCATCCCTGGAGGGGTTTAAAAGACATATAGATGAGGTTCTTAGGGACATGATTTAGTGCTAGATTTAGGTTATGGTTGAAGTCAACGATCTTAAGGATACCTTCCAACCAAAATGATTCTGTGATTCCATGATTCTGTGCTGCTGACTGAAGGCTGCCAGTGAGACAGCAGAGATAGCTTTAAACAAGCCAGCAAGGGTATGGGTAGAAGTGCTTACCGCACATGGGAGAAAATCAGAAGGGCTGTGGGTTTGTGTACAGAACAGGAATGTACTATCAATCTTCTAAATATAAGCAATATTGACAGCTGATAAAGACATAATGCTAGGTCATTTTGTGGATGGTTTCTGCACCTGTCTTTTCTCCCCCGTTACACCTCTCAAATATAAACGTCATGCTTAGCTGAAATTTGTGGTGATCTACTCTTTTCAGTCAAAGCTGAAGTGCTGATATTAGCACCATCTATGATTTAGCAAATGAACTAGATCTCTTCAAAGTAGTTTTGGCATGTCTGCACCACACTAATATCACAATAAAAACAGGTCTTATTTTTTCCCTATGTTAGACTCTCTTGTTATTTAAATTCCTATACAGCGAAAAAAAAAATAAATCAGTGCTTCTCTAGAGGCACTGGGATAGATTTTGCAATCCTGTCTGGTCACTTTAACAATCAACTACTGTCCCCTCCATATGCATACCAAAAAATAAGGGGGTCGCTTACTAGAAATACCTGTGTATTTACAGCAATGCACTTACAGAACAGAATCTGATTTCTAAGGTATAAACAAGTATAAGAGTTGCGAGCTTAGAGTCTGGTTTGAAAGGAAATGTGGCTGGTTTTGAGGATGTTATTTAATTATTTGTCATCTACACCATCCTAAATCTTGAGTCTTTTAAATTAAGGCAAACCTCTGTAGGCTACATTTATTGATAGCATGGAGGAGACTTGTAGTACCACTCATTAATAAGATGCTTACTGCTGGCAATTTTCTGTTCTGAGTAAGAATAAGCCTTTAAGATTCGTATTTCCAAGTTGAGTATCTCTGCACAGTGCTGATATTTACAGCCAGATGTCTCAGTCATTCTGAAGATAAACACATTAAATATAGGAACACTGTACAGGAGGGAATCTCAGGCACACATGTCACAGAATCCTACTTTTTTTTAGTTTTTCTCTTTCTCATCCACCACTCCCCAAATGACTGGAAAACATTCAGGTTCTTGCAGCTCTAAACTTGGTATTCACAATCAGTTTTGTTTTTTTTTTTTTTTTTCCTGTCTGTGCCAATATTGTCCTTAGCTTAAATGGCTTTTCTCTCTCCTCTGGTGTTTACTTTCCTGGTGTATTTACAGAGGGCAACCATACCACTTTCAGGCTCCATTGCACTAGGCTAAAAAAGCTAAACTTTTTTTGTCTTCTCTGAAATTGTATGCACACAACAGAAAAAAAAGTACAGATGAACATCTTAAAATAATTCATAACAAAATTAATAATTAATTTTAAAGCACTGGATAGTGGAAATAAATTTAAAATGTTATTAACTTCATAATGCTAAGTCTAATCTTGCACATATGAGAGTGCTCCTAAGTCCCAGATCTGAGAGTGCTCCACTACAATATGTCAGATTGATACTGGGGCCAGACAATGGTACAACCAGACACAGAAGGGAAATGCATCAATCAAATCCTACATGGAGTGATGGAAAGACAAATGTTACTGTCTTGTGGAAATTAAGCCTGAATCAGCCAGGGATAGCTTACAAAAGGCTGTGCAAAATTATGAAATCAAATATTGCATCAAAATCAGCTCCGGGCACATAAGAAGTTTTGTAGGAGCATTCCTGTTTGCTGAGCTTCAAATGTTTCTTTCAAAGCATATCTGGCTCATTAAGCTTTACCCAAAGATCTCCAATGGAAATAGGCAAAATGGATTTTTCTCATTTTTGCTTGGTAGAAAACTTAGGGAAAAAAAACATTTTGGTCTGATTTGAATCAGAACTACATTTCAGAAGACAATCTCCCTTGTGTATCAGAAACTCAGCTATAGTCATAGAGCGTGCAAACATAAGATAGAACTGGTTTCAGATTCCAGAAACAATTCTACTTCACTCTTTTAATTTCCAATGTTCAATTTTCAGTGTTCTTTTATCACAGTTAAAGGTATGCCTGTAAAATTGAATTAATCTCACTATTCTGGCAAACAAGATGAGGGCCCCATTGTTCTCAGCAATGGAAGTATTTCCGATTCCAGTAAGGTAAGCAAAGGAAGATGGAAAAAATGAGCTATTTATGTAGAGGGCTGCACTTCCACCATCAGTTCCAGTTCGTAAGATAGACATGCCTATATTGGGTAGGGAAAGTAAAGATGTGGAGCCCCACACCTTCCAAACCTTCACCCTTCACGGTATCAGTGGATTCAGGTAGCATCTTTATACTGATCATCAACAGAAAAAAATATGGGCATTTCCTAGTAGGCAGTCTGAGTACAATCTTAGTGAATTTCTTAAGAGCCATGCCTCACAAGAACTGCTGTTTTTACAGAGGATTCACGTAGGCTCCCACCTCTACTTCTTTTTTCAGGCCAATCTTTTCCTTATAACTGCAGACACAGACAGAAAAACTGTCAAGAGCACAGTTGGTGACAGCAGTGGCTATGCTTTCCGTTTGTGCTTCTCAGGGCTCTAGTACCACTCCCTAATGTGTCAGTCACTGAAGGAAAAGCAGAAGAAGGCTACCTGCCCATACTTTCCTTCTTAATTGAGAGTGTCTTGGGAGATGGTCTAAACTACGCACACGAATGTGGTTTCAAAATTGGATCTGTGGTGTGTCTTTCCAGTAAAACCAATGCAGTTCCTCCTGACTCAACTCTTTTCTCCTTCATGATCTATTTCCTTTAACAATTCAAGTGTGTCCAAAGTCTCAGAAACAAAAAAAGTCTCAGGAAAAAAAAGACTGGAAGAGTAATAGTCGTGATGGGAATGAAAAGAATCATAGAATCATAGAATGTTAGGGATTGGAAGGGACCTCAAAAGATCGTCTAGTCCAATGCCCCTGCCAGAGGAGGAACACCCAGATGAGGTTACACAGGAAGGCGTCCAGGTGGGTTTTGAATGTCTCCAGAGGAGGAGACTCCACAACCTCCCTGGACAGCCTGTTCCAGGCTCTGTCACCCTCACTGGGAAGAAGTTTCTTCTCATATTTAAGTGGAACCTACTGTGCTCCAGTTTGTATCCATTGCCCCTTGTCCTATCATTGGTTGTCCCTGAGAAGAGCCTGGCTCCGTCCTCATGACACTCACCCTTTACATATTTATAAACATTAATGAGGTCGCCCCTCAATCTCCTCTTCTCCAAGCTAAAGAGACCCAGCTCCCTCAGCCTTTCCTCATAAGGGAGATGATCCACTCCCTTAATCACCTTTGTTGCCCTACGCTGGACTCTCTCCAGCAGTTCCCTGTCCTTCTGGAACTGAGGGGCCCAGAACTGGACACAATATTCCAGATGCCGTCTCACCAGGGCAGAGTAGAGGGGAAGGAGAACCTCTCTCGACCTACTAACCACCCCCCTTCTAATACACCCCAGGATGCCATTGGCCTTCCTGGCCACAAGGGCACAGTGCTGGCTCATGGTCATCCTGCTGTCCACCAGGACCCCCAGGTCCCATTCCCCTAAGGTGCTCTCTAACAGGTTGTTCCCCGAATTATACTGGAACCTGTGGTTGTTCCTGCCCAGATGCAAGACTCTACACTTGCCCTTGTTATATTTCATTAAATTTTCCCCCTCCATTCTCTATTTCCTAAACCACACGTAACAATGTAAGTTCCAACTATCCTAAAATATCTTCTTGCTAGCTCACAGTCTGGCAGATTTGTGGGACTTCAGCAGATCTGTAGAAGAGTCATCATGATGGGGGTGGGAAGACTTAGCAAGCATCTTAGTAGATGCATGGTGCATTGCTGTTAGTTTGCTATTTGTTTTCAAGCAAACAGATGACTGACGGGAAGAAAATGAACTCATGCCTCTGCTCATTTACGGTAGTTCTGTTGCTGTGTTTCAGCGTCCTTCAGGTGTCTCCAGAGAGACAGCTGCCATCAAGGTTTGAACTTTAGTCTGGCCCAGTGCTTCAGCGCGGGGTTCAGCTGTGGAAGACAAGCAGAACAGACAACCTGCCTGTGAGAGGCTCTGGGCTTCACCCTTCACTAATAATGCTGTTATGGGTCTGGAAGCAGAAAAGGGCTATGTAGAGAGCAGCCCTCAGCAATAGCCTCTGCCATATTCAGAGCAACGCTGACTGATCTAAAAGCAACAAAAATGTGATATGCCTTCCATGGTCCAGCTCCAGTATGAGGATCTTTATGGGGGGACAGAGAAATAAACAAGTGACGTTTTAGTCAGGCTGAAATGCATCGCAGCATCTATTGTCTGCTTCAAATTGAATAATTAATTAAAGAATATCTGCTTGTCAGGGCTCATAAAGATGTGAATACAGAGAGTGCAGATGAAAAACTGAACGAGCTAAAGGATCTGCTGCTGGCTCTGAGAACAATATCGGCCCTGCACAGACCCACAAGCACATGTAACAGAGCAGTTTAAGTCTAACACCTCTTGTGCTGAGGTGCCTAAACCAAAGCCTTGGGTAAATAGTAAGAAAAATTGTTTTTCAATAAGGGCTCAATGCCTTTATAGCCAGTGCAAGAAAGCGACAGGAGAGTGACAGGGGAGAAAAAAGTGACTGCAGCAGAAGTAAAGAGTAATTGTATTTCAAATATTTGCTCTAATTATAGCATGAAATAGGGAATGTGGTGGGCGTTCGCAGCTCCTAGTAGAAGCAGGTGGGCAGAAAAGGAGGATTTTTCATTTTTGTAAGTCCGTGAAATGTTGGCTTGAAACAGCAATTGAGGTGGGCAAGCACCACTGGAGAGGACAAAAAAAAGAAGCAGTTTATTGAAGGGCAGCTTTAAAACATGATCAGTGTCTTCAAAGTATGTTAGAGTGGGAAAATCATCAAGAGAGAACAATGACTTGAGTCCCTGTGTTATTTTGAATGCAAAGATTACTTTTAAAGTAAAATAACTCAGGTGTTTAAAAGGAGTATAAATGAGGTTCTTAGGGACAAGGTTTAGTGCTAGAGGCAAGTTATGGTTGGACTCAATAATCTTAAGGGTCTCTTCCAACCAAATGATTCTATGAAAGGACTGGGAAAAGATTCACAAGGTTCAAAAAAAAAAAAAAAGTTACATCAGGGAAGACAGATATGCTGAAAAGATTTATTCGTTCTGATGTATTAGATCTTTGTGTGGATAATTAGCTGATCTTGACTCAAAATGTATAAATTTCTATATCATTTCTCCTGCAGTATAATCAGGCTTAAAATTGTACCTGTATAATGCTGGTTTAGCATTCAACACTTCAAATGTCTGGGAATCTTTTCTTTTTAGTATAAGGTTATCTCCAAGAATAAAAATGGCACATAAAACCCTTCATTAAAAGTTTGAATAGGTGGAAACTGTCCACAGAAATGTGAGTTACCTCCCCAGCAGAATGTTCCTCTTTAGAGCATAGTCAGTATTTTTATAACATACCATCAATATCGTTTTCTGAATGTTGAGGTTCGACAAGGCAAATTCCTGTCTTGGCAGCCTTCCCTTTCTCTAGGCGGGAGGGCAGGGCCTGATCTCCTACAGTCTATGGGTGCCAGGTTTCCCAGTCGTTTCGAAAAGAAAGCCATGTTTTTGTGTTTTCCTGGTAAAACAGGTGGAATCAGTTCACGGATACAGTTATATTCTTCTTTACATGTTGATTGCAAGTGATGATAAATATTGGGAAGCACTAATTTTCAAATTGTGGGTGGAAGGCCATTCATTTTGCTCTTTCACAGCTATATAACTGTCATGCCAATTCCTCTATGGCATTCCTTCAGCCGTTATTTAATATAAGCAGAATAAACAATAAAAACACAGTCTTGACTGCAAGGTGTACCTGAAGCAACTACTTGTTACAGCTTCTATATTACCGACAGGGAGAGCTGAGCTATGCTTTACTTTTTGCCAAGTAAATCTGGAATACAACAGACTCAGTAAGTGTCCCAACAGACAGAAATAGCCTTCCAAAAAACTGAAATTCGGCCCTGTGTTGGGTCTGTCTGGGATGGAGTTAATTTTCCCCACAGCAGCCTGTATTGTGCTGTGCTTTGTATTTGTACCTAGAACAGCGTTGATAAAACACCAACGTGTTGGGCTGCGGTTGAGCAGTGCTCACACAGAATCGAGGCTGTCTCTCCAGCCAGTAGCCTGAGAGTGGGCAAGATGTTGAGAGGGCATGCAGCTTGCACAGCTGACGCAAACTGACCAAAGGGATATGTCATACCACATGACAATGTGATCAGCAATAAGAGCTCAGGGAAAGGAGGTGGGGGCATTTGTTAATAAGGCATTCGTCTTCTGAAGCAAATACTATGGGTACAGAGGCCCTACTGCCCAGGAAGTGGTTGCACACCATCTGCTGATAGAAGACAGCGAATAAATCTTATTTTTTTTCTTTCTTTCTTTCCTACCACCTGCAGCCTTTGCTTTATGTTTTTGTTTTTCATTTTGTTTTTTGGGGGTTTTTTTTTGTTTTTTTTTTTTTTTTTTCATTTAACTGCCTTTATTTTGGTCCATGGGATTTTAATCTTATTTTTCTCCCCCTATTCTGCTGAAGGGGTGGAGAAAAAGAGCAGTTGGGTGGGTACCTGGGAATCTGACAAGGTGAACCCACCTCAGGCCACCTGACAAAGGATTGCTTGGCCTCTGCTGAAGCATAGATTCAGTATGAATTATGACAAAATCCTATGAAGATGGCTCATCAGTCTGTCTAATCAGTAGGTTTGATATCATGTAGTTTACAGATACTGAGCTCTTTCATTAGCAGACATTGTCTTTTGTGTTTCCTTTAGTTTTGCTTCCACATACTAAAATAAAGAGTTTTATTCGCCTTGATGGTTTCCATCTAGCTTTTCTTTGTAATGCTTTAGCAGTTTCATTAAGAAACTGTGTGCCCTAAAAGGAAACTTTTCAGATACATCAAGAAGTTTCTCAGGCTTGAATTCTTGGTAGCAGTTAGGTCTAACTGGCAGAGCTCAGAATGAGTCAGGTGCTTAATGCCTTAAATGGTCTGGGTCTCAGCCCTTTCTGGGATATAATTTTCCAGTGATGCAGCAAACCGTAATAATCACTCATCAAGAGTTAACACTGGTGGCAGAAAAGAGAGAAAAGTAAAAGAGTCAGTAGACAGGCATCTGTTCTAGCCTTAACAGTAGCTATTCTTACAAGTTTTCATTGATATTTAATATAGCCAGTATTGTGTGTTTGCTTTTCATTATTTTTTACAAAGGCATGGATGAAAATAACGGGAAGACAAACATTTATACACTAGTTTCACTTCTGTGTTTGTACTGGTCTTGTTTGACTTATTCTCTTTCTTAGATGTTTCGGTGCAACACTTAAATATTTGTAGGAGAAATTTCAGTTTCTCCTGCATACAGTATCTCCCAGAAGAACGACCTCCTACAGTTCTAAACCTGGAACATCCCTCTGAAAGTTACATATTTATTTTTGTCAGATGTATAAAGAAAGAGAAATGTTCAGCTTAGGAAATTCTGTGAAATTAAATTTATCCTTTCTGAAGGTTCAAGGAGTATCTTCTAATTCTATAAAACTGTAATGATGAAAAGCTATTCATATCTGGAGTTAACTAAAGAAAGATACTTCTAAATATACCACTATAAAGTTTCAAAAGCCACTACTCTAATAAATATTTATTATAGTATTTTTAATTCTACCCCGGTCCTTTCGTGAATTCAAGTCTGCATGAATCTGATAAGCCAGCTAAAATGGTTAATAAATAAGTTAAGAACTTGTATATAATTTCTAAGTGTATATAGCTGTAATAAAATGTAGGAAATATGGGTACCTGTAGTGTAATTATGAAAAGCTTGCATTGCCTCTGTGCCCTGTCCTTTCAACAGAGTCTTGGAGTGTCCTGAGCATCATTTTGACTCCAAATATACCATAATCATCATCACTTAATCACAATGAAAAAAAATGTCTTGATCTACTTTTGATTGGATGTGTCTCTGACTGGCAACTATTGCCTAGGAATCTTTCAGTCTGAAGATGTCATATACTGTGTCTCGTTGGTCTGCAGTTGTGAGCCCCTGTGTTTTCGATTCTGGGCATCTGTTGTCCAGTATTGTCTGAAACTTAAGCCCCGTAATCTTAAGAGTACTTTGAGGAGATTTTTTTACTGCAGAATCAGAGAATAATAGCATAATTTAGGTCAGAAAGAACCTCTACAGGTTATCTGGTCCAACCACCTGCTCTAAGAAGGAACAACTTTTACCAAATTGCTCAGGCCTTGCCTGAGGATGGAGATTCTACAGTCTCCTTAGGCACATGTGCCAATGTTTGACAACCCTAACGAATTTTTTTTTTTTTTCCCCTCCAGGATTAACTGTAGTTTCCTGTGTTCCAATGCAGTCCATTTTGTCTTGTCCCATCACTATGCAGCTCCGAGAAAAATCTGTCTCTGCCCGACATGTTCTTATGAAGTAGTTTGAGAGAGTAATTAAGTCTCATTTCAGTTTTCTCAAACTGCGTAAACCCTGATCCTCCAGCCTCTCTTCAAACACTGTTTTTCATCCCCTGGACCACCTTGGTGTCTCTCTGCTGGACTGTCTGTTGAATTTATCAAAGACTTGCTTGCACTGGAGAGCTTAAAGCTGGGCAGTACCCGTGCTATGGTCTCACGAGCAATGAATGGCAGAGGACAATCTCTTTCTTGGACCTGCTGGGTGAACACTTGCTAGTGCTGCCCAGGATACTGCTGGCCACCTTTGCCATGAAGGCCCTCAATTTAAAGGTTTTAAAGGTAGACCAATGGTCAACATTGTTGTGTGTGTCTGCTACAGATTGCCTGATCGGGAAGAAGTAGATAAGACCTTCTTCAGACAATTGAAAAACACATTCCATTTACTTGCCTCATGGGAAGCTTCAACACAGTATATACAGAAGGGACAACATAGCAGGGCACAAGCAGTCCAGGAGGCTTCTCGGGTACATTGGTGACAGCTTCCTGACACAAGTGAATGAAGATCCTATGAGGGAAGACATTTTTCTGAACCTCAGACTCACAATCAAGGAAGAACTGATGACAATGGGAAGGTCGGGAGAGCCTTAGCTGCAGGGGACATGGGATGGTGGTGTTCAGGATTCTGAGGAGAAAAAAGCAAAAATGAAGATCACAACCCTAGACTTCAGGAGAGCAGACATTGGCCTGTTCAGCTGCTTGGAACAGTCACATGGCTTACAAAACTGGAAAGAAGAGGGGTCAAGAAGATCTTGTTGATTTTCAAGGATTGCTTCCTCCAAGCTCGAGAGTGGTCCATCCCAACGTGCACACATAAAGATTTCAATTCTGCTTATTTCAAAAAAGTCAGAAGCGCTAACTTTTAAATTGTTGTTAATCTAGCTTTACTAGAGATATTCAATTTAACAACATTTCCAGGGAGTCCCAGAGAGTGTGATTGCTTTCCAATAATCAGCAGAACAAACAGAATCCAGACATTTTTACCACATCTAAACACATATGCATAGGCACACATATCATTCATGACCCTTTCGTTAAAGCAGAATAAAACATCATAAAAGCAAACATTAATTTCAGATGTTCAGTTATTTTAATTATCTTCTAAGATATTTCTTCTGTGTTTGAGAGGCAATTTGTGCTAATGCTATCAGCATAGGCTATTCAGGTAAGCAGTTGATATTAACAAGGATGATAACTTTTACATTCCTAATGCTAAACTTTAAACACCCACGTATTTTCTGCTTTGAACTTTCATATCTTTATTCATTCACCAACACATGAAGTTAAAAAAAGAAAACTAATCAAACAAAAAATCCCACCAAAAAACTAATTTTGGTGTCTCTGTTTTCCCACCAAAATGTCTTCAGTTTGTTATACCACATTTATTCAGCCTTCTAAAACCAGATTTGGAAGACATTTTCAGTGAAAAAAAGTATAACCCCCTGTTATTTTAATGCTGCCCTATGACTGTGCCAAGGTGTAGGATGTACTGTCTTCACTAAAAGGGAGCCTTGGCAATACAGAGCATTTCTGAAAGACCCAGTTTAGGAGCATTACTGGTTTTATTTCCTTTTTTTTTTTTTTTTTAGGTGACTTCTTAATAAAATTTTATCATATTTGTCATTTTAACGTAAATAATTTTTTTAGGACATGGTAAATACATCGTTCTTTCACTACATCTCTAATGTCCTCTTAGATTACTAACAGAAATACTTGCATAAAATACCAACTGCATCTGTAAAAAGATGGAATATAAAGTCTTTAATATCTTACCTGATGGAGTTCGATCAAGAATTGTATGAGTATAGTATACATATTCAAACTCTAGATATTTATTGAAGTCCAGTTTGTGCCGAACATCTTAGCATACAGCCAACAGGAAATGGAAAACATAAGTAAATATCTTCTCAGAATCCAAATTTTTTAGGAAAAATAAGGGGGTGTAAGATTAAGTGGATGAACAAGGAGGAGTCATGGGTCAGGACTAAAGAGTGAGTGATGAACATTCATTTATCTTATTGTTAGACACTGTACAGAGATGTGATATTTAGGCATCTGTGTGCTGTTTGGACTCTGAATAGTGAATATGAAAAATAAGAAGGTCTCAAAAGCTTTCCACAACTTTGCAGTGTGAATGTGTATGTATCAACAAAATTAGATCAGAGGTAAAACCAGGTGAAACAGTTGCCAGATATTGGAAGAGGACCTCGAAAATGTTGGTAGTGCTTACATATATTTGTGAAAATATGCAAGATTTAGTAGTGTTGCTCCTGGCATCTCCACTGTTTTCTGTTTGAAAAGGTTCTTCAGAATATTGTGTGAATGTCATGCTTCCTGGTCTGTGCTGTGAAAGATAATTACTTTTTCAGTTCAGTGGCCTGCATGGTATCAGGTCTCTTTCAGTCCCTCAGCTGAAAGCAGTCCCCTGCTGCCAGATTCCATTGCCTATGCATTAGATTTTGCAGACCTACCTCCTGCTCTTTTGCTACTTCTCATCCTCGCCTCACATGTTAATATCTGCAAATTTATCTCAGTCATGTGAGGAAGAAGTTACGAGGCCTATAAAAGACTAAGAGAAGCTGATACAGAGTAAAACAGCAATGTCTTAGGGTAGAAAAATCTGGTTCAAAAAAAAAAGTATAAGTACGTCAATATATCACTATTCTGGTTATCTGGGTACTAGTGTCTTGTGAGTACAGACCAATATGAGTTTAATATGTGGGCTAATGATACTGTTGGCATTACTCAGACATAAAGCATTGGATTCTGCAATTTTTTTACAGATCAGAAGTGTTAACTTGAAAATTGTCTTTCAGACATTTAGTGGGAGAAAATTTAACTACGGTGGCCAGAGCATTTTCACAGCTGCCTGTCACATTGGTCATATGGCCTTTCAGTTCTTTGTTCTCTCTGATTTCCAGAGTTTGCAAAGATTTGTCATCCCTGTGATGTAGTATTCAAGGCAGTGAGAGCTGTTGACCTGAAGACGTGCATTAAAGTGGTTTAAGCGTCTGATAGTTATATTTATTCCTTATGTTGATGTCATGGAACCTAAGGTTTCAAGAGAGATAAGACAAGTCACATGGACTTTCTATGATTTTTTTTTGGTTTGTTGGTTGGTTTTTTGGTTGTTTTTTTTTGTTTGTTTTTTCCTTATTAAATGGAATGCAAAAAGACAATAATCTTTACTGCACGGTCTCTCGTCATTCAATATCTGGAATGTCATAGGATATGTTGGTTTTGTTTCACATCATAGCCAGACTTTATTCAGGATAAGGACATGAAATATTACATTCTAAGATATTACATTCTAAGAAGTAGAGGATGTATAAAATAAAACAGAATGAAGAAGAGGACAATTAGAAATGGAGCAATGTGCCTGAAAGGCTCTTAATGAAGCCAAGGTTCAAAGCAATGCCTATGTGTTTTTCTAGGAGATGTATGAAAATATTCATTTAAAGAGGACACTACGAGGACAATAAATGAATAAAACAAATTTACAGCACCAGAAAAAGAGAAATGAAAGAAATGCTTTGGGATAGAAGAGTTGATTCCGACATAATGTATAGTATGGAATAGAGACATGGATTTTGTGGTGGCTCGATCATTGTCAGCTGCCAGATGTCTACCCAGCCACTCTCTCACTCCCTGTTCCTCAAACAAGACAAAGGGAGAAAAGAAGATGAAACAGCTCATGACTTGGGACAAGAAGAGGCTGATCACTTATGAATTACTGTCACAGTCAAAACAGTCTTGACTCAGGGAAAATTGATTTAATTTATCACAAATTAAAATAAATTTGGATAGTGAGAAACAATTGATTAAAATCACACCTTCCTCTCTGCCTTTTTTCCTAGGCTCAACTTCACTTCCCAACTCCTTCACCTTGTCTTAGACTTTCTAAGTTTTAGTTTGAATTCTAGTCCAATTAATTTGCTCCAAGTGGAAATACTAAGCAATAACATAAAATACTACTTATTTTGATTGGGTGTTCTATCTAGTCATTAGCAAACACTGTCTTATAAAGAGTACCAAGACTTTATCAGGATTGGTAGCACACACTTTCTGCAGTGAGAGACTCCTTAAATTTTCTGGTTTATGCAAGGGCATCAGAATGAACACAAAATACATTACAAAAATATTAAAGAATGAATGTCCAGACTAAGTAGAAGCAGAATTTTTCATTTTTGTTCCCAAGCATGAAGTTTATCAGTTAACTTCCTTGTCTTATGTTCTAAATGCAAAAGGACATTTCTCTACATGTGTTCAGAGATGATCGCCATAATGCTACAAATCTTGTTTTTCTCCTGTATTTTTGACTAAATATTGTGCTATTTGCTTGTAAAGTGAGGAGTGTTGAACTCCTGAGCGCTAACGTGTTTATGGGTATGTATGTGCACATGAAGTATTTGTGTGTGCATGCGTGTGGACTTGAATACATACATATTCTCACATACATCTGTAAGAGCTGTCTTTGCCTTTTGGTCAGCAGAGTGTCCTGCTGAAGTGCGAGAAACCTGTAGAAAGTGCTACTGGTAGGAGGCTGTTAAACCACACACTGCTTCAAATGAGCTAGCAGGACTTTAAATATTTTACTTCTATATCTATTTACAATTGCCTGTGCTAACTGAGGGTTTTGCTGCCTTTCCTGAAAGAACAGTTTGGTTTTGGCCAGACCTCACCACGTGGCACCCTTTAAGGAGATTGTTCTGGCTTCACTGAAAGAGGAAAACAGAGGCTGGTTAGGTATCCCACTCTGACACGTGTGCTAATCCAACCTGGGCTGTTTGATCAACAACTCTCTACTACATCAAACTAGCCAGAACTCTCCTTTCACTCCTTATAAACAGAAACTGGGTTTTGTGGGGTGGTGGAAAACCTGTACCAAATTTCAGAGAGATTATGTAAAAGCTTGGTCTTCCACTGCAGATTGCATGTGTCATAACAGCTCTTTTCTCTGTGCAGACCTGTACTACTTTAAAGTTGTGGTTGGTTTGAAACTTCTGTGGAGGGCTTACCTCCACATAAGCAGCATGAAGAAAAATCTCTCTGAGGGTGCATTTTCAGTGTGATAGGAGAGGTAATCGTTCTGATCCTATTAACACCTAACAGGATTGTTTATAATACCTTTCCCGTATCCACCACTTCCTTTAAAACTGCCTAGAAGGCTGATCTTAAAAATCAGTAGATTTAATCCTACTCGCTGACAAAAGAAGCAGGATCCTAGCCGTGGTTTGTAAGAAGAACTGAGTGTAGCTCATGGAGGCCAGATATCTGCAAACATGGGGAAATATTTGGCTGTGTTGTCAAAATTAATCTAAATGTGGAAATCCTTAATGTTTCTATCACTTGAACTCACATGACCAATATTGTACCTGATAAAGAGAATCGGTCAATGGAGTGCCACCAGGACTAAACTTAGAGAAAAATTTTGTTTAAATCATTTGCTTATTCAAAATATTCGTCAACGACTTGGATGAGGGAATAGAGTGCACTGTCAGCAAGTTCGCTGATGACACCAAGCTGGGAGGAGTGGCTGACACGCCAGAGGGCTGTGCTGCCATCCAGTAAGATCTGGACAGGCTGGAGAGTTGGGCGGGGAAAAATTTAATGAAATATAACAAGGGCAAGTGTAGAGTCTTACATCTGGGCAGGAACAATCACAGGTTCCTCTATAAGTTGGAGAATGACCTATTAGAAAGCAGTTTAGGGGAAAGGGACCTGGGGGTCGTGGTGGACAGCAAGGATGCCCATGAGCCAGCACTGTGCCCTTGTGGCCATGAAGGCCAATGGCATCCTGGGGTGTATTAGAAGGGGGGTGGTTAGTGGGTCGAGAGAGGTTCTCCTTCCCCTCTACTCTGCCCTGGTGAGACTGCATCTGGAATATTGTGTCCAGTTCTGGGCCCCTCAGTTCCAGAAGGACAGGGAACTGCTGGAGAGAGTCCAGCATAGNCTGGAACACAAGAGGTTCCACTTAAATATGAGAAGAAACTTCTTCTCAGTGAGGGTGACAGAACACTGGAACAGGCTGCCCAGGGAGGCTGTGGAGTCTCCTTCTCTGGAGACATTCAAAACCCGCCTGGACACCTTCCTGTGTAACCTCATCTGGGTGTTCCTGCTCTGGCAGGGGGGTTGGACTAGATGATCTTTTGAGGTCCCTTCTAATCCCTGACATCCTGTGATTCTGTGATTCTGTGAAGATTAGTAAACACATTTTTTTTTTTTATTTACCCTGTCTATGTATTAAGAACAAAACATATTCATTGAGCTATGTTGTAACAGCTGAACACCCTTGATGACATTCATATCAGCACTTACTGATCACTGTACTCATACAACTCTATTTCTCCCCTTTTTTTTTTTTGGTTGTTTGGTTGGTGTTTCTTTCATTCTTTTGCACATGTTTACACACAATAGCTCAAGATAAAATTTCAATCATTTGATGTTCAGATAGGTTTGAAATATGGTAAAACGAGACCCATTTCCCCCCTTCTGCTGCATACTACATCAGTATCTTGTATTTAATCTTTCGAAGTAATCCTTTTGGACAGAAGATTTTAAAAACCTTTTTTCTGGGTGGCAAAAGCTTTGTGAATTTTAACTCCACTCAATCTGTTTCATACTGAACTTGTAATGAATCTGATCCCCTCAATTCACCAGACCATTTTATTCAAGGTTCTTCTGGTTTGAAATCACAAAAGAACTCTGAATGATGGTTTAAAAGAGCAATAAAAATTATGTTAAGGCTGGAAAATTACGTTAGGGTTCTTAAAGAGTTTGAGCTATTTAGCTTAGAGGATCAAGAAGTTACTTTATTACAGCACATAGACATTTTAAAAGGATAAATTACTTTTGGCTCAGCTCTTTAATCCATTAGGGAGAGACATATGACATCCAAACGTAGAACCAGGCAAATGCCAAGTAGAAATTAGGTGTAAGTGTTTTTTTAATAGCATGGTATTAATCATAGCAAAAAGAAATATTGAGCACAGGAAAAAAGTAGATTCCCCATATGTCATGTCTTTAAATCAAAGCTAGATGGCTTTTTAGTAGTTGTGCTTTAGTCAACTGCAGTACAGATGTTCAGTAGAGGGGTACCTGAAATGGAGCAGTCTCTGCTCTGCAACCAACTACTGTCCATTCTGTTACAAAATCTCTCATCTGAAATTAATCTCAGCAAATATACCTGACAATATAGATTATACAGAAAGCATCCACATCTATGTTAGCTTTCCACAGTCCTTTCTATTATAGCTACTGGTAAGAAAAAGCACTTCTATAGTGGATTCTTCTTTTCCTAAAGGCTCTGTCTTTGGTTGTTGGAATACGCTCTAAAACAACTTACTTCTCTCAGTTGACTATAAAGAGAAGCTTGACTGCCTGGTTCGATCTAAAGTCAGCTGATATAAATTCCATTTCTACCTTCAGTGGTAATTATGATTATGGCTAGTGGCTAAAGAAATGCTAGAAATGTCATTTGGGGATTTCCTATCTCATCTATACAAAACACAAGAAAATGTGCTGTTGAAACCAATTCTGAACCTGCAAGAAACTGAATCTGATCAAAGTAAGCCTATAACTCTATATTCTTCACTTTGCTGGAGATCATTCTGACTATAAGGTGTTCTCTGACTTTACATATCTTGAATCCAGGTATGGTGTACATTAGCAATATTAATAAACAATTAGAGTTGTGTAAGTCAAATATATCTTTAAACTTTTTCCATTTCATTTGTCATGCATAAGTTTCTTTCTCAGCATTGGGGAAGGTTGCAACCATGTCTTTTTTGCTATGGACTACAGCTACCCTCTTAAATACACAACATTTTGGAAAAGTGCACAGTGTTTCTGACCTTACTTCAATGTTGAATAGTTGCTGGAACCACATTCATTCTGTAACTGCTCTTTGTGGGGACTCCGTGAGGTTTTGTGGTTCTCGACTCCCTACTGTTAGAGAGCATTAAGAGCTTCTAGGTACCTTCAGAGGTGATCCTTGAAGTGACTACAAATTTATCTTCCTTTTATAAACTAAAGGATTGGGCCAGCTCCTCATCTTGTATAAGTGCAACATGTTTTCCCAACATGCCACTCAAGGCTATACGATATGAGGAAAGTTTCTATAATCCTTATGCTGAATTTTAGTGATTTATACACAACTACTCTCATGAGTAGTCTCAAAGAATTCAACAGATGTATGTGTTTGGGTAAATGGCATAAGGATTGAATAATCTGGATGAAAATCTTTCTTACACATATATGTGAAAGTTATTTGGTAACAATGTAATATTATCTGTAATGTTTATATTCAGCCTTTATTCCCTATTTAAGAACTCCAATTCTAAAAGTTTATGCAATATTTTTCATCCCACTGTGAGATTAGCAGGTTGCCTTCTTGTATCACAACCTAATTATTTCCTCCATATCTTAAGATCGCATCCCCACCAACTGTTCTGTGATGGGAGCTGCTTAGGAATGACAGCAATTTCTTCTTTCAACCCCAGATAAAGCCACGTTTGAGTTCAGGCTACTCAACACTGCTCAGAAATGAGACCATACAAAAATCTAAATTGTTACTCCTTTGGTTCAGTGACAAAAACCTTCTTCAACACATTTTAAAAATAAGGTGATGAAAACAACAAAATCTGTTGCTCACAAATTTAGATCACTTGGAGTGTTCACAAGTACCCAGAATCCTGTTCAAAGCCTCAAGGCACTTTTTCCTTTCTAATATACATAACCCTTAAGAAATACTTACATCTGCTGTCAATATGGGATTGGAATCAACCTGATCTGATCTTTTGGCTAAGTTACTATATTTTTCACCGTAAATGACCCCAAGAATTTCTCTGTGCATTGGGGTATCTATGATATTATTTCTTCCTGAAATAAAACATGCAAGTTGTTAGTAGAAGTCAGCATGATTTTGGGAACAATTTGTGAACAATTTGGAACAATTTCCTTTGTTGTCATTGGCCTAAGACTAGCTGAGAGTTGGTAATGATCAGACGTGATTTTGTTGTGATTGTTAGTTAATGGCTCATATAAAGAGATTTTGCCATTTGGATTTTGCAGTCTCTTTCTACATTAAAGTGGCCACCCCACCACATCCATAACAGGAATTTATAGCTAAGAAACAAGAAGAGAATTAACATGCAGATTTCTCTAGGTTTTTTAAGTTAAAACGAATGAAATAATAAATAAAAGAAATAAAGACAATAAAGGGAGGAAAAGGAANGGAAAGGAAAGGAAAGGAAAGGAAAGGAAAGGAAAGGAAAGGAAAGGAAAGGAAAGGAGAAAAGAGTTGTCAGCACTCTGCTTTGAAAGCCTCCGTTGCTGCTGACAAAAAATGTATACTTTAAATTGCTTGCATGTAAGTAAGAAACACTTTGAATCTTCTTGTGTAGTGTAAATGTGTCTATTTGCTCAATAAGCTTTGTGTGGGATTCATCTTTGAGTGGTTTGGTCAAGCACCTAGCCAAAGGTCATCCTGGGTTTCCTGATAGTTAGTGGGGTGAGACAGACTGCCTTAGAAAGCACTGTAAGGTGTCCATGACCTGAGAATCTCTTGCTGGATATGCTCAAGCTTTTCTCATTTGATCTGTGCTCTCAGTGCCTAAAACCAAGTGAAATTAATTTTGAATGAAAAATCATTGTGGCTTGGCAATCTGAACATGTAACAGTATCCAGAGGTTGAAACTGGCTTGTTCTTTAGTGTCTCATAAAGAGAAATACTTCTAGTTGGTTACTGCTTTGCTTATCATTTAGGCATTGCACATTACTTATACTAAAAAATATTCCTGAAAATATTTAGTTTTCTAAAAGATGTATATTCCAAGTTGCTTGTCAGCTCTTCATGTACTCCTGTCAAATATAGCTGTAGCCTTCACATGTGCCATAAGACCAATATATTTTACTTTAGAAAGACAAACACATAAGAGCAGATTCAGGTGCAGTGGCAGTGGAGAGACCGATAATTCTTATCATACTCTAAATACTCCAGAAAATTTTGGTAAGATTATAGAATGGCAGAACAGATGTCAAATACTTATGCAATAGTTGTGTGGTTTTTTAAGGATCATAAAATCATGAACACCTATCTGATCGGATTTCATTTGTTCTACTATTTGAAAAATACCATGTCTTATAACTTTACCACGGCTTTCAGTTAAAAGAATTCCAGGTCCATCCTAGGTCAAAAAAAAAAAAAGGAAGAATAACACAAGATGTGAAGTTACAGAACAAAACTACACAGCTACTCAGCTATATGCATCCCTCAGTCCATTCTTTCAATACTTATCACAATAAATCTTATTTTTAAATGCATTCGAGTTGAAATTTGATGCATGTTTCTAATATGTGACATTATTTATGTTATACTATTTTTCTTGACAGACAGACTTGCTATACTGAAAAATAAATAAATCAATAAATCAGAGGCAATTGCAGCATTTTGTGACATGTTGAGTGAAGTGGAAAGCATGTCTCACAATCATTTTTAGAAAAAGGTGACATATTATAGTTTAAAAAGCCAGCTTGTAATCTGCCTTTATTATTCCTACAGTAAGGATGCCACATGCCACAAAATACTGCCTCTCAAATGAAATCTTGGTTGGTGTTGGCAGAACACCAAAGAGACCAAAAAATAGCACACGAGTGTGCTGGAAACCTCTGCTACTCACCTACTGACAGCATGACATTGGAAAATCATATTTTTCTGACTTTCTGTGTCTCCCATCCTCTGCATATTGCACGCCTCCACGTATGAAGTTCAGTTCTGGCCCATAAACTACCTGAAGACAAAGATTTCTGTGTGTGCTGGCAGCCCAGAACGACAATCAGGTCCTGGGCTGCATTAAGGGAAGTGTGGGCAGTAGGAAAAGAGTGGTGATTCTGGCCTTCTACTTAACTCTCATGAGACCCCACTCAGAGTACTGAGACCAAATCTAGGTTTCCCAGTACAAGAAAGACATGGATCTGTTGAAGCAGATCCGGGGTAGGTCTACAAAAACGGTCATGGGGTTGGAACACCTCTCCTATGAGAAAAGGCTGAGAGAGTTGGGGTTGTTCATCCTGGAGATGCAAAAGTTCCAGGGAGACGCTGTTGCAGCCTCTCAATATATAAAGGAGGTTTATAAGAAAGATGAAAAGAGACTTTTTACCAGGGCCTACAGTGACAGGGCAAAGGGAAATGGTTTTAAATTGGAAGGGAGTAGGTTTAGATTGGACATGAGGAAGAAATTTTTCACATTTAGGATGATGAAACACTGGAACAAGTTGCCTAGAGAAGTTGTGGGTGCCCCATCCCTGGAAGCATTTGAAATGAGGTTGGACGGGGCTTTGAGCAACCTGATCTAGTTGAAGACATCTGTGCACATGGTGGGGGTGGGAGGGGGGGATAGAATGATCTTTAAAGGTCTCTTCCAACTCAACCATTCCATGAAAATGAAGGAAAATTAGACTGAGGAGATAATTTTGTCATCGTCAAAAGAGCCATGACAATGTTACCTGGGCTGGTGGGCAGTACTCTTACACAGCCATTAGTTAAAAAATCCTGCTGCTGTGGAGTCTTTGGCAGTAATTCACTGAGGAGAGATGAGAGTTTTCTACAACAGACTTGTTTCACTGACTCGGAAATTTTCCATTATATTTTTTACCATTTCTTATTAAGACTTTGTTTTCTATGATATAGGCAGCTAGCATATTTCTATAACTTATATATCCATCTTCTTCAAGTAAGCATCTCAGTTGCTGAGCACTAAGATAAAGAAATGGCCAACAATGGCAAAGATAAGTATTGAGAGGATGAAAATGGAAGAACAACTTCTTCTTTCTAGGCTGGGGAGAAAAGAAATAGAAACAGGTGAGGGAAAGAATCATACCTATGTCAGAGTACAGTGAAATTGCTGTACATGGCTGAAAAGATTGAACTAACAAGAAAGGTGAGAAGAGAAAAAGAATTATAGTAAGAAAAAAAAATAGGGATCGAAGGAGACAAAGTATTGAGCATTAGTGGAAAAACAGAAAGAAATAGCTGATGTTTACAGAGAAATGTTGAGGATAAAAGAGGAAGATACAGGTTGCAAATGAATAGTTGTCATAGCCGGAGAATCCCCAGGTCTTCTATGGTTACACATCTACTAGTAAATTAAACAGTGTCTAGAAACTTTCCTGGGTATTTGCATAATAACATAAACATTAAAATTATTCAAATGATCCTTGAAATGGTTTTCACGCATTTCCAAGTTCAGAAACTTAGCATGCAGCGAGCACTGTTTCCAGCAGGCTGCCTTCATGCGCACACCCTCTTTTGGAGATAAAAATATCTCATCGGACGTGCATTAACTGCTTTGTTCCAGACTATGGACCTGAGTACATTTCTTTTACCAGTGTAGATATAGCAAATCCATCTTGTTTTGAAGAGTGGCAGTGGCTAGACGTCATTGTATTTCTTCCAAAGCCCTGAAACATTTTTATCAGCCACAGGTAGACATGTAAGAAATAGTCCAGTAGAGAAGGTCCTGGAGAAGCAACCAAAAAGTCTCTGCATGCACACAGCAATCTGCTTTACCAAACAGTGTGAAAAAGAGTTGCAGCTTCCCACAAGTGAGAGGAAAATGGTGCAACTGATCTGATGTAAAGGCTATGCTACTATTTAGGCAGTTGGAGTAGATGATCATTGTAGGTCCCTTCCAACTAATTATTCTATTCTATTCTATTCTATTCTATTCTATTCTATTCTATTCTATTCTATTCTATTCTATTCTATTCTATTCTATTCTATTCTATTCTTTCTACTCTATTCTAATGGACACTGAATGGATAGTCTGAGTCATGCAAAGATCTTCAGCCCTAAGCAAATAAAATGTGGTTGTCTTCCCTTCTTACCATTCCAGAACTTAATTTCTTTGTAACCTTTGAATTTTATCACTGCAGGTAGTCTCCCATGCCGTGTGTACACTCGCAAGAGCCCTAGGAATAAGGGAACGTGCATGAGACCACTTTTTGCTTTATTCCTTCCTACTAAACTTCACCTGCAGTTTTCACCAGCTCTTTCATGTAGTCATAAAGGGAGGCTGAGTCAAAGAATTAAATGCATTTCATTCTTCTCAGCATGTAAAGCATGAGATTAGAAAGAAAAGGGCCTATTTGAGGTCACAGATTGCAGAGGAAAACAACATTTACCCTCAGCCTACAAAAGGTCTTGATTTTGATTGACTTAATTTGAACCCCTAAGGTTCTGGTGGAGAAGGAGATTTCAGTTTCCTTTGTTTTGTTTCGGGGTTTTTAAAGAGCTAGTTCCCACAGAGTAATTTTGAACATTACAGAGAAAAAGTTAAAAAGCCTTTTTCAAAGAGGTTATTTGTTCCGTAATGAAAACATTTTAGCATTCAAAGTTCAATCAGCTCTACACTTTAAAAGTATTTTCTAAAGGGAATATTTACAAGAACTAAAGACACATGCTTCTCTTCCTATTTACACCAGGATTTTCCTATTCACTTCAGAGAATTTACTCCCTAGGTATGTATGAATAAACAAGGGGAGAATTTGAATTTAGTTGTTTGCCCTAGGTTACATAATCCTGTGTTGCACAGACTCCTAGATCTCCCCATTTCTATAGGACAGAATAAGTAAGTGCATTCTTAAAATGTTCCATAGTGCTCAAAAGAAAATCAGGCAAGGAGCCCCATATACATGTTACCCTATCTGTGCAGGATTAAACAGATCAACTCAGAGAAGTTAATGCTATGAATGTTAGACAAGCCTGGTGGGAAGCAAATAAAGAAAAATACAACTTTGCTCACAAGCCTCAAGATTTTACAGTCATCTTCTCCCTAACGATCATATTTCCCATCATTTGGAAACGTAGTCTGCAGGACACCTGTTCAATTTATCAGTTACCTTATTTGGGCGATATAGTGATAAGCAAATGCTGGGACATTACAAATCAGATGCTAAGATGCACTTGAGCATGGTCTTCCCTTGGGATTTTATTCCCTTTTAGTACACAGTGACGCTGCACGAACAGCGTCACACCCCTGCCTGCCATAGCTGTACTTACTATGGCTTGGGTGGGGTATCTAGCTCTTTCAAACTACAAGTACAATCTACAATCCTTCCAGTGCCTGGAACAGTGCTAAGGGCAAACTGTGATGAAAGATTTCATGCTATACGCTTTTCCATAGGTGTCAGTGGGACAGTTTACAAAGTAAGGAAAGCACAAGCAGGCCAAGGGTTTCTATGCCACGGGTAAATGAATTTCTATTCAAAAGATTTTAAAAGAATGAAGGCAGCCAAGGGCTGAGGTAATTTCTGTTTGACAAGGTACCCATTTATCCTCTTCCTTCAGTTCTTCAAATACAACGAGCCAGCCCAAAACCTGACATAAATGAGGTCCAGGCTGTGCTACTTGATTCAGAACATCCTGCACGTCATGGCTCTGCTAAGCCAACAGTACTGGGAGGTTAATTAGAAGATGAACTCAGTAAATACTTGGGGTCATAATTTCTCCATGAGAACCATCAGCTGGAGGGCTCAAAATAGCATGGAGAGATGCTGTCTTCTAGATCAAGCAGTGACATTTTTACCTACCCCTACTGCTCCCTATTTGTCACCCTTTGGAGATTTCCAGCTCTATAGCTTTGCTGATATCAAGAGCTGCGTGGAAGTATTTTCTAACATACACCATATATGCCCAAAACACCTTCTCTTTTTTTTTTTTTTTTTTCCTAATTATATGTGGCAACAGCTATACCTGTGAAAGAGAATATGAAAAATAGTATGTTTTAAATTGGCATGGATTTTTGAAAATATACTCCTATTGACCACGCAGTAGGAGTGGGAACCATGACATACAGTCTGCCTTAATCTTTCCTAGCTTCCCGCATACTTCATTAGGTGTGGGTCTATATCAATAAACAGCACTGGATTTGCACTTTTCGGAAAGACAATAACTAAGTTTGAAAATATGCCCTATTTTTTTGTCTGCTTGGAGCCACTAGTAAGACATTAGTCCTAGGAAGGATACTTTATATTAAATCTGGAAGCAAAACAGTGTAAAAATCTATTGAAATGGCACTGAAGCCAAAAGTTCAATTTCCCTCTCTAGGTCTGCCAATTAACTTCACACATTCTGTAAAATGCAAATATCTATCTGTCTGTCTATCTATCTATCTATCTATCTATCTATCTATCTATCATCTATCTGTCTATCTATCTACAATGGTTTTCAATTGTGCGAGGGAGCAGAATGATGAGGGGATTCATGAGATAGTTTGGAATCATGCTCTTAGAAATACAACTTTCTCATACATGTGCTTTCTGTTGTACAGAATTTGAAAAGTACTGAGAAGGGATTTAGAAAAAAAATTTAAAAAGCAAGTATCCCAACATGATTATTGTCATGAACAAGAAAAGGTGCTTGACACTGAAGAGCAACAAAATGGTGACTTGCTTTTGTTTGAAAATTGTCCTTTTGGGAAAGGAAAAAAAATATATATTTTGGTCACCTGAAATAAATACATCCTGAAAAGAAAAATACTAATTTAGGTCAGCTCCTTTCTGAGAAACACCGTTCAATCGCTGAAAATGCACTATCACCTATAAGTAAACTTGATAATTAAAAAAGATTCTTCTGAAGTAACTGGAGCTCAGAAGGTTTTCTAGTGATGGCCTAGAGTCAGAAAATGACTAATGTATTTAACTGAAAATCAATCTTTAGTATGCTGCATCCATATTGCCTTAAAATACAGACATAAATCTTGGTGTAAAACAAGATGGAAATTGTGGTAATACTACTGTATTATCTCTTTGACAGAAAGATTATTCTTTGTAGTGCAAAACACACTACTTAGTAGGCATTGGTTATTGGCACAGTTGAAAAACACCCAGTGAGAGAAAAACATTAATTTACAAAAAGGCAAGTCATTCATAGAACTTGTACACAATTTCTTGTAAAAATACAATGTTTCTATATCTATCGGCATAGAAGGTAGAGGAAGAAATGGAAGATTACCAAATTGTTAAGAGGACTTTAGAGCATACAGCTTTTAGGACATCCACTAATTATCTGACTAATAGAAAAGAATATCTGTCATAATGACTTGCCCATTCATTAACAAATAAATATTGAGACAACCTGTGTGTGTGTATTTGCATCCTTTTGTCATCAGCAGAACTGAAACACACACACATAAATAATGCCTTAGGATAAGATGGGTACACTCGGAGTTCCTCCATGTCTCTGAAAAGAAAATGCTCAAGCTGACAAGAACACTTCTGTCAGATGTTGAGCTAATCAACTTTTCATTTGTTTGTTTGTGTTTTAAGCTAACACTTTATTTAGAGAAAAATGTTGGGTTTGTCAACTTAAACTATTCAAAAGTAATTTCAGGACTCACACAATCACAGACCTGAAGAGTGATTGCAGCTAACATTTCTGAATTGCCAAAACCTCATTGAACATGAGTAACCCCTTCAATTAATAGCCGGTGCTGGGCATTGGGCAACTGCTAGAGTAGGGAAGAGTTTCATTAATGTTAGTGCCCTGAAAAGAAGAGAAAAGAAAACATTTAAATCCTGGTTTCCCAATGGTCTATGATAGTGAGGAAAACAGAATAGAAAAGGAATGATGAATCACTTTTCACACACCTGGGATAAAGTCTCTTAGTTTTGTTCCAATATGCATAATTAAATACTGACTGAAATTTATACACATTCCAATGCTTTGAAAGATGATTCTGCATACAAGTTAGGTGCTGGTACCAACAAGAACCACAGACAACCTGAATGGAAACATAACATTGAGAGAGAGTATCGTAAGCTCTTCCCAGCCGTAAGAACTTTTCTGCCAGTGTACCTGCCAAAAATCTGGTGGTACCACAGCAAACATATTATTTAGCACTTGAGAATTTCTAAATTATTCAAAGTAGGTTAACTTATTTTTTTTTTTTTAATAGACAGTTATTCAAATAAATATTTCCACAAAAAGGGCTGAACAATGCCCATATCAGATGTCTTAGTTGTCACCCACTTTTGCACTGTGCACTAATCTGTGTTATAGTCAAGACTTCAAAAACTGAGCATGTGCAATTATGGATCTCTTCCAATATTTCAGTACTTCAGTAGAGGTGCCTTACTTTTAGATATGTTGAGTGGTATGCTGAGTGATTCGTCAGCCCTAATAAAATAAAAATCCAAACCACTTATTTGGTTGATTATGAATTGGTAGTGAAATCCATGTCACCCAAGCTTGAACAAAGGATGGGTTAGTTTTAAGATATACTCAACATCTCATGTTCTTTGGTGCCTGCAAGAAGACCTGCATTTATGATAGCTGCCTAGTCAGACAAATGTTGGAAGAGTGTGAACCATTACTTACATTTAAGGAGAAAAATGTGAGTGATACAAAGGAAAAGGTGTTCTAAAGATAGCATAGTACAGTGCAGGTTCTCTGGTGAGTTTTGGGAATCTCTATTGCTGAGTGTTAGACAGATATCTATCAGAAATTATGTAGGTATATCCTGGTGGGTTGGACTGGATTACCTGAAGCACCTGTATTCCCAGCATCTTTAAAATTCTGCAAAGAGGAAAATAAATATTTTAGGTTGAAATAGCAGTAGAATCTTCAAGCTTTGTGATTCTCACCTGAACTGGTGAGTAACTTAATCTCCATCAACCCAATTTCAAAAGAGTTGGATTTTATGGATTGTCCATGCCACACCTGGCTTGTTGGTGGTCTTCCTCAGCAAGCTGCTGCTCTAGGAATAGCTTTTCTCTAAACAGTTTCCAGCATCTGCCAGTGGAAAAGACTGAGAACCTCCCATTAGAACAGTTTCTACTCTGTCAGGAGAGGGGACAAAGAAGAAAACAGAAGAGGCCTGATCTTAAAAAGCTCAAATTACCTGTATCTAATATTGCCAGATTTTTACTCACATCTTTTCTCAACTGTTTGTTTGATATAATGAGGAATTTACTGCTGTAACTGAATTCACATAAGTCTATGGGATTAATTGCAGGGTACTTAAAGAGTTGGCTGATGTTATTGCGAGACCTCTCTCAGATATTTATCAACAGTCTTGGGAATCTGGAGCGGTTCCAGTTGACTGGAAGCTAGGAAATGTTACTCCAGTCTTCAAGAGGGCAAGAAAGAAGACCCTGACAATTATAAGCCTGTCAGTCTCACTTCGGTGCCTGGCAAAATTATAGATAAGATTATCCTAGGAGTTACTGAAAAATACTTAAAAGACAATTCAGTCATCAGTCAAAGCCAACATGGGTTCATGAAGGGAAAGTCATGCTTTAGTAACTTAATTTCCTTTTATGACAAGGTTAACTGCCTAATGGATAAAGGGAAAGCAGGGAACGTGTGTTTGGTTTTTTGTTAGGTTTTTTTTTAATGACTTATTTTAGAAGGGCTTTTGATACCATCTGTCACAGTATCCTTCTGGACAACATGTCTAGCAGACATCTAGAAACATATACAATATGGTGTGTAAAAAATTGGCTAAAGAGTCAGGCTCAAAGAGTTACAGACATCTGGTTGATGTCCAGTCAGACAGTCAAATTAGTGTTGTTCCCCCAGGGCTTAATTTTATGGCCAGTTCTCTTCAATGCTTTTATCAATGACCTGGACACAGGAGTTGAATTCACAGTGAGTAATTTTGGCAGCTACACTAAATTAGGAGGACATGATAACTTCCTCAAGGGTAGAGAGGCCTTACAGAGACATCTTGATAGATCAGACCCCTGGCCATCACCAACTGCATGAAATTTAGCAAGGAAAAATGCCAGATTCTGAACCTAGAATGGTGTAATCCTGCATGTACGTATACATTAGGGGACAAAGGGCTGGAGTGTAACCCTGCCGAAAGAGAGATTTTGGTTGATGGCAACTCAATATGAGTCAAAGATGTGCCCTGGTGGTCAAAATCGCTGACTGTATCCTGGAGTGCATTAGGCGCAGTCTAGCTAAACAGTCAAAAGAAGTGACTGTCCCACTATAGTCAGTGTTGATGCAGCCTCAACTCGAGTACTGTGTGCATTTTGGGTTCCACAATATAAGAAGGATATAAATATATCCGAATGTGTCCAAATGAGGGTAACAAAGGTGGTGAAATGACTAGGGGGCAAGATGTATGAGGAACAGTGGAGGATACTTGGTTCGTTCAGCTTAGAGGAGACTAAAGGGTGACTTCTTTGCTGTCTACAGCTTCCTTATGATGGGAAGCGGATAGGAAGGTTCTGACCTATTCTCTCTGGTGTCTGATGGTGGGATGTAGGAAATGCCTTGAAACTACATCTTAGGAACTTCATATTAAACATTAGGAAAAAGCTCTTCACTGATGGGGTGGTCAAGCACTGGATGAAGCTTCCCAGAGAAGTGGTCATGGCCCCAAGACTGACAGAATTCAAGAAACATTTAGACAAAGCTCTTAGATATGTGGTTTAACTTTTAAGTTTCCTTGTGTGGAGTCGACAATCCTCGTGGGTCCCTTCCAACTCAGGATACTCTATTATTCTATGAATCCTGGAAATTGGGGTAGCATAGGAAGTATTTGTCAAGGAAACATAACAAATAGTTAATTTTTTTGAATGACAAGAAATAATTACATTTTCAAACAAATAACATGGTGTCTTGCCTGAATATTTCACTTGACATTTTTTAGAATTTCAAACGTATGCATGTTCAGAAAGAATGTACTAATTAAGCACCGCTTCCAGCAAGACATTGTGAGATTGATATGAACTATTTCTATAAATCGGTACACAATGGGAATCTGATTGAAATTAAAAGAAAAAACAAAGAAAAAACATCCAACCCGGTCTCTCTGAATAGTAAGTTAAATATATACTTCGCGTTTAGAACAGGTTTCATTTTATTCTTCAGGGTTCGAATCTCTTATACAGTGAATTATAATAGATCTTATTCTTCCGTTCATATATGACAGTATTTTTTTCTTACAATTCTTTTATTTTCCCCTAGATGAAATTTAAGGTTTTGTTTTACCGGCAACTTCATTATTCAGTATTTTGTGCTTTGTAACACAATGATGCAGTATTTACATAAAAACATTTATTATGTTTACTTCACCATATTTTTCTCAGTATTATATATTTCAAGCTATTTTTAAGTATGTAAAAATTTTGTGTTTAAGACCTTTAAAAATATTCTTTGTGCCTTCTTATTTGACAAGAGATTTTTATGAAATCTTCCATTTATGTGATTGAAAGTAATGTTAAGGAAGAAGTGATTTATTTATATTGATAAAAAGTAACACTTCACTTTTAAAAAAATTTATTATATTTTCCAGTCTCCCCACTTTTTGGATAAGAAGGACTTTTGAGTAGTACACATTTTTTTTTTTTTTTTTCTTTAGCTTTAGTTTTGGGCTACCCTGCTGAGTTCTGGAGTTCTGGTTCTAGTATAGCATGTATTTTCTAAACCATGTGAATAAATTATACATCAAACTAAAATGTCATTATTTGATTAAAAAAGAACCTATTCAGACATTATGACTTCTACCACTTAGTGTGCAAGTAAAGGTTGGAAAGGCTATTGTGTTTGCTTTTAACTAAAGATGCAGAACACACTCTTCAATTAAACTCTGTTAAGATAGGTTTAGCATTAACAATTTATTAAGGCAGAGTTACTCAATGGTATTTCACAGAAGCGAACAAAGATACTCCCTTATATAAAAAAGCAGGCTCTAGAGAACATTGCAGTGGGAAAGCTTAATGATTAATGACTGCCATTAAGATACACACATCATCTCTATGTAGTCCATCTTTATAGGCTTCTTCTAGTTCAGGGGTGTCAAACTCATTTTCACCAGGGGCCGCATCAGCCTGTAACTACTCCTACATTTATACAGTCCCAAAATTACATTCAGCCCTTTGAAAGGCAACCGTGAGGCTTATGCGGCCCTTGGTGAAAATGAGTTTGACACCCCTGTTCTAGACCTTGATGGCCCATTCAACCCACCTGAACATATTCTCAAACAAATCTGTTTGTGACAAAAACAGAGTTTGTTTTCGTTTCCAGAGAACACCACCAGAACAGATTCCCTAGCAGGCAGACAGGCAGGAGTGAGTTTGAGAGAGACCATAATTCAGCAGTATCTGTACATCACCATTAATTCATCACATCCTAGTGGTCCCTTCTGTTTATACAAATGAACTAACCTGGCAATTTATAAATGGTTTACTGCTTTATCTCATTCTATAGATTTTTCTACTTGTGCCACAAAGTCTATTTGCCCACATACACCTCAGATCTGACTATGCTAATAAATGACTCAAACCTCTTGCAATATACAAGGCCCTTATATTATGTCCCAACAGAATTCACAGATGAAAAAACCTTAAAACTATATTCATGGATACTTGGATATACAGTAGTTCTATCTGTGACAATCCCAGTTCTATTTCCTCTTTTTCACAAGTAATCTCATCTTTCCAGTGTTATGATTCTCGGAAAATGTGTGATAGAAAGAAAATAATTATTTTCCCCACAGAAAATTCACTGCGTTACTGCAGTCAAGGTATTCCAAAAGGGAAGCCTATGTGATACACACTCCAGAGGAAGAACTGCTTGACAGCCATTTTAGCCATTTTACCTCTCCACTGCTGTGTAACCAGGGTGGTAAAAAGTGCACGAAACCGAGCAAAGCAGAACACAAGGCTCAGTAAGGAAAAGGAAATTCAATTCACAGCCAGAACAGAGTACCCAAAAATTTACAGCATTGTACTGAAATATTTACAACATTGTGCAAACTTTAATATTATCTTGTTTTGAACCCAAAGGCTAGCAAATGAATATAGCAACCATACAAACTAGTAAAACCAGTATTGCCATGCTAGTAACAGACCTTACGCTAACTGTACTTTATGCTAATTTTGCAAGGCCCCAGTCCTGTATTTTTAGGCTTGTTACCAACTTGTTATAAGAAATTGCTGTGGGAGGGACACCTTAGCACCAGGTTTTTATTGTTAAGATGTACAGTTTAAACCTGGGATAACAGCAAAGGCTTTGAAAATATGAGCACAGGTTGCAAAGAGACACCTGAGAGTTACAACTTGCTGATGATCAGTTATTAGACACTGGCAAAGCAGTAGCAGCAAAGAACTGGAAATAAAACAGTCCACATCAGAACGAGGCACCTGTTGTTACCTGGGAAAATTCGTCCCTCTTCCTCTGCCCCAAGTACTGTGCAGCATGTAGTCCATGGCAGAGGCCAAAGTCTGGGAACGGTCCAAAAAATCAAATATCTTAGAAAGGAGCAAGATCCCAAATTTGAGACAGCGAATGGAACTGAGGACACACCTATGCAGTTACTGACATAATATCTGGCATCTCTTATTGATGTGCTTGTGAACGTGATTATCTTAAGTTCAGCAAATAAGACCATCAGGGGCTGTTGCCATCAGTGCTAACAATACGGGATTAGCCCTGGTGTGTTGTAGGATTTCTTTAGTAAGGGCTGACTGCTGTGATTATATAGCTCTAATAACCGAAAATGAGTAAGAACTGTCAGTATAGAGCATGTTGTTGAGGAATTTCTGTCTTGCAATGTTCATTTTAGAGTTCGAAACTACTTTGGTCTATCAGTCTTCTAATCATTCCCATCACAGAGAACTCATATATGTATGCATATACATGTATAAATACATACGTATACAACTACTACAGCTCAATCTCCATGAACCAGAGTCAAAATGAAGTCTTTCAATATTCTAAACCAACGAACAGTAGAGAGCTGGGAATATTTGATCACAGAACTGTAAGGCTATCTTATCTTTGAAAATGTGAACCCACGAAATCTTACTATTTAAATATAATTCTAAGCTCAGCCATTCCCAAGTGTGGCAAACTGGGACTTAATGGGAAGCTGCCCAATAAACTCTTTTTCTTTCAATTTGGTGTATCTTCCTCCGTCTGTCTAGAGATTGTCATTCTGTATTTGTGAATTAGAACTCTGAATTAATCAGTTTCTTTGGAATGGAAAAGTAATGACTGCTCTTGAGAAAATGTATTATATTTTGCCTTTTTTTTTCACAAATTTGCATAGCATGTTCACTTATATACACTTATGTTGTATATTATGAGACATTCTGTAAAGATTTTATTTCATATTGTTGACTTCACTGAGTAGCAGTCCAGCACCAGGAAAAGGCACCAACATTTGAGAGCTAATTCAAATATTAGAATTATATTCTTCATACTTATCTATCATCATCTGTTATCACCTCTGTGTCTCTAGTGCTTTGTGAAATGCTCCTTGCCATCCAGATGTTTGTCAGGTTGAATGCTTAAGAAATAATAAAATACTTTACAAATAAGTTTTGGATTGATTTATTGTAATATTCAAATAAAGTGGCAACAGAAGAAGAAAGGAAATAAAATGATTAATTATGTGCACTTCAGAGGTGAAAGTTCTGTGTTGCTTCCACGCAGTTCACAAAGGGCTTTTCAATGGGATTTGCACAAAGATACATTTCTGACTAGGAAAGCTTTGGTTTTCCAGATATTTTATGCTTTTCTACCACGATAAGTAGCCCAGTGTTCACAGGTGTGGTGTGCTTAGGCTGGGATTTTGGCATCTCTTCTGTAGATACACTTGGGTTTAAAGGTCTGTGAAGTAGATATTGAAATCTTCAGTAGCCTTCCAAAATTTCCTGAATTCCCTGTATAGCCAAAGGAGAGGCAGTAACTTCATTCTAAATTGAAAGTTTAAAACAGCTCAGATGACCAGCACCCTTCATGAACCTGCTTCTCTATATTGAAAGTGTTATGTTGTTTAAGTCAAAGAATTACACTGAAAGTAATTTTTTCGAAATGTAGGTGACATGCTTGTTACCCTGCCTGTCAATATAAGCACACCTTACCAATGCTTACAATGTACTTCTCGTGACACATATTGAACAGGCAAAATGGAACTAGTGGTTTGATTCGTGTCATTTGTATATTTTTCATTAATGAATCAGGCATGTGAAAACTGGTACAGAAGCTTGAGACACCTCCATTAATGAAGGGATACAGGAGAGCAGAGTGGGGAAAAGCACTTTTCAATCAAGCTGATTGGTTCCTGATAAATCTTTTGTTGTGACAAGGGTCCATTTTGAAGTCATCAGGCATGCAGTTCTGATTGCCAAGGACTTTAGATAGACAAATGGCAACAAAAATATAATAGAAAGACTAATTTTTGCGTACTTGTACCTGTGTTTCCTTGGGAAATGGTACAGCCACCTTGTATGCATTCACCATTACCTCTGAAGACTGTTAGGCACTGGATGAATTGAGAGCCTCTAGGCTTTTTAGGAACAACAGGCAGGGGAGATAAAGGGGGGATGTTGCGCTCTGTGTCAGCAACCAGCTGGAGTGCATGGACCTTCACCTGGGAATGGATGAGGAGCCAACTGAGAGCTTATGGGCTTCATGTTCACATGGAAAAGACAAAGGGGAAATGGGTACAAGTAACTTCTGGGGAGATTCCAGCTGGACTCAAGAGTGAGATTTTTCATGAGAACAATCAACCATTGAAATAATCTCCCCAGAGAACTGGTAGATTCCGCAACACTGGATGGGGAATTGTTGGGGATTCAGTTGAATTCAGTTGGACAGGGTGCTGGGCCATCTGTGCTTTTGTCAAAACTGGTTGGATCAGATGATCCTTGTGGTCTATTCCAACTTGGTATTCTATGATTCTACAGTTAAAGGGAGGGCAATGACAGGGAACATTATAGTAGGGATCTGTTACTGGCCACCTGAGCAGGAAGATCAAATGGATGAGGCCCTTTATAGACAGATAGGAGAGGCCTCACATTCACAATCATGGGTCCTCATGGGGAACTTTAGCCAACCTGATATCTGTTGGAGGGACAACACGACAGGGCAGAAGCAATCCAAGAGGTTCCTGGAATGCACTGGTGATAACTTATTTCTCCAAGAGACAGAGGAACCAATGAGGAGAGGCACTATGCTGGAGCTTGTTCTCACCAACAAAGAGAGCATGTGGGGAATGTGAAGCTCAAGGGCAACCTTGGCTACAGTGACCATGAAATGGTGGAGTTCAGGATCCTTAGGGCAGCAAGGATGGCACACATCAAACTCACTACCCTGGACTTCAGGAGAGCAGACTTAGACTTCTTCAGGGACCTGCATGGTAGAGGAGCATGGGATAAAACCCTGGAGGGAAGATGAGCCCAAGAAAGCTGGTTAATATTCAAGAACCACTTCTTCAAAACTTAGGAGTGATGCTTCTCAACAAAGAGGAAGTCAGGCAAAAACACCTGGAGGGCTGCATGGATGAACAAACAGCTCCTGGACAAACTCAGACACAGAAAGGAAGCCTATAGATGGTGTAAGCAAGCAGAGGTAGCCTGGGTGGAATACAGGGAGATTGTCTGAGCAAGCAGGGATCATTGATGAGAATTAATTGTTGAGAAGTTAAGCCACCGTCCCTGGAGGTGTTTGAAAGATGCATGGATTACGTTCCTAGTAACATGGTTTAGAAGCGGACTTGACAGTGCTAGGTTAATGGTTGGACTCAATGATCTTAAAGGTCTTTTCCAACTGAAATGATTCTATTATTCTGTTATTCTATTATTCTATTATGCTATGAGCTGGCAATGTGCTCTTGCAGTTCAGAAAGCCAACTGTATCTCAGGCTGAATCGAAAGAAGTGTGACCAAGTCAAGAGAAGTAATTCTGCCCCTCTGCTCTGCTCTGGTGAGACCCCACCAGCAGTACTCTGTTCAGCTGTGGAGCCTCCAACATAAGAAGAACATGAACCTGTTGGAGTGAGTCCAGAGCAGGGCCATGAAGATGATCAGAAGACTGGAGCACCTCTCCAATGAGGCCAGGTTGAGAGAGTCAGGGTTGTTCAGCCTGGAGAAGAGAAAGCTCCAGGGAGACCTCATAACAGCCTTCTAGTACCTAAAGGGGACCTATAAGAAAGTTGGAGGAGGACTTTTTTACAAGGGCGTAAAGTTTTAAACTGAAAGAGGTTAGATTTTTACCATATATAAAGAAGAAATTCTTCACCTTGAGGGTGGTGAGGCACTAGAACAGGTTGCTCAGAGAGGCTGTGGATGTCCCATCCTTGGGAGTGTTCAAGGACAGGTTGTATGCGGCTTTTAGAAACCTGGTCTAGTGGAAGGGAAGGTGTTCCTACAGGGGGATTGGAACTAGATGATCTTTAAGGTCCCTTCCAACCCAAACCATTTAATGGTTCTATGATTCTACTAAGTATGAGATAAACACTTAATGGCACAGATGTTAAGTCAAACTGGGACAACTCCAGGCATATACAAAAGCAGTCTACGGTACCTAGTAAAATGTAATGTTCAAAAAATAGACAATAATATAGTTTCTAAGGATCTAGGGCTAAGCTGATGCTGCTCAGCTTTTTTCAGGTTCACTAGGGGCCTAAATTATGTCAAGTCTTTCTTAAGGCACATAGGTCCTTTTTTGGGTCTGGACCTTAGCTTCATTCAGAGTTCTTCCAAATCAAATGTATTTTTAGCTGCCCATTGAGACATATACTGCATAACTATCAAATCACGCAAATGGGGATATGCTATATATTTTCCCACTTTGACCTGGGGAGAGGAGAGCAATGCAAAGTTAATACAAAGTTATAAAAGCTGTAGACAAAGTAAAGCTTATGTGATTTGCATGCGAAACTCCCAATGGATTTTTCCTTCCTTACACCTCAAAGGTCTAATTTGAGACAATTAATCTATTGCCTCTTTCTAGGAAATTCTTCCTAGAAATTAATTTTTGAATGTTAAAGAAATTAGGTTTATATACATTTGAAGAATACTGAGCTTAAAATGGTCATATATATTCGGGTCTGTAATGTGGAACAATAGGTTACTGCTGCTTTGTTACCTTTTATTATAATAAAGTGGTTTATTTTGCCAGTTCAAATATCCCTTGCAGTATTCGTTCCCAGAAATGTGCAATATTCTAACAGCTCATAGTACAGAGAATGTTCAGTTGAAGGTGAGCACTTTATTTTCAGAACCCATACTTAACAAAATATAAGTGTATAGATGTAATAAATTGTTAACATTAGAGAGGTTTCAGATTTTCAGCTTTAAATACATTATTCCTCCTTCTATGAAATCCAGATAAATATTATGCCTATTAGACTTGTCATGAGATAACCGTAATATAAATCTCTTGTTCCCCTCAAACCCTGCTGGAATGAATCCTTTAAGTCAACTGATTTTTAGTCTCAGTTTTAATAATAAGTATTGTAAATCAAAATTAAAAATAACAACTTCATTTCACCTTTTAAGTGAGATGTTACTTTTAAGATACTTGCCAGACCATTTTTAAGGCTGCCTCTGCATATGGAATATGCGCTATATCTTGCATAGGCTGGACACACAGTCCCTCATTTTCCGCAGCACTCAAACGTAATACAGCTGTTCTACATTCTGAAGTGATAGCAGACTGAGAGGTCATCAGGATAACGGCACTACAAAGTTGGGATGCCATTAAGCTGTACAAAGAAGTTAATACCACTTTGAAACAAACATGCAGATTAAATAATGGAATGTATGTAAGGCCCAGATAAATGATTTGTCTAGCAGAAACTACTGAAAATACCACCATGCAGTTGAATAAACATCAGATATTTACCATCTAATTTCTGCCTTATGTATTGTTTATCAGAGTCTCACAAGTACAAAGCAATTTTTTTATCTGCATTACAGTTCATAGTAATTTCTTCCACTGATCATTCTTATGGCACAAAAAGTTTTTTCAATCTCATAGAAATTCTGTTCTGTGCTTTTTTTTCACCCACCCTTCCCTGGTAATGAACTGCACAGCAGCCCACTCTCAGCAGCTCTTTTCAGAGAAGAAATATTGATCTTGTAGTTACGGCTCCATTTAGCTTGCACTTCTCATACATGCATCCAAAAGCTTAACATGAAGTATTATAGTTATCAGCATCTTGAGTTTTACATTGAAGAAAGAAAATATCCATATTTGGATGGCCAGTTTATCTTGATTTTACTGACCTATGGCTTTCCTAGATGGACCACAGTACCTTATAGGAGTTCTCTATCCTCTAAGTTACTTCTAATACACAAAAACTAATTACTGTTCTTTTTCTTAAATTACCTAAGAACTAATATTCAAAAACACACATATGTCATTTGATTAAGCACTCCTTGAGATCAGTGATAAAACATTTATTTTAGAATAGAGAGGGAACAAAGGCAGACCACAGAAAAGCACCTGTGGAAGTTTTAAACTCCTTTTTTCAACACACTGTCCTGAAAATACAGGTTATTTCTAAAAACGGGTAAAGTCAGAAAATGCTCTCCTACCCTCTCTTCCTTGGCCTGCACCTGCCCCCCCCCTCTAATCCCTCACTCCCAAATCCCAAAAAATCCCAAAATTGTAAAGATAACTGCTTTCTAGGCAATTTCTGAAGCTTCATGGAACCTTCCATTATATACATTATGACAAATATTACTTCCCAGTGCCTCCCCACACAGTTTCACATCCTTCATACATAAGTTTGAATCACAACACGTAGCAGCAAAATGACCTACCACAATCTAAAAAGATTGTCTTTCATGGGTTGTTTGGAATATACGTCAAAAATGTTTAATTATATTGTATATCCAGAATAAACACTGGACTGTACCTTCAAGATATAAGATAGAGAAGATGAAAGGTCTACTGTAACCAAATGTATGGAGTTTAGTAACAACCTATCAGTAAACCATGAAATACAAATGTTCATGAACCAGTCACTACAATTATTTTTCAAAGAAATATTTGTGTAAAGTATTACATAGGAGTACTGTTTTTATATATTGATTTTATTTCTACAGGCTATTTACGGATTCTTTTTCTCATGCTGGGGTGTGTTCGTTTAAACACCCATTCCTCACTAAGATGTTTTAAATCAAAGTTTGTGTCAAAGCAAGGTTCAGATCTTACTACATAGCACATGTTTTACTACATTTACACTCATTTCCATTTCAGCCAGATTAAGGAAACCCTAGCACACTGCTATTTATAGGGGCATAGATTTAAGAATCTAAAGACCATGCTCAACTTATTCATGACAGCACCTAAAACGGTTTCTGTGATTTTTGTGGTGGCTAAACGCATAATAGTGGTTCATACCAGGTATTGACAAAGGGTGCAGCTTCCAGCTCCATATAAATAACTTGTTGATAATTCAGTATTTAAAAACAAATAAATCCATTCCTCTCTCAGTGAGTTAAAATATGGGGTAAGGGGAGTGTTACAATTTGCAAAATCAGTTTGCTTATCTTGTTCTATAAATTTTTATGGGTCAGATGGGTAGTTGATGAAAAAAATTTCCAGGACACATTCCACATAATTCAAGACACGAATCTTTGTTCTATGATTCCTGCTTCTTACACAGCCATGCCAAACACTTGTTCCCCTTCTGTCTCTCTGTAAACAGAAACCACAGCTGTCTGAATCACAGGGTTGTCTTCTATTTGTATAATAAAACTGGAAAAAATGAAGAAATGAAGATATTTGGTTTCATATTAGAAGTTTTCTGTGATTCATGTTTCCATGCACTACGAAATATTTTAGGCTCTTGTCTCTCTAAAAAATACAGTAAACCATAAAGTAAAATATTAGCTGGGTCAATCTCCACATGAAAATACTTTAAAAAAATAAGTTAAAGCAAGAATTACAAAAGATTTGAACAAGATATTCTGACAACATTTTTTTTCCAATGTTTGAGATGATTTTATGAATATTTCTGCTTCCAAATGTTACAAAGAAAAAAAATTGCTTAACTCTGCTCCAAAAACTTGCAATGTTCATTACTGAAAGGAAAAGGTCTGAGTACCTAATTAGGTCTTATATTCCCAGGCCATTCCCAGATAGCCATATGCGTGCAACCAAGGTCCTACAGAATGAAGGCTGCACATCACTGTCATTTTACTTTGAGAGCATCACACCAGAAGTCATAAAGAAAAAGCAATAACATTCACTGACTGCAGCGTGTCTGCTCCTGGGTGCATAAATATGCACTAAAAGACCAGACAGTTGGATTAGGCCCAAATATATAATAAAGCAAATTCCTGGAAGATTTTTTTTTCTTCNCCTCCTCCGTATTTTTTTTTTTTTTTTTTTCTCTTTAATAGCTGTTCAGGCTTTTTCTAAAACTGTCATCCTTACATGCCAGGATTTCTTCTTTCTAATTTTCATCATCATTCTGACCAAGCATCTTACAGTCTTTGTCAGATGAAAGCAGAAAGAACATTAGACAATAAGGTCGAATATAAACAGATGTACAGAGACGATCAAGCCAAAAATTTGAGGATGAAAATCTCTAATATAATGCAAAAAAATATGTGATTCATTAAAGCTTTGGAGCTTATTCTGGTAGCAGATGCTTAACTAGACATGAAGGAACAGAAGCACTGGGAGGCCAATGATGAGCAATGAAGGACATAGAAAATCCACCTTGGTTGACTTCAGGCTTTGGCATGTATCAGAAACATTTCACTGTAGGTGATGGAACGGTCTCACTAAAACCTGTGTGAAATCATGTGTTCTCTTCCATATTATCTTCTGGGCTTGTAAAACATATGCAGACCACAAGCCTTGGAAAAACCGGAATATTCCATAAAATATTTGCAAATAAATTTTTCAAATAAATCCATTCATTTATCAGCTGAAAATCTACAAATCTGGTATGATTTGCAGAAGTTCAGTTCACGTAAAAAGAATTCATATTCCACTAGGAACTTAAATATTCCTTGTCTAGAAGACTGGTTGATCAAAATATTGTATTTTACCCAGTGATTTTGAATGGAATGGAAAAGCAAGTTTTATAGATTCTCTTTCTTCAGATCTAAATAGCTTAGATAATCTGAAAAAAAAAAAATTATTTTTGGCCAGAGAAATGACTATCCTAAGGAGTGACTAATTATGAGAGTCAGAATAATTTCACTCTGGTGTATTTACTGAGATGTGACTTTTTTCTCAAATAATTGTCTTTTTGAACAGAGTTCTACAGTAAGGATTTCCAAGTTTTTAAGCAATTGGGAGTTTCATTCTCACGGACACTAAGCCTGTCTGAGTTGGGGACATAGTTGTAGAACTGCTGTTTTTTGGGGTATTGTGGTATTGTTTGTTGGTGGTTGTATTTTTTATTTTGGTTGTTGTTTGTTTGTGGTGGGTTTTGGGGTTTTTTGGATAAATATGCTCCAAGCATCACTGAAACTGTGGATTATTTTTTTCCCCCTTCAATCTTCAATCTGACTATATTTCAGCAGATTAGTGGTCAGTGGTCTTGCTCCTTAGTAACAGCATAACACAACGTAATAGATGTATCTTAGAATATGAAACCATTTCTGTGTTAGACCTAAAGCTGATTTCACTTGGAAAAAATGCATGTTTGCCTTTGACTTCAACAGATGCTTTCTAGCTCTAGCAGTGTTCTTGTGGATACACACCCAACAATCTAATAAACCACACAAATGCATTACTACCTTCAATGATTTCATGTCTTCCTACTTCAGACCAGATATATAATTTATAAACGACTTCAGTTAATTACAGACATTAGGCTCATGTTTCACATGTCAAATACCTCATAATTTAATTTAGAAGAAATCAGCAGTGCTGAAGACTGGATAGATAGGAAAAGGAACTGGGGTGCACGACATGGCATGGCAGGAACTGGCACAAGTCCTATGTTTTTTGCTTGTTATGTGTTGAGTTTTTCTGTTAATTTTGCATGCCAGATCAGTAATTATGTGTCAGAAAGGAACATAAAACTATACATCTTCAGGATGTGCATGATCACCGACATCAGACAGACAGAATGATTTGACAGTGGCACCTCACTGGAAGTCTTCTACTTTTCATTTGTAGTCATGAAATCACATTCAACAGTTCATTAAACAGAGGCAAACTTAACTTAAAGCTGTTAATAAGAAATCATGTGTCTTTGTGCATACAGAGGCGTGTCTTTAAAGCATAGAAGGAACTTACAGAAAAAGATATATGATTGTGGTCATTGCATAATATATTTATTTTTAGATAGTTCATTTTAGCATAAAACCAATTACTAGTGGAATGTTTCTTTTGTTAAAGAGAGGACAGCAAAAAATACATTTACAATGCAAATATTTGTAGTATGATGTAGCATGATACAGTGTTTTTAATTTCTTCTTTTAATAGGTTTCCTTCAAATTTGTGTCATGTTTTTACCAGACATTTGGTCATTGTAAACCCTTCAGATATTATTTATAAATATTCATATGCAAATGTTCATTATGAGGTAAAAAATTGTATTTCTCTAGTTCTAAATATGATGTGACATGACTTAATACAAGCAGCAAAATAGTAAGCAAAATGTAATGCAGGAAGAATTTCAGAAGTAATATCTCAATGAAGCGTGCGGTGGCACAGTCATTTTCACATATTTGCATTATCCAAATTGTTTGCAAATAGCATGAAGCAGAGCTAAGTTTAATTTAATTATCTCTTAATTTCTCAGGAAGCTCACTGAACACCTAATTTATCTTACTGAAGTTCTGTGTCTGCTTCCCATTCTCTATCTACTTCAAATGCTGAAGATTCCCCATGCCAGATGTATCAAAAGGGATTCATCTCACATTTAATTCTGGAAGAAACATAATTTCACCTGGGTTTTGTTGTGATGTAGATTCCCAAGCTACCTGACCTGACCAAAACCCAGCTCTTCCGTCAATATGAACTGCAGTGTCTCTGTTTAGTTGAGTGCAACAACGCAGGGGCCTCGAGACCTCCCTACTGCCTAGTACTGCAAACACTGCTTTCTTGTTAGCTGCTACCCTACTGCTAACTTATCAGGAGATAAAAGAGAATGTATGGAAAGCAGTGAAAAGTCTTTATTCTTTTGCAATGGTTGAAGTGCTGTTATTCACACAGCCGCCTTTGCAGATTTAAAGCCTGAATTGTATGTAAAAATGTCATCTGTCTTCCCAGTGAGTATTTTCTCTGTTAGCAGGTATAAAGTGAACACATGTTCTACTTTCACGCTGATGTACTGACTTTTCTTAAGATTTTGTTCCTTGGAATTTGGTGACATCAGCAGAAGGAGCTGAAAAGGGCTAGACAGGACATATGAACAAAGCTGTGCCTTCTTTCCAGGGCTGCCAAAGAGAACTGCACTTCTTTTGCATTTCTCCAGTCTTCCTCTAGTTTGATGTGAAAGGGTAGTCTCAGGAGAGTGTGATTTGACAGCATTGCCATAAATGACACAGAGCATAAGTTTCTTTCCTGTGTGTTCCTGACATCGCAGCATCTTCCTTTCTGTGCTCCAGGTTTCATAGCTGTGTTGAGTGGAAAAGGAGTGCACTGAAAATGCTTAAAATGTAATGTCTGTTAAAAAAAAAAATGGAAACCAGACCAAATAAAATTGAGAGTGATTATTAAGGCAAAAGAAAAAAAAAAAATCCCCACTTTATCTCTTAAGACTGACACTTAAGTTCCAGGTTACATGTATGTTTTGCTGATAGGGTTTAGAGACATAAGGGAATTACTATTTTAAATTCTACTGACTGCAGACAGTTACATATATGACTTTCACTTAAACACAGCAAGATCAGTGAGTTTTGACCTTGTGATGTTAAAAATTAGTTTTCATGCCCAGATCTGGTCACAGAGAATATGCCTATCTTGCACTGCTTTGTCCCTTAAGTAGTAAAGTCCATTTCTGCTTTTTCTTTTGACTCAGCAGATAGAGGATCTGTGTTTTCTGAGTCTTGCACTCTACATCACCTGAGCTGCTAACAGCCAATGAGTTTAAATATCAACTGGCTATGCTGAACCAAGTTTGTGAGTGGTGACCAGTCATAAATGTGATGGCAGTATCTCAGTGCTGTCAAGACCTGCTTTACACTAAAACAATATTTTCACTGTCTTCTGGTGAATTATTTTCTTCCTCTGGGAGTGGTAGAAAAGAGATGGTGGCCTTCACTATCTCTCAGGTATAGAAACTTTTCACTACTTTCATTCTACTAGAAAGACATTTCTAACTTCACCTTTTCCAAAACTCTTAGGTCTCTGATGTCCTGCCTACTTCAGTGTTGTGAAACCACTACAATATCTGAACAAGTGAGGCCCTGTTTCACGATACCCAAGCAAGAGGAGCAGAGCAGATCTGATGAGAGCAACCATGAACAGCCAATGGACCCGATCACCAGATAAGTCTGTGGTGGTGGAGCAGAACTGTGGTGATGGGAAGGCAAGTCAAACAACAGGTCAGCATGGCATGAGGCTGGGCACAGGCGACAGCATGTGCAAGGACTATGAGTCAGGTCTGAACCCAAAGGCAGCTCCTGTGCCCAGGGGTGGCCCCAGTGATGCTTCTCCCAGCTCTTTCTCCCACAGTTCTTTCCCAGCAGCCAGACCCAAGGTTACAGCCACACTGTGCCAGAGCTGCTTTTGAGCATTCAAGAAAAAGTGTTGGAAGTGGGAAGAGCCTGCAGAACCTGTTGAAGCACTCAGGTGTTTCGGAACGACTTGGTATTAGCAAGCACTGCTCATTCTGTACTGCCCCTGTGCAGCTTAAACCTAAAAATATAAAATAAAAAATCATGGGCTAAGGAGAAAAACAACCTGATGCTGACGCTGTAAGCTCAAGGCACCCAGCGAACAATGAGTGGAGGTACAGTTCCAGTTCATCTTAGGACAACTTACAGCTTTTATATGGCCACTCAGTGGAGAAACCTAAAAGTTAATCAAGGATTTGGAACACCCACTGCCTTCCTGGTCTGAGCTGGGTTCCAAGGAAAAGATAATTAATAGCCCTAACCACTAAGGTTTGATATGAAAAGTCAAAGCGTTGTCTTCTCTACCCATGCTGTTTTGCACTCAGGAGAGGAAGAGGATTGGAACCTTCCATCACAAACAGAGGAGTTATCGAGAGAGCCAGCTAACAAAATGCTGGCCCTACAGGCATAGATGGTAGAACACCTGAGCAGCTCAGTAAGGGTCTTCCTGGAGCATCCTCTTCAAGTTAAGCAACTAAATTCTGGCTGACACTTAGTGGAGTTGCAGCCCTTCTTGAGAAAACTTACTGTGGACTCAAACACATGTAAATCTCTCAGTGTCCTTGGTCGTTTAACACTTGGGACAATTCTGTTTCACTGAGTGGGGAGCAGGTCCCCATCTGCTGAGCAAGGATGGCACTGGAGCTGACTGCTGTTTAAGTCTGATTCTTCTTTCAGACCTTCAGCTAGCAATTAAGTAAAATATTTAAATCTGATGTGTTAATCTATTTGGTTTGGTTTGGGCCTGCCTTCACATTTCAACCCTTTCTTCTGTCTAAGCTAACCTGCAAAGTAATAACCATGTTCCTTATTTCCAAGTATTGCTTTCTTTTGATGTCTCACATGACTGCTTGTATTTATGTCTTCTGTGGGTAACAGCATTGATCCACTTTTTTTCAGGTCCGACTACAGATCAATATGACAGACCATCTTTCCTTGAAAAATCAGTCTGTGAATTGACAGACGGGGGAAAAAGGTGAGATGTTTACAGACCTATTGACTTTTAAAACACCAAACAGCTTCATGTGTAATTGTTCAGATAGTATTTTACTACCTAGTCTAAAAATATCTTTCTTAAGCTTCATTTGTACCAAAGAGTAAATATTTTTATTAACATACTCTCAGCCAAACCATCAGACTGAAGGCAAATTCAGTGCCAAGAAATAACTTTATTATAGTTACTAAACACACCATGGAGATGCAGGTTAAATTAAAAACACCTGACTCTTAAGCCAGAGTAAATTTTTTAGCAATGGAAGATTGGATCTTTTTTTTTTTCCAAAATGTTCAGAAAAGTTCTTACCTGAACAACCTTCAATCTTTTAAGTATCCAGTAAGTGCAGAATCTTTTTATTCCCTAAATTCCTTTGTTTCAAAAGCCTATTCTGAAGCTCAACTCCATAGGAATTTGATCATGGGTTTCTGGAAAGCCTCTTCTCTGTCCTCTGTGGTACCTCAGTTTGACAATATGATTCAAAACAATTCTCATTCTGGAAAGATCAGTTACTCCCATGAAAGATTTCTCGGGCCTTCACACCTCGCTCTAGCAGCCATCAACTCATCGCTATTGCGAGACTGGAGGATGCTTTTTGTTTTGCTTCACTAAATACTAACACTAAACCACCAAATTAATTTCTTAAAGGCAAATGTAAAAATCACATGCCATGAGCAAATTATTCACTTAACAGCCTTTTGCAAGACTAATTTGAAAAGAATACAGATTTTAGGGATTGAGCCATGTGTCCATGGAGTGTTTTATTCAATATAGAAAGCCAACATATATGTCTATACATGAAAGATTTATCCCTAATGTAAACATGGGAATTCTAGAGGTTTTTTCTGTAGATTTTGTTTGTGTACAGGGACAAATTTAGCGAGAAGCAGATCCTAAAAAGGCCCTCTAGCCTCAACTGTAAAAAAAAAAACCAACCATATATTCTATATTTGGATATATTCCTTGAATGTTGTGCTTTAGTTCGTAATATTCATTTTCAGTGCTTAAAATTAATTAGTCACAGCCTTTAACTAAATAAGTTAGTTGCTACTCACGATTTGCGAAAGTCTGGGCCACCCAAAATACTTATTCATGGCAATTAGAGATGGAAAATGCATGTTAAAGAATGTCTTTATTTAAATTAAATGTAATATTAAATTAAATCCATCTTTATATAGGAAAATAACTGCATAAATAATTTTGGAATTTAAGATTATTAGGAAGCTCGTATGCTGCTGTTCTTATATTTTATATATACTCTGAGTGTGTGCATGTGCATGGAGATATACTGCGCATATTTCTTTCGCTATTTTTATGCATCCAAGTTAAAAATTTTATATTAATTGTACATTCATCAGTCAAGTGCAGTTTAGGCTTCGGACTCAATGGATAGTCTGGAAAGGCTCTCAATATTATTTTCATTATTATTCTTTATGATGCTTATGATATTACTGTTATCAAACATATGCTTCTCAAAAGGCACTTCATGGCATTACTAGTTTCTGAAAATGATGTTCTTGATCTAGAATTAGGAGAAGGATCAGGGATGTTCAAAAAATGGAAGCAGTCAAGGGCAAAGACCAAAAGGGTTTTTTGAACCTTAGAAAACAGTAATGATAATGGGAACTCTTTATACTGGCCTCTCATCACTCTTAGAAGTGCTGATATAGCAGGAAATTGAAAGGGTCCTGCACAGAAGAGTGGCACCTGTCCATTCAAGGGCCTGCTTCATAGTTGTGCGTGTTTGCTGCTCCATGGTCCATGCAGTGCTAGGTACAAATACACCTCCCCGTGGCTACAAATGAGCCATTACAGCTGCAGTGATGCTGAAACCACTAGCCAAGTCAGTTTATGAACAAACTAGTAGTTTCCGAAAAATGACAGTTCCCTCATGATCACAGCACTTTTCCTGCCATCATACTGTACTATGCTTTCAATTACTGTCAGTATTACTAACTGTTCTCTTCCTATAGAAAAATTAATCATATTAATTACATGACAAACAAACGTCTAAAGCAGCACAAAGAAGTGATTCACAGTGTCCGTGTCATTTTTGTCTTTGTTCTACCCAGCCACTCTCCACAATACAGTAATTAGTAAACATAGCACTTCTATACTCCTATCTATAAGGATAGTAAGTACTATGTATTGGGCTTCTGTATTCCTATCTATATTGCTTTGATTTATAGCCTATTAGCCTACGATTTCGCTCAAGAATACCCTCAGGAAGCATAATGGCACTTTTAAATCTATACTGGTTGCTTGCTCATCAAGCTGCCTGTTGTCTATGAAGAACTGTTCGTGGAATCAGGCTTCAAACAAGTCCAGGTGCAGAACTCTGCAAGCACATACCCTGAAATGACTCAATGCATGATCAGGAATGTTATCTTAGAGCTGATTTTTGAAAAAAGCCTGAACAGGTGGAATAAATTTTTAACAAGCCCTAGAATCCAGATTCACATCATTAACTTTTAATGTATATTAATTCATTAATACAATCTCCAAATACAATCTCAGCATACAAAAAATAAACCATTGGATAGAATAGCAGTTAACAACAATATGCTGCCAAGATATTAAGGTTTCTGTTGTTTGAGCCCTTGTGGTCTCCGATGTCTTGGAATAATTTCTGTTGATCTTGAACCTGAAATGTGAAGTGGTTGGCAGCTGGAAAGAACCTCACAGTTTTGTTTGGTTTACAGTGGTCTGTCCCAGGCAAAATGCTTTCATACTGACAAGACTCCACTTTACAAGATATATTACACTAAAATATGTTTGGCAAGTTTTTAAACAGAAAAAAAGGAACTTGCCAGAGATGAGAGGAAGAAAATCCATCATTAAAAGGAAAAAGGATACTGTATCCTGTGATGGGGAAGAACAACCATGCATATATTACATAGGATAGATACTAAAATTAAGCACTGGCAGTGTAGTTATCTACAACAAAGAGAAAGATGCCCTTAAAAGGACTGAATAATTTCTTCCTAAAATGGACAACTGGAAGTCATCAGAGTAATCTTCTTCCTATAGACAGTAAAAGCAGTTTAGGCAATATGGAAAGATGTAGATATTTACATTTTCAGCTGTACATGTGTACAGCTAAATAAGAGGAATCCCATCCACAGGATCACATGAAGTTTGACACTTGTTACCTAGACCAATAGACATAGATACATTACATTGAACACAAAAGGTATGTTAAATTGTTAGAAGTAGAAAAGTATGAGTATTATATGAGCTAGGACAGATACGCAGGCTCAAGGCAGGTGGGATAACCACAGTGTTCCTTGTTCTATAAAAAACACTAGTGAAAATCTAGAGACTTAAATCATGGAGACTGATAGTTTCAAAGGAGCTTCAAGGCTCCTTGTAGATACCCAGATTTTATGTCTGTTTTATAGGAAGGCATGTCTAATCCTACCTTACCAATAATGGAAATTGGTACCAAAGTCCCCTAGCATGACATTTTCAAAGGAGCTTAAGTCAGTATAGCTGCAAAGAGCAGGAAAAGACATTTGTAATCAGCATTCTACAACTATTTTTTAAGAGGCGTTTCATAGAAAAAATGCCTCTGCACAAAGCCTGAACCAAAGCCTAGTCCTATCAGTTGTGTGGGGGTACTTGTCATTATGGAGTTTCAGTTTCACAGTGTATTTCTTCACATAAATGAAATACTTCTTTTCAACAAAATAAATCTAGGCACACATTCAATGGGGTCTTTTAGCATGGTTATCATAAATTTGCATGCCTACATCCTTATGGAAAATGTCAAAGGATTTAGGACTGCAAACACTCTGTTGACCTCTAGTCCTCACATGTTGCATTAGAAGTGTAATATACAAAACACTTGAAATACATGCAGCGTGAAGGTTAACCTATCTAGTTTGAAAGAGAAGCAAGACTGCAAATCCTGCTTATTCTGCTTCAGGAAGGGTCAGCTTCCTGAAAGCCCTCACATCTCTGAGATTGGTAAAATCCAGTGCTCCATGAAAGCAAAATATTTACTCTTCAACAGTGGTGCTTAAGCCCAAGATACTACTGCCAGAATTTTACAATATTTAGAAAGAGTTTAATTCAAAGGCAGGATTTTTTTTTTTTTTTTTTTTTGGTGTGATTTCCAGCCAATGGGAGAAATCTCTGCAAGGGACAAGGAAGACAGTACCTCCACGAATGTGATTTCTTGAAAAAAGACTGTGTTGCAGTAAGGTTATGGAAACCAAGAGCTGCATTGGAAATCCTAAAGCTTAATGCGCCTGAATTCTTCTTCTTTCCTTCTACCCTTCACTCAACTATCCACTGGCACATGTTACAAATACTTAGCTTACATCCAGGAGTTAATATTCAAGGAGTGGGAAGAAGGAAATTCATTCACAAGGCTACAGATCAAAGCCTGAAATTTCATGACATACATTCATCTTGTCAGAGATCGCTGACTCAATTTTTAAAGCATGCAGACAGTCTGTGGGCTTTCTGGCTCTCACTTATATACATGTTTCTGAGTGAAGTCAATCCTTAGAGATTTTTCATGAGTCACTTCACATCTAAATATTCTTCCTTGGTATTGGGCTGATTCATAAGCAAGGAATCAGGACTTCAGTTTCTTAAAGTTGATCTATGTGTCTGCTAGGCCTTTAGTTTAAAAAAGCTACTTTAAGTCAGTGCATAAAAACCTTACTAAATGATTAGAAACAGTTTTGCCTCAGAGCTGTAACTGCTGGCCAGTCTAATCTATAGGTTACTCAAAAGACCTTTGACTCACCACCTGGTTGGTTCTGCTTTGTATGATTTTAAAACTACTTTTATAAGAATATATCTGTATAGACACACATAACTGCTAAAAAAAAATAAATAGAACCTTACTAAGGGACTAATACTGCATCTCATGTTCCAGGACTTTTCTGAATCTGTTACCATCAGAATTCTGTGACATCAAGCTATTCTTTTTGCATGTTCTCACTCCCATTATGATGACATGCAAAGTTACGTCATCTTTTCAAACCCTGTTTTTTTCAAGTTCCAAGGAGAATTTGACACACAGAATGGAATTGCCTACAGACATGTATTTTTAGAATATCTATGAACAGTAATATTATACAAACCTCTGTAAATATATATATATTCCTTCCAGCTTTATGTTGGGCACTTGCAGACGTTCCGTGAATGGAATATGCATATGTATGATTTGAAAGATCATCCTACATTTACGACTTCTCCTATCATTTATCTTTTGTCTTGTAGAAAATGTCTTGCTGACATTCCACCAAACAGTAGGACACTTAAAGTTGTTGTGGTGCATTTTATTAACGGGGTAATTAGTATGGAAAAGACCTTATTTCCTCTGCGTTTTGTAACACAAACCTGCATTTGGCGATCCCTGACTGTTGCACACTATGTGTAAAAGACCCATAAAAGGTCACTAAGTAACAAGCTCAGTGTCAGTATGTTTAGATGTGCTTTAGAAGGAGGAGAGCGTAGGGGTCTATAAATTTAATTTAGCTAAAACCCAATAAAAGTTCAAAGTCCACATGGTGCCAATATATACACAGAGCTGCATATTACTATTTTATTGGTATGTAAATGGATGGTAACTGAGGAGAAGAAAACCCAGATACAGCTGTCAGAGTGGGGACCGGAAGAAGAAAATGTTCAGGCCACCATGGACCAGTGGCCAGATCCATGGAAGGACAGGTGGAAGGATTGTGTATCTAAGTCATGTACACCTGTGCAGGTAGAAATACTTCATCTGGAAGGGAAAAATACCCCATGCAGAACTAAGGGCTACAGTTGCTAGAGTACTTATTAATGAACTGTGCTGCAGTGTACCGTGCATGACAGACACAACTTAAGTCTGCATACCAGCTGTCTAATGTAAAAGGTACCTCAGTTAACAGCAAGATTTGCTGTGTGTATACAGCTCTATATTTCTGTGTGCTCAGTCTCATCTTTCCTAGGAAGACAAATAGCATAAGCTTAGGTAAAAAAAAAAAAAAAAAAAGTCTTGCAAAGCTTTTCACAAAGCTTCAACAGATCTTTAATACTACTACTAACGGACTGCTTCTTGACTTGAAAAAAAATTTGCTGCTTTCCAAAAGCACTCTCTGTTGTTTTGCTAGAGTTCTTTTGATCTATGTATCTCATTTCCAGCTCAGTAAACCAAAGCCAAAGATTTCAGAGGAGATAGCAATGTCCCCACAATCTGCAGGTTCTATTTACTAAATAAGGAACAAAGAGCAGAGGAAGCTTTGCCAAAGCCAGCTCTGTCTGGGTTCTGATCCTAATTGAATTCATAAGCGTTAAGGCAACTCCTTCAGCCTACAGACAAAATCTTGAAGCATAAATACAAAATACTATTTCTGATCTCAAAAGAAAAATATGCTCACCATAGAAGATTACAGGTACTGAGTTCAGAATAAAGAAGTTCATACAGCAATTTTTGGACAAAATGTACAGTGGATGCTTTGAACCCCAGCCTAAAGCATTCACCTGGAAATGAAGAAAAGGTGTGACACTTATTATCTTACAAATTTTGAGGGGTTTAATTGGGTACAAGAAGGTGTGGATTCTGCAAAGCACAGTGTTATCTCTATAACTGCCTTCTGTCTCTATAACTGCCCTCTGTTATCTTTTTAGAGCGTCACTGTGCTGCTGACAGGATATATAATTTATTAGAAATAACATTTTCTTATTGTGCAGCAACATGTTTGGAATTCTTAAATTAAGCAGACATTTATAAGATAGCTGCATATAGGATGATTTGGGATAGAAAAGAACATGAGACCTGATCCATGATGCTGCTTAAACTGGGGCTGAAGTGAAATTTAGAAGTGGTAATCCAAGCATTAGATTCTCTAACATCACAGATACTATTTTTTATCCAGTAAAATTCCTCGAAGCTCTCCCAGGCAGTTCAGCAACTGTACTGCGCTCAAGCCCTCACTGGGTGCTCTGTTTAGGTTCTGTTTAATTCATAACCCCTGAAAGGTGCAGACCAGTAAGCAAAATGAGAATTTACCTCCACCTATTTACAAACATCTAATCTGCAGAAAGATGTTGCATAAGTACAGCAATTTCACAGTTGTTAGAGTTACTGTCTCCAGATGCAGAAGGCTGGGGCTCAATAATCTCCTGTGCCTTTGAGACCACCAGAGTTACAATTCATAGAATCATAGAACCATTTAGGCTGGAAATTATTCTTAAGTTCATCTAGTCCAAACAAAAACCTAACACAGCTAAGTCCACCACTAAACCATGTCCCTAGGCAAGACATATACATGTCTTTTAAATAGCTTCAGTGATCACAGAATCACAGAATGCTAGGGATTGGAAGGGACCTCAAAAGATCATCTAGTCCTATCCCCCTTGCTGGAGCAGGAACACCCAGATGAGGTTACACAGGAAGGTGTCCAGGCGAGTTTTGAATGTCTCGAGAGAAGGAGACTCCACAACCTCCCTGGGCAGCCTGTTCCAGTGCTCTGTCACCCTCACTGTGAAGAAGTTTCTTCTCATATTTAAGTGGAACCTCCTGTGTTCTGGTTTGTACCCATTTCCCCTTTTCCTATCATGGGTTGTCACGAAGAAGAGCCTGGCTCCATCCTTGTGACACTCACCCTTTACATATTTATAAACATTAATGAGGTCAC
>VWYH01004037.1:358063-370082 GCA_013399365.1 Pampusana beccarii | reverse complement strand
CTGAAGTCAAGGTAGACCACATCCACTGCTTTGTCATCGTCTGTCCACCTGGTTATGTCTTCATAAAAGGCTACAAGGCTGGTTAAGCACGACTTCCCCTTGGTGAAGCCATGTTGACTGCCCCTAATGACCCTCTTATCCTTGATATGCCTTGAGATGGCACCAAGGATAAGGTGTTCCATCAGTTGCCCAGGGATGGAGGTGAGGCTGACTGGCCTATCGTTACCCAGGTCCTCCTTCTTGCCCTTTTTGAGGACTGGAGTGATATTTGCTTTCCTCCAGTCCTCAGGCACTTCTCCTGTTTCCCACGACTTAGCAAAGATGATGGAGAGTGGCCTAGCAGTGACTTCAGCCAGCTCCCTCAGCACCCGTGGGTGCATCCCATCAGGACCCATGGATTTACGGATGTCCAGATTGCTTAATTGCTCCCTAAGCCAGCCGTCATCAACCAAGGCAAACTCCTCCACTGTCCTGCCTTCTTCTGGGGCCTCAGGAGTACGGGGCTCTTCAGGACAGCCTCCAGCAGAGTAGGCAGAGACAAAGAAGGCATCCCTGCGTCCTCTGACAACAGCCTTATATTCTTTCCAAGTTGCCAGCCCCTCCTTCCATGATCTGTAAACTCTCCTCTTCCACTTGAGCTCACCCAGCAGTTCCTTGTTTAACCATGCAGGTCTCCTTGGCTCCCTTTCTTGACTTCCTATATGTTGGGATGCTCTGATCTTGAGTTTAGAAAAAGCAGTCCCTGAATACTAACCAACTATCTTGGGCTTCTTTACCTTCAAGTACCCTTTCCCACAGGATTCTCCCTAGCAATTGCTGGAAGGGTGGTACAAAACACTTCCCTGGGCAGCCTGTTCCAGTGCTTGATAATCCTTTCAGTGAGGAAATTTTTCCTAATATCCAACCAAACTTGGCGCAACTTGAGGCCATTTCTCCTTGTCCTATCACTTGTTACTTGGGAGAAGAGACCAACACCCTCCATGCTACAACTTCCTTTCAGGTAGTTGTAGACAGCTATCAGGTCTCCTCTCAGGCTCCTTTTCTCCAGGCAAAACAGCCCCAGTTCCCTTAGCTGCTCCTCATCATACTTGTGCTCCAGACTCTTCACCAGCTTCATTGCTCTTCTTTAGACTTCATTGCTCTTCTTTCCCGCCTTCTAGAAATGCGAAGTACTGGAAAAGTAACAATACACAACTGAAGAAGATCAAATACCAAGTCATTAGAAGCAGGTCCTGTCAGCCACTTCTTACCTGAGCGGTAGTCCTTGTGTGTGTGTTGTACCATTTCTTACAAAAGCAGTATTTGATTAAAGTAAGATGCCTGCTTGTGGGAGAAATTTTTTCCAGATAATACAACTATTCAGATCACTTTCTCAAAGAAACACATTTTAGGCAATCATCCCACTTTAACATGTGTGTGTGCCTATACTTTCTCCCTCTGTCCAGCTTCAGCCATATCTGACACTGTAGGTGAGGCCTCACAGTTCCCACAAGTTTCATGAGTAGAGACAACTGTATAGGAAAGCACTACGCATAAACTGGGAGAGAGAAGGGTGTAGCTGTGGGTCTCTCCTTATCCTACACTGATCACACGGATCCCAAGACCTCCAAGCAGGTAAATCCCTGAGTGCTGACAGTATTAGACAACCACAAAACCAGCCACTGCACAAAAATATAGAACAAGCTAAGATTCAGCAATTCCACTTCTCGTGTAAAGGGTTGTTAATCTTTTTTTCTAAAGTCCTTTCTAAACTAAGGAAATTAAATACAACCAAATTATCATTAATATAGTCCTTGGCTAACATTTGCATTAGCAGTATTTAAAGAAACAAGAGGACTAACAAACATTAGCTAATAATTTTGATGTCTTATTTTCCTAATCTAAACAAAATCTAAATAAATCACATTCAATCCTTTACAGAGGCTAGTACTATGTTTTCAGTTCTACAGCAGTCCTAAAGAAGGTCACTTTCAGCCAAACTGAAGCAAGTAGTATAGAGAGATAGATTTCTCCAAGTGTTTAGGCTTCTTTTGGGGTATTAATAACTTAAATGATAACACAGTCTATATTTACTTTAGAGGATATAAGCATTTTGCATCAAAAATATGCTGTTTGGCAGATCTGTTAACTATGAGTCAGCCAGACTGCTACTGTAACCCTACATCAGCAATGTCTGTCAGGGTTGTCTGTTTGGAAAGATAGTCTTCATGAGAAGTGTAATGCAAGTTTCTCAGCTGGTTAAAATCAACAGAGACCTCTGAGCTCTCAGAGACCTATACAGAATTCAAGTTGCAGTTTCGGTCCTCAGCAAATCCAAAATCACCTTCTTCTTTTATGTGTGTGCCAGAACTTCAGATCCCACCAATCAAATCAGTATTGGTACATACAGTGTTAGAGCTCAGGTGCAGTTAGGCTAGTCCAGGGTATCACAACAGCAGTTCCACATGCTGTCAGCTAATCCACAATTAGCCAAGAACATCACAAAGTGAGATAATTATCCAGATTGTCTCCAAACTTCTCAAACCTGCACACAGTAAACCATCTGTGATTTCTTCACTCCTGTTGAAATCCATTTAGTTGTCTATTCATACTGAAAGACCGTTCATACTTCTCCATCAATGAAGTCAACAGAGCCTGCAAAATTATACAGTTGGCCAAGTGTAGGTGCCTATTCTAGATGAAAATTTTTCTTCCCTTAGTGAACTGCTCACTGAATGTCCATCACCTGCTATGGAAGGTGAGACACACCACATGTGGTCACCTCCACTATAGACACTTATATACAAGTGTCTTACTGTGAACTATCCTCTTCAAACCAAGTGAAATGATGTGCTCAGTGTGGTGACAAAAGTGAGAAGCTCCCTTTGGAAAGTGAAAGCTTTTATTGTGTCTATGACATGTATAGGTAGAGAACTGCAAGAGAAGATTCAAATGCTTGCTAGGACAAGGGTGATAGTGAGAGAACAGCCAGACTACAGAGGGTTCCTTGGTGTCCTCTGGAAATCTTTGAGGAAATATGAAGTGCTGAAGTTGTGCACAAAGATGGACAAGAAGTATCACTTAGCAGAATATCAGTGGTGTTCTGCCATGGAGAATTAAAAACAGACAAGAGAGTGGTGGTCGAAGTTGATTACCCTGTCATGCATGAGTTAATGAGGACATAAGCTCAAAGACAGCATGGACATGTTTTATGTAGTAGTAATGGAGCTGGAACAAAGAGGACGAAGTTATGTGCAAGATAAAGCAACCAGGGTATATGGCAGTCCACTGCCAGGGATCTTTCTCTGTTCTGTCATTTCTGGATGTGGTACTGGAAATATTAAGATTACGATGATGGCATCAGGCTGCAGGCAGCCTGTGCAAGCAAGAGGGAAAATTAATCAGACAGTCAGTTACTTCTCACATAGCAAGATGGGATTTCATGTTAGCTCTAACATTTATGCAGTGTTACAAAACCACATAGTGCTTTCCAAAGTATTATACTATGACCTATCACAGATGCAGAAAGCTCATAACCTAACACAAAAATAGAACACTCAGCTAGGATATGCTGTGCAAACGTTATTGCTGAGGCCAATACTGGGAAGAAATGAGTTTAAAGGAAGAATCTGTGAAAGAGAAGAGGGTGTCTGGCGGGTCAGAACTGTGATGTTATTGCGTTATTATGACTGACCTCATAGCACAGGCACTTAAACAAGTGATAGCAGCAAAAGAACTGTTAGGGAAAGGAATTAGACAAAGAGCAGGAAGAGTAACAGGGATATAGGACCAAGTTTAGTGCTCGTCAATTCCCATGTAGCACAGAGGCCTGGATATTTCTATGGATCAGTGGATATATATTATGTAGGACTGGATGTGGATTGCATTATATTTTATTTTCCTTCTCAGTCTGAGCAGAAAGACAGGGGAGTGATAGCATAAGGGGATTTTAATGAGAAGCCTTACCATAAAAGCCACATCTATCTTCCTGGCAAGTGATAAGCCAGTGAGAAAGAACCTTGAAATATCTTTATTTTCATGTAATGTAATTGCTCTTATACTGCAAGAAAGGTGTTAGAAAATAAGCCTGTATGACCATCCTGATGCATGCGTCTCACACTTTGTTCTTAAAAGGCTGTTCTACAGGATTTAAATATAGACTTACTTGACTGTTCTTTTGAGGTGTGATTCCAACAATGCAGTTAGATTTTTCTATTTCAGTTTTAACAACTTTGTTACACCCCAAATATTATTTCACAATAAAAATGGGGTTTTAGTGCACAGATCCTACACAGCTCGGAGTACTTGACTACCATCAGATCAGTCATGCTTTTGCGTGTGTGGTCTTTTTTTCTAAGTGTTATCCATTTGTTATGAACTTATCTGTCAAGATTTTTTGATAAGGCAAAAATATTGTCAACCCTTTTTGCGTATGTCTTATTTTATGTGGATCAATTTGCATTCTGAACAGGTGTCAAATGAAAACCCATGCATTCATTTTTCAAAAGGTATCAACTGGTTTGTGTGCTAAACAGTCCTAAATTTTCCTGATAGCAAGCTACTTTATTTTGATCATTGTTTCCTACAACAGATGCTGGAACATAAGTTGTGAAAACTTCACAGTCTAAACAATCAGGTTGTTTTGCTAAATTGCATGTAAGAGTTTGGAAACAGGGGATGAAAATGAGCTTTTTAAAGGCAGAAAGTGGGAATAATGAGTATAAGATGACTCACTGGAAAGGAAAAAAATATTTGCTCACAAAAAGAGGCAGCTACCTATGAAAGATGGGCAGCTGACACATATCTTTCAAAACTGCAGTTTCCCCAACTAAATATTTTGATATTAGAATAAGAATTAGCAGGGTAGCTCTTATTATGCTAGAAATTGAAAAAAAAGACAGGAGAGAGGAATATTTTGTGTGGACTGAGACACCAGCCAGCTGTCATTCCAGCTATGCTGATCTTTACTACTGTCTCACATTAGCATATTTGATTTGACCCAAAAGATGTAAACTGTGAACAGACAAGACAAACAGCAAGATCCTGCTTTAACAGGATAACTCCAGAATGTAGTTAAACAGCACAGGTTATACCAAGAAATATTTCAAATGCAGCTACCACAGTGCAGATCATTAAAAATCCCTCCTCTAAACCTCTCCCCAAACTGGAATAATTCTCACATGAGCGATTTGAAGGCCATATATGGAGCCCTGAAGGCAGATTCCCAGATGCAATCTCTGAGCCATGAACAAGGACAGTTTCTCTTAAAGCAATTGTAATTAATGGTTTGTACCCTGAGCCTTCAGCAAGGACAGTTCAGTAACTCATTTACAGAATAATTATCAAAGCAATCGAAAAAGAGTGGCCATTTACTTTAATATATCAGGTTGAAAACTGTGGTAGGTCAGCTCTTGCTTCAAAACTGGTTTATCCAACCCTGTAAGAAAAGCAATAAGATGGCTGAACACAGGGCTGTACTAGTCATCCTCACCTGTCAACACAGAAACAGCAGATCTTGTGATCTCTCAGTTTGAGAGACTAATAAATGATTCGGACTCCTTAAGGTCCATATACAACTGATAAGAATACATCCTTGCAACACCTACATTCAGCAGTGATCATAACCTGTGTGAAGACATCCTGGCCTACCTTACAATAGAAATACAAAACACAAACAGAGAACAATGAGTTGTTTGAAATTAACAGAGAAACTTTTTTTTTTTTTTTAATCAAGAGCCAAACTAAATCTTAAACTATTTTTCCAAAGGTATTTCTGCTGCTGGTATGTCTCTGCAGCATTCTTCTGCTAAAGCCACCTACACAATTCTGTAATTCCCGTTTTCCCACCTCTTTATGTTCTGCCTCTGAGGGAGGCTGTGCAAACCATTAGCCAGCAGCTCAACTCAAACTTGCAAATGTTAAACATGCTGAGAGGGCAAGGGTGGGAGGAAGGAAGATGGAATGAAAACAGCCACGTGAGTGATGATGCTTCATCACAATAATACTTGCCAGTCTTTCTCCTGAAGACTATGCAGTTTCTTTTCTTCTCCTTGCTGCACACCAACGTTTCAAATGCCACTGCATACACCTAGAGACCAGACAAAACTGTCAGACCTTAAAGAAGCAGGTGCATTATCACTGGCCATTTAATGTGCCCTGTGCCACCCAGCTGGCCCATGGCACTGAAGGAGGGAAGGCAGGAGGGATGTGATTTGGTTTTCTTTCACAGAATCACAGAATCACAGAGTCGACTGGGTTGGAAAAGACCTCAGAGATCATCAAGTCCAACCCTTGGTCCAACTCTAGTCTGTTTACTAGATCATGGTACTAAGTGCCATGTCCAGTCTCAGTTTAAAAACCTCCAGGGATGGCGAGTCCACCACCTCTCTGGGCAGGCCATTCCAATGCCTTAAGGCCTTAAGGCACACCTGCGGTCAAACTCAGGAGCTGAGCCCACTGGTCTGGATGAGCACTAAAGCGGCAGGAGGCCAGGCACGCACACAGCTTCTGCACAACTGGTCCCTGCTCATGCTGCATTGCCTTGGCTTAAAAGCAGATCCTGAAGAAGGGAAACGGCACACCACCATTTCTACCCTGTCCCACAAAGGCAGATGTCGGCAAGGAGTGAACCCCACACTCAGTCCGCTCAGCTCCCTAACTCCGACAGCAATACTCCTAGGAGGAGGACGTGCTCCGGGCCCCAGTACTGACAGTCCGGAGACATAAATCCCCTTCTTTTTGGCTAGCTAATAAGATTACAGAGGGTGAAACATCTGTCTGCAAATCACTCACAACTGCAGCATGTCCCGTTGGTGGGAGGCAGAGGCAGAGAGAAAGAAAGATGCTCACAACACTATTAAAAACTACTGCTTTTTTTCTTCTGTTCTTGTCCTTAATTCTTCCATATTCTGCAAGAGACTATGTAGGTGAACTTGCATAAAGATATGTAACCTCTTCTTTCACTGTTGGTGAGAGGGAACATTGCAGATATTGCAAAACTTCCTCAGCTATGCTTCCTTCTGCTGACAAGGGATTTGGATGATCTTTCAAATTAAAAAAACGAATTAAAAGCTTGGCACCCACTAAAAGCCACCTGCTAAATAAACAGAAATCCTGCCATTTGCCCTAGTAAGACTGGGTTTTCATCACGTGCAATATATTTGTTTTTCTAGTTGCACTGGGTGTGTAAAAAATAATTTATTAGACGTTAAAGGAGAAATTAAACTTTGTCCTACTTTTTCTGCAATAAAAAATAGACAAGATCTTTTGAGAAGTCCTGCTGGACAGAGAATTTAGGAAACGTTATATACAAAATCCCAAGGTTACTGATCACTCTAATCCTAAAAAAAAATGAAAAAAGAAAAATGTATTTTATTTAAATGCACTCAAAATCAAAACCAGTTACTTTTCTGCCTCTACTGATTATGTGGGAAATACAATGGAAATTACCAGCTTTTAAAATTTTTGAAACCTTCAAGAAATTCCAGATGTCCTGATTTGGAAATGAGGAACGTCACATACTACCTGCTCAGGGTGATCTTCATTTTGTTGTTAAAACACCAACCAACCACCTTCCAGCAGGTCAGGTGGTTTTCTTTAACAGCTATTACAAGGCAAACCAGTCTATAAACAGGCATGGTGCTGCAAACCTTTTCAATCACTGCCCATTAATAGCATTGTTGCTTGGTAGATATCAATTGATTACTGGCCATTTAACTAACTGGCAGGCGCTCAAACATGGTCTTTTGACAAGTGATTCATTTAATGACTCAGAAGAGACAAATAGACTGTATTAATATACAGCTAATAATACAATCCTTCTACAAAAAAAAAAAAAGAGGAAGGAAAGAAGGAAGGAAGGAAGGAAGGAAATTTCTCTGTCGCTCTTATTCTCTCTTCTCTTCTTTCACTTCTGGATGGACAAAGCAGTGTGGATGATTTATTTTACAGTCTCTTTTGAGAGGACCTAATTTTTATAGAGGATGTGTTACTAATAGAAATTTTGAAAAATCTGGTGTTGAGTGATGTGAGGCCAAGAATCTTTATATGGTATGCACATTTCAACATCATGCATGATTATTAAAAGTTAAAGCTCTGAAGATGTAGCTTTGCTAAACTCTGCTTCTCTGCCTTGCAATATCTTTGAATGGAAACCAATGTTACCCCAGCAAAAGCCTGTACTCAAGATAATACTTGTTATCTCCAGATTAAAGCCTAAGAAAAAGTCCAGGTCTCACAACCATTGCACAATCCAAAAGACTGAACATATTCTTTCTCCTCTAGGCTGGGGAAGCAGTTGGATATTTATTTAATGGAAGTTTTGATGTTCTATTTTCCTTGTTTGCGGAGAGATTTTTTGTTAAGGACAGTTGCAGATGTGCATAGCCATCCCAAAATTTTCCTCCTTTCTCATTAGAGAATACACAGAATGAGAAGAAAGGAATACAGCTTTATAGAGAGTTGATTCCTGCCACTCTTGGAGGCTGCACATATTGTTTCTTGTTTAACATTAACACTATCAGGGTCACGAAGTTGGTGAGGGAGAAGGCAGATAGTTTATATCCTGCTGCTAACAAAGCTTTAATATAAAATCAGATTTTGTTGAAAGAAATAAAAATGGGAGTGGCTTAGGATAGGCCACAGTGACCAGATTGCCTGGCTTCTTTGCTTCTTATGTGACTTCGAGCAAGTTATTTATCCTCTCTCTCTATTCACCCAGCACTTTATCCATACATAGAGTGCATTATGACTGCAGCTAGGAGAAATTAACTCTGGCAACCTCTCATTATTAAGTTGGATTTTATTTTTTTAAATGTATGCGCAAATATTTGAGAGTCTTGCAGCAACCAGATTAGTACTTCATAATCTCAGAGCAGCATCTAAAACGTGTGATTTTGTCCAACTAATTTATGCAGAAGCAGGAACATACAGTAATGACATTTCATCTGAAAAAAAACACATGCCCTCAATTTTCCCTATGAGCCTTACCGAAAGTAGTTTGTTTTCTCATAGCAAGTCCTGGAGTTCCACATGTATGGTCTATTTCTGGGCAACATTAGAGATGTCTTTAAAAGTAAACACCATTACCTTCAGAAAGGAATGAATTTGAGGAAAGAATGCTACACATCAGAGACAGCCCTTCTGCTTGCTCTTTTTTCTTTGTGGAAGCATGGTATTGCAGGTTTCTACTCTATTTAGCATACAGACATATAGATTCCTTCACAGAGTGACTGATGCTTAGTTAAACATCTGTCAGCCACTCCTCCTGGAAGAGAAAAGCCTCCTCCGGGAGCATGAGGGAGTCAAGTCAAGCTGCTCCCACTCTGACAAGCTGAGCTGCCACCAGCTGAGGATCTCATAATGCACGATATGTGTCTGTGCAGTCCTCTCCTCTGGAAGTGGTGCGTATTTCTAGTACACTTTTCTCTTCAAGCTGCATACCTCAGAGCAAACACTGCAGCTAAAAACAAGACAGGATGTGACATGAACTGGATGGAAAAGCACCTTTTTTGGGGCATACATGCAATACAGTTCTTCTCCATCTCACTTTGTTTTATTTCTATTGAAATATAAACCCTCAGTGCTTAATTACTTGAAATGTGTCCAACGGGACTGTGGGCTGTAGGACTGGGATGTCTGTACTTGACCCCAGTGGCTCTTCGTGGGCAATCACTTTTGTTTCTGTCAGCCTCCCAGGTTACGCATTAGAAAGCACAAGAGTAAGGACAGATGATCTAAACGTGTGTGTCCTGCACTTATATCATGGCATTTCATGACACAGCCTCTAAATTCCCTCAAGGGAAATATTTATCTACTCTGATTAGAATACAAGTATAGATATAATTATTCATCACAAATCTTCAGATGAATAAAAAATTATCAGGCCATTTCTGGAACAAGCAGTTTATCTCTCGGCTGCTGCAGTCTCTGCAAGAGGCCTCACAGCCTGGATGAAGGGTGCCCTGCAAAATAAGACGAATCATCATAATTCTGATATCAATACAGAGTTCCTATCAGTTGAATATCTTGCTTCAGATGGCAGCAGTATGAAAGTAACCCATTTTCCCCTCCTATTCAGAATGCTGGGCCTGTTTCTTTTACCATGGAGTGGTGTTGTACACACAAGGACTCAGAAATGTGAAATGTTTTTCCTTTTATAGGCATTTTAGAATTGCAGAGCTCAGCTAAGCACAATCTTGCCTTAAGAAAAGTCTGTTCTTTGCCAGAAGTGACAAGGACTGCATCTTCATCCAACTTAGAGAGCAACAGTGTTTACTGTGGGGTGGATCTTGCCTAGTTGCTAAAGTAACTAAGAATCCTCTTCCCTCAAGCACCCTTTGAGACCTAGGACTGCTGAAAATACATAGTTTTGTTTTGTTTTTTTTCCTGTCCCTGCTTTCTGCTTAAGTGTTGAATTCTGCTTTTGTGAAATGTGCCCCATTGTCACGTAATTCATGCTCAGAAACAGACTGTGCTGTCATGCACAGGATATGGCAGCTTTAGGAGACCCTGAAATTTAAAGAGTAGTAGCCTTCCTCAAGCCACTAACATTTAGTGGCAATCATCACACAACCAGGGAAAAGGTACCAGCAGAACTAAGACAGAGATGGGTAAATGTGAGGAATAGGTCGGATTTACTAGGTACAAATAAGGGCATGTCATACATAATGCACAACCAGATCAGGACTAACCGCACATGCCTAATAAATTGCTCATTTCCCCCAAATGTCATGTCTGAATGGGTATGCAGAGGGGTGTGTAAGAGACAGACACACAGAGCAATTTGCATTTACAAGAGCCAGTTTCACAAACATCACTTTCCAACATGAAAATGAGAGCAATTGTTGAAAAGACTTGCAGTTTTTCTCTTCATAGATATTCAGTTCCTATAAGTAATATTTCTAGTAGGGTATCAGCTTTTGCAAGCACAGTGCGTTTGAAAAAAAGCACAGGGCTTGAATTTGAAATAAAAGCATAGGGCTTGAATGATGGAAAATACGTTTCTACATTCATCACAGCCATGGTCTTCAGGGCAAAAAAATGTAAGTGAATTATTTCTGTCTTCGCTGAGCGATGACAAGTGCTGAGCCTTGTACTTTCTGCACAGACATCTTCTGTATAACTCATTAATGTATTAAAGTTTTTCAGTTCAGCACTTTTTATTCTGTCCTTCCAAAAAATACCCAATACTGGAGATGCCTCTGGGATGATATCAGCCAGGAAACTGTAACCAAGTAAGATCATCCAGATTCAAATCAGATTCAAATCAGCCTCCCATACCCCCAGGGTGAAATCAGTGTGCTCAGCTCACTCCCTGAAACGCCTGTACACCAATGTGTGCAGCACAGGGAATAAGCAAGAGGAGTTAGAAACCTGTGTTCAGTCAGGAGATTATGATCTGGTGACAATTATGGAGATATGGTGGGACAGCTCACATGACTGGAATGTGGTCATGGATGGCTATGTCCTTCTCAGGAAAGACAGGCCAGCCAGGCGTGGCGGTGGATTTGCTCTTTACGTGAGAGAGCAACTACAATGTACTGAGTACTGTCCAGACGCAGTCAAGGAGTGAGTTGAGAGTCTGTGGGTGAGAATTAAGGGGCAGGCTGGCAGGGGCGATACTATCGTGGGTGTCTATTACAGGCCACCAGATCAGGGTGAGGAAGTTGATGAGGCCTTCTACGGGCAGCTGAGAGTGGCCTCACAGTCACAGGCCCTGGTTGTCATGGGGGATTTTAATTTCCCTGATGTTTGCTGGAAGGACTATTCAGCCAGCCAGACTCAGTCCAGGAGGTTCCTTCAGTGCATTGATGATAACTTTCTGATGCAAATGGTGGAGGAGCTGACTAGGAGAGGTGCACTGCTGGATCTCATCCTCACTAACAAGGAGGGTCTGGTACAAGCAGCAAAGGTTGAGGGCTGCCTTGGCTACAGTGACCATGAAGTGCTGGAGTTCAGGATCTCGTGTGGTGGGAGCAGAACAGCAAGCAGAATTGCAACCCTGGACTTCAGCAGGGCAAACTTTGGCCTTTTCAAACAA
>VWYH01004037.1:292916-357306 GCA_013399365.1 Pampusana beccarii | reverse complement strand
GATGGATGATGGCAGAGCAGTGGATGTGGTCTACCTTGACTTCAGTAAAGCACTTGACACGGTCTCCCACAGCATCCTCACTGTTAAACTGAGGAAGTGTGGGCTGGATGATCGGGTAGTGAGGTGGACTGCGAACTGGCTGAAGGAGAGAAGCCAGAGAGTTGCGGTCAATGGGGCAGAGTCCAGTTGGAGGTTGGTATGTAGTGGAGTGCCTCTCGGGTCATTACTGGGGCCAGTATAGTTTAATATATTCATCAGTTACTTCAATGAGGGAATTGAGTGTACTATCAGCAAGTTTGCTGGTGACACCAAACTGGGAGGAGTGGCTGACACACCAGAAGGCTGTGCTGCCATCCAGAGAGACCTGGACAGGCTGGAGAGTTGGGCAGGGAAAAATTTAATGAAATATAACAAGGGCAAGTGTAGAGTCTTACATCTGGGCAGGAACAACCACAGGTTCCTCTATAAGTTGGAGAATGACCTATCAGAGAGCAGTGTAGGGGAAAGGGACCTGGGGTCCTGGTGGACAGCAGGGTGACCATGAGCCAGGACTGTGCCCTGGTGGCCAAGAAGGCCAATGGCATCCTGGGATGTATTAGAAAGGGGTGGTTAGTAGGTCGAGAGAGGTTCTCCTGCCCCTCTATTCTGCCCTGGTGAGACCACATCTGGAATATTGTGTCCAGTTCTGGGCCCCTCAGTTCAAGAAGGACAGGGAACTGCTGGAGAGAGTCCAGCGTAGGGCAACAAAGATGATTAAGGGAGTGGAGCATCTCCTTTGTGAGGAAAGGCTGAGGGAGCTGGGTCTCTTCAGTCTGGAGAAGAGAAGATTGAGAGGTGACCTCATTAATGTTTATAAATATGTAAATGGTGAGTGTCACGAGGATGGAGCCAGGCTTTTCTCAGTGACAACCAACAGTAAAACAAGGGGTAATGGGTTCAAGCTGGAACACAAGAGGTTCCACTTAAGTTTGAGAAGAAACTTCTTCGTGGTGAGGGTGACAGAACACTGGAACAGGCTGCCCAGGGAGGCTGTGGAGTCTTCTTCTCTGGAGACATGCAAAAGCACCTGGATGCCTTATCTAGGTGTTCCTGCTCTGGCAAGGGGGATTGGACTAGATGATCTTTTGAGGTCCCTTCCAATCCCTAACATTCTGTGATTCTGTGAAAATGTATCGTTTATCTGGCTACTTTCAATTTGTTCTTTAACCTTTAGTTTTCACTGAGTTTTGAAAATTTCAGCAGAAATTTTTGAACTGTGAGGTGTGTTCAAACCTGCAAACCACTCTTTCCTCAGATTTCCTGAATAAAGCAAAGTCAACAGTAGCAATGAGTTGCTGATACCATATCTGCTTCCCTTTGTCCATAATTAGCATGTTCCCATTTACTCCCTTCACCATGAACCTACTTGCTCAGTGAACTTCTGGACTGTCTTTTGACCATACTCAGGTCTGAAACAGACCTAATATTTTTGCTGACATCAGATATATTGGCAGCATTATTCCATGAGAAACATCCTGTGAAATTACAATTTCCAGTTGAGATTATATCCAGATCGTTGTCTTCATAATGGACTTCCCCCCAGGCTGAATATTTCATCCTTCTATTTATCTTGCAACTCTTACTTAGCATTAAATTCAGATCTACATTATAGCTAGGATGTTTTAGTCTTCTGAAGAACAGGACACAAAATTTGAAGATACATGCAGTATCTTGTGTAGGCATGTATACATTGCTTGACATAGTGCTCAACAAAAGGAACAAAAACGATGTGCTAAAGTAAGCAGGCATGATGTGTCGTCTTCTTGCCTATCAAATCAAGGCAAGTCAATAACATACACTGAAAACCCACCTTCTGTAAAAAGATCAATTAAAGTTAAGCACACACTTTAAAACACAGACATAGGTATAGAATTTTATACTTTCTAAAGAAATCTCTGTAACTAATTTGAATACTGAAACAAATCACTATGTAAACCCATTAACAAAATACGTAATTCTGAGAGTTTAAAGAGTTTAATCTTTATAAGAGACAAGGCATATGCTAAATATCAGTGTATGATTAAATACTTTCATGCTTTTCTACCTCAGAAACAAAAATATATTTTAATATTTATATTAAGAATCTTTTTTTCCACAACATTTCTAGTTCTTTCTCCTCTACAAAAAATCAGTTATTCTATTTTTCAACGACCATGGCTGCAAATGGTGTGATTCAATCAACAGCAGGAGCCCACCAAGGAACAGAAGTCCACACGCATAAGTTACAGCATACATATGTTTACAAATACAGAGGAACACACACCTTACCCATTTAAATACATGACCATCTTATTTCTAGGTAAGCAAGCATTTTATCTGAAATACAAGTTAGATCACTATGGTATTGACGTGTTATACAGACAAGGGTTGCAGTGAAATGTTGCGACAATTAAGATAATGCATCTCTATAGTTCACTGGACTTAAAAGTGTGAAATATTTTCAAGATTTTTTTTCTAAGTCAGTTGTTGATCATTTCAATCCACACAGTCTTTTTCCATCTCCATACATGGACAAATAATGACAAGCAGAAATGCCACAAGCCCATAATAAAATGTGCCCAACTTTCCCTGCATTATCTATTTGGACCTAATTTCTCATACCATTACTGTTCCCGCCATCCAAATAATGATGTTTTTCCTCGGCTCAGCAGAGTGAAATCCGACAGTCAGCCTGATGTCATTTCTCAATTTGCCTCTAACAAAACAACTTTGGAAGAGAAAGTATGATCAGTTTTGAAATGCGTATTCCCCATAGAGGCTCAGTCTCTGAGCACAGAAGTTATTCATTTGTCCCTGAAGTTTTCACATTGGCACAGCCGCCTCACACTAACACACAGCAATGTCTCTCCAGCTCTGGTCAGCATCTAGTGTACAGTGTCATAGCGAGTAGTTGTCAAAGAAGTCCTAATTGAAGGCACATTTGCACTACTGTGGTGTCACAGGAGTGCCTCTATCTGGCAAGTCTGAGAGTGACATCTGTCATGGGAGCCCAGCTGCATTCACTTGAGGTTTGGACAACAGGCACCATCCTGTGTTATGATGCATGGAGTCTCATGTTTCATGTTCACACAGATGATAGAGTGCCTAATGGAGCCATGAGGTCCGTGGTACTTGGCAAAATATTTATAAGCTTTAAAGGTCTTAACTGGAATTGGGTCCTTTTTGTGTAGCTGGCACAAACATTTTGACTAGCCCCAAAGAGTGCACTTTCACAGAGGAGCTTGAATTAAGCTTGATCCCACTCCAAAAACGCTGCCGCCAGTACCGGGCAGAGTGACGTTAGGTGAAGAACAAATAATTAATTCTGCTTCTTGCTCAGGTACATGGAAAAAAAGGTAAATGAAGGGAAGAACATGTAATTCACCTGTAGAGGACAGCAAGCGTTCTGGTAAGTTTTCACTATTTCCTCACTCATTTTCCATGTGCCCGGTGAGGGCTGCTGGAACATCAGTAGGAGAAGATATCTACTGCCACAGGAGAAGATAAAGGCCCTGGGGCAGGTGATAGTGGCAGTATAGTCTATAGGTAGAAAATGACTGTCCCGATCCTGCTAACTAGTCTGTTGGAGAGATGCTTTTTATTTCTAAATCCTAGTTTTACCCCTCAGATAAAGGAAGAGCCCTTACCACAACTATAACTTGCTCCCTGCTTGTCTCTGCATTGCATTATCCAGATTTGACCAGGCTATAGCTTCACGCACTGGTTCAGCAGCAGCGTTACCTCATGTTAAACTGCATCGGAGAATGCAAAACAAACACAAGACTGAGCTGTGCTAGTGGTTTGCAGTGGTAGCTAGAGTTCAATATAGATGCTGTAGTTACACCGGATGAACAGGTAAATCAGGTATCTGACGGATTTTGATTCTTTAAACCTTATTCTGTCAGTCATATATAAAGATTAGAAAGAAAATGAGCAATTATGAAACCTGAATAAATGCACAGGATTCTAATTAGAGAGCTATTGCTAATCACATAACGTATTTTAAAACTTATTTTACATCCACATCTGATTTTCAAATACTTTTTTTTCTCTGTGGTGTTGGTCTTTTCCAGTATCTGTAGCCTTTTTCTCTTATACAATTTAGCAATTCATCGTCAACAATTGCTGTCTCACTCACATTCAGCAGTTAAATACTCTAGCTAGATTTTAAAGGCATGAATAGCTCTGTGACCATCAACAACACATAAAAGCACCTACCAAGCTCTACAAAATGCCTGATGATCTGACATCAACCAGCAGTTCCTAAGACAGCAGAATTTGTTTATCTTCTTTAGGCTTTACAATAAAATCCCTTGAGTACTTCCAGTTTTTCTTAGTATCTAGGAAAATGTGAAAGCTAACTAAAGGCTCAGGCTTAAAAAATTTCTTTTATTCAGGATGAGTCAGTCACCCCAGCCACTTCTACCCCTGTGAAGTGCTCATGAAGCAGTTTCCTCAGTGTCAGTCTGACATTAAAATTTCACCTTTTTGGGGGGCATTTTGGATTTTGCCTTAAACACTGGGCTGCAAATCGAAATAGCTTGGCACCTACCTCATGAATAACTGGCAATCTGCACAGCAGGGCAAGCATGGATGACTAGACACAGCAACCCCATGAACTGTTTCACCATAAATCATTCCTGCACCTCAGCTAGAGCCTTCATGGGTTTAAGTTTCTAAATGTCCAGAAACAGGCCCAGCTACCTAACTTTATATGTTTAAACACTTTAAACCTTGGCCCGAATCATGCCTCCCTTGCATTACCTCACATATACCCAGCAGATTTGCTATTTTCCACTTCTGGGACAAGCAGGTCACAGCAGCTCTGGGATGTTCACGGGCTGACTCCACAGCAAAGCCTCAAGGTACAAATGCCTCGACACAGGGAAGAAAAAAGTGCCAGAGATGTGGCAGGCCAAGGATCAGACTGGTCCTCTCTTGGAAAGGGTTTGAACTTACCTTTTAGGAGAAGACCCTCACTCTAATTAGCAGACACCAGACATTATTTTCTCCTGTCCATCTGTAACTGGAAATGAAAAGCCTTTAATTCTGCCAGAAAACTAATGGATTTTGCACTCCAAGAAAGTGACTCCCTCCAGCTCACAGTTAGGATCTCACATTCTTGAAAATGCCAGTTTTTAAGCTGATCCATCACAGTGACACATCTGACTGGTTGGCGACCTGTATGCTGAACTGGGGTTTTCTTTATCGCATTCTCAAAGCTTGTGACAGACCACAGTGCAGGGAGCCCCTGACGTAGCTGAGACCAGCACCAGTAAAGTCAGCCAGCACAACACAGCTCCAAACTGTATCTATATACACGAGATAACGTTTGCATGTCCAGGACATTGCTGTTCTAACTATATCAGTTTAAAAAAAACCTACCTGAACAAAGTTGATGTAAAATTTGCATGCCTATTAATTCTTAGAGACAAAAATATCCTGAAAACCTACATGAACACTCATTTATGAAGTTGCTTGCGAGAGCTGTCATAAGTGTTCAAAAACGTTCTTTTTAATTTTAGCACAGAATATTTCATAAACAATTAAGAAGAACACAACTTTTTTTTTAATTTGTTGTTTGCTTATGGGTAGTGCTTGTCACATAGTTCTTCTTATAGTTCAGTAAATTCACGGTGTAGTCAATTGCAAGAAAAATCCTTCCATTTATACTGTAATGTTACACAGTAATATGCAAAACTGAAAGTGTGAAGTGAGTTGATCAAAAGCCAGTGATGGTTTCTAAAGAATTTATTAAACACATTACATAAGTAGCCTCTGTAGATAGAAATATATGAAAATATCTATCTTGAGATGCCTTCAGATAATAATTTTAAAGTCCACTTATTTCATATAAGAGGTTTTTTTCCATTATTGTATTTTCATCTGGATCATAGATTTTAAAGCCAGAAGAGGCATTATAATAGTCTAAACTAATTTTCTGTCATAAAATCATAAATTAAAAACTTTTTATTCAGTGAATATAACGACTTGTGATTGAACTAATACCTATATTTTTAAAAGCCTAGCCGATAATAATTTAATGTTTTCCTGTGATAATGTACCACTACTCTCAATGAATGTATCCAGTGGCTAATTACGCACACAGCTGTTATTTCTAGCCACTGGGTCTAGGCTTTGTTCTAATCTTCAAGATCGAGAGTTTTCAGAACATATTTCTTAGAGTTTTGCAGTTGAAATTTTCTTCAGCAAATATCACTAAAGCCATCTTGTTTAAATGTATTCACTCAGAATATCAATGTGAGTTATCAGATAAAGATCTCCTACTAATGTTATCATATTGATCTGATTTTTCAGATTATTTATACATCAATGCACAAACTTTATTATTTATTTCTTATTGTTCTTAACATTTCTCTGTTTTGCAAAACAGTTTATGCATTTCAATACAGAGCTGTGGCATTGGATGTGTTTTTTACTTTTGTTGTAGTGGTATAGTGGCACTTATACACGGCGCAATCTTCTTCTAATACTTATCTAAGGAACCAATTGTTTTATTAGGCAAAGCAAATCCTAAAATGCAGATTACCATTTTCCCATTTTAACTAATTAAATGAGTAAATATAAAATTTTCTGGAAACACAGATCTATAATCCAATATTATTGTCTTCCTGATAATAATTTTGCCTTCCTGATAATAATATAAATGAAAATTCTCTCCTGCCTCTTTTTTTTTTTCTGTTATGCCAATGATAACAGTCATAATATTTTAATATTTTAGACTAATCCTCTTTTTCCTTGTCAGACTACTTCAAAATTATCCCAACAAATGATTTAAGAAGTTATCCTGATGAGTTGTTGTTGTTGTTGTTGTTTTTTAAGGTGGAGGGTGGGACAGAAACTGTTTCTCAGCTCAGTATCTGTTTGTGTTATCCTACATTTCTTTTTTCTTTCTTTTTTTTCTGTCTTTTTAGCCAGCCTCTTGTTTTTCTCATTCAGTTCTGTGTACTCATCTTGCACAACACTTTATAATTTTTCAGTAGCCCTTTATTCATTCAGTAGAAATATTTACCCTTTTAAAAGAAAAAAAATATCTTGTTCTGTATGCACTGCGTCACAACCTCTGTTATTAATTTCTTAATAATCTTTACATTAAACTAGTTTGTGATGATATTTTCAAGTGCTCTATGCTCTTCTCATTATTCTGTCTGAGGTCTTATCAGTATTTTCTTTCAAATTGACTTCAGCCTTGATAGAAAATGGAAGCTGAAAATTCAAGCAGTTGACTTTAGTGCATACTGAAAGTACGACAGATATACATGGTTAATTCATTAGAATCACATACATATGAAGGACATAGGTCCTCAGACTGTGGAAGCTTTTTCCTGTTTTCAAGCAGCAACGAGGGAAATTATGTTAGGGCTGTATGCATGACACACATACGTACTCCAGAAAACTCAAATTATGTTTCTTCCCTCAGTATAGATTTTTGTATATGACTTACACATCACCTTTTAACTGTGAAGAGCACATTTACTTGTTTAACAATGAGGAGGAAAAGTTATTTTATAACTTACTAGATGAGAGAAAAACATCAAAGTTCTAGAGATGTTAGAAATCTATAAACCTGGTTCCTACGAGTACTGAAGACAGTCAGTCTCAAAGACTCTCAAGGAGTCTGGATCTCACCTGCAGAAATTACACCAATTCTGTTCAATGGGAGGGGCACTAAACTTGTTGCAGTTGCATTCATTTTCAGGTGATTTTATGCTATCCAAACATTGTCAGAAGTGTAAATAAAATTATTGCCCAACAAGGAACAACTATTGTCTAGGAGATTTTCTTCTGCTCTCGGTTGAAGTTAACCATACCAAGAGCTGGTCCGTGGCTGATCACACTCCTTTCTTTTGCCGTTAACCTCTAATTCATCCATCTCCCATGAAGAACAGAAGAACTGAAAGAGGATACTGGGAGTTATTCTTCTGCCTCTATACCAGGCACACATACTCTGACCTGTCATCGGACAACGTAAGAAGATATTCTGGTTTCTCAGATAGAGAAAACAATTAGTGGTTACATATTTTCAATGGAATATTCTTCACTAAGATATAAAGTCATCTTTAAGTTTAACATTAGAAAATATGGCTACAATAAATTCATGTTTCTCAAGATGATAGTTTACCAAAATGACTGTACTTGACAGGAAAGAAAACAAAATCTATGAATAAAATACCTTTGGCAAGGAAAGTAACAATTCCAGAGCATAAAATCTCTGTTTGTCTGGTGCTTGTTTAATCACAGACTTCAGCTGCAGCAGAAGGAAGCGCTGATCATATAATTTAATAATTTTCTCCTCTAATCTTATATCTCTTGAAATAGAGATTACATGATGTTTGCATTCTGACTGAAATGCCTCAGTCACACGGCATTTTAATAGCTATGCATTTTCATTAACTTTGATGGAGTCATTCCCAATTTACGGTGATATGAGCTAAACATAAAGTGGGACATGAGGCTATTCTAACTTGAAGAAACCAAGGTAAAAACTTAGAAAACTGTAAATGTCATGGCATTCCTGCAGAATACACAGTTTTTTCTGGCCCTTAAAAAACTCCTCTCTTTTCATTCTCTGTCATTGGAATAGAACTTGAAGTCTTCCTTCCCTCCCTTTTCTGTCTTTTGTTTTTTTCTTTCCATTTAGGGATATGTTGGAAGCAGGGTAGCATAATAATGGCAAAAGCAGGATTATTAATAATAATCACAACAACAAATTCATGTAAGTTAGCAGGTGACAGTGGTGTCAAATATTACTTCTTTCGTAGTAGGTTCTCTTTTAAAATTATTTATCGTAACCTAAAGAGTGAATTACTTGGCAAAGCCTAGAGGGTTTCTTACCTGTAAAACTAACCAGCAAACAGGAGAGGCAGCAACAAGGAATTTCACCAAGAGGATTTGTGGAATTAATCCTTGAAGAATTAAAAAGGACAATAATAGCATAGGTAATACTCTACCAGAAATCTCTTCTGTCAGATTTGCCTTGGCCATCAACTATGAAGGCCATATCCACATGGGAAACAAAACTCTGCCTAAATTTAAGAATAGGTCCTCAGTGTCACGAAGTTGTCATCTTCCACCAGCTCTCTCAGTGCTGATGGCACCAACAACTTGTCTCACAGGTTCCTAGTATGGACAGTCTCCCTGTTTTCCTAAGATTTTGTATTTTCCCATGTTGATGTTTTCCCTCTTGAATACTCGAGCTACTAACAACTTTGTCTCAATGATAACATCTGTTTGCAGTTTTACCTTTCTTCCTCACAGAGACTAAAACTACTCGTTCTGAGTCACTGAGGTCAAACTTTTGCAGTTGTGCCATATCACAGCTGGACCTTGTTTCCTTGGTGCATGGGCAGTGAAACCCTGGGGAAAGGAGGCTTACAGCAGTGACCACAGACAGATAAAGGTCCAAGGGATAACTGCTACCTGTGACAGAGCAGGAAAAGCCATGTACTCTGAAGATTATGAGATCAGAGCCACAGCCCTTAGTAGGAAACAAACTGACTCCCTTCTGAAATGAATGGAGAAACTTATCTGCCAAACAGATCTGTCACTGTGGGAGATGATTCATGTCCCAGAAGGCCATATCTGACAGGTTACCAAGGCCCATTTGTCCAATTACCAAACACTTTTTATTCATGTTGGCACTAGTGATACTGTCAGTACTCCTGAGCAGATAGCTGAAAAGTGATCCTGCAAGCAGAGCTGAACTACAGATACCAGGACAGATGATTTCAACAAACTGAGAACTGGTACATAAACTTCATAGCAAACAAGTTTAAGGGGAGAAGAACTTAATGAAAAGCTGCCACCTCCTCAGAGAAATGATACTGAGGACAGAAATAGAAAGTCCACTCAGTGGAAAAACATTAAAATTGGTGAACTTGGCCAGATGACTGATTGCTGTTCTTTCAGACTCATCTTTCTTTGAAGATACTTTTTCTTTTACTTTCTTTGCACTATTAGGGATTCATCACAATCTGAAACAGAAATCTCAAAAAGGTCACATGACTTTGCATATTACTGGATGATGACTATAAAGGGCGCCTAGATAATGGCATCTCCATGTAGCTTACTAACATGCTGTGGGGTGAATCTCATACGCTGTGACACATTCTAGCTTCATAAATTCACCGGATCTTAGTAAATGCTGTTACTCTGGAATGTGCAGCAGTAACTTTCTCACTCCATTAAAGTTTACTTATACAAAATGGTATAACTACAATATAATGACACTTGCATTTACAAAAAACTGGCTTATGGCCTCTTGTCAAGAACATTACCTAGAATATAGAAAACAGCTGTCCCAATCACTGTTCACAGACTAACCACTTCATTATTAAAGCAACATTTTCTCTAGGTGATGGTGAGTATCACAAAAATTTACAGAAAGTGTTGGCAAAAAATGAATTCTTACATAAGATAATAGTTCTTATATGAAATAATAGCAAATTTGCTTATAGCAAACTGCTTAGGATATGGGGAAAACTTGAATCAGGAATACACATTGACATTTTCAAGCTTGTGGACTCAAGTCAGACATCTCCACACATGCCTTAATTTTGAGAATTGGTAAATACCTCCAGCTTTTACAGGTTTAAGTAAGAACTGTGAGTGTTCACCACGTTCATCAATCGACCCACTTTTTGCTGCTGAAGCTTGGGTTTTTGCATATGTCTGTCGGCATATTGGAAGAAGCATGATGTAATGTGAGAATCTTTTTTTTTTTATCATCAGTTGGAATAATATAGTACCAATTAAGAGAATATATCTCTTACAAGTCAAAACTAAAAACATGTTGTGAATATTTTCACAAAACTCCACTGAAATTAAAATGGGATTTAAAGCTATCAATTTCATTTTCATTATGCTTCAGTATATTAAATATTTTTTTCCCGTTACACGGAGATCCAACCAAGGAACAAATTCTGGACACTGAATTTTCTTTTAGAGAACTTAAATTTTACTGACAGCTGGTTACTCAGTTTTCCCCGATTTCCTTATCTTTTCACAGCACGAATATTCCTAGTACTGTCTCCAACACATTCTTCTCACAAGTACTGTCAGTTTGATTTAAGAAAGGAAGGTTCTTTTCAACTCCATTGCCCAGAATAATACCAAGCTCTTTTGCACCACAAAATACACTGTGTGGGATTGCAGCTGTTTCATCTTGTAGCAGAGACCGTGTGTTTACATGCAAGACTGCAACCAGTATGATCGCCTTAATATCATGGTCTAAGGTGTGTTTTCTCTCTGCCGCAGGTATACTTGCATGTGCACCTTCTCTTTTGAATGATTTTATGTGAAAGATTGCTTAAGAAGCAAGGTCATACAGACAAATAACAGCTTCTAAAAATGTCCATGTTGAAAAGACCTTTCTGCAGTGTTATCCTCACAGCCCCAAGGTGGGGCAGAAATTTCATAGCAGACAAGGGAGGTAGGGCATAATTTACAGGTTACTATGCCTTCATTTTGTTCCCTTCCGAGTTTAAAAAACTAATTTTTGACTGCCATCACGCATGCTGTTACAATATTTAACCTCTTACAAAGTTTTAATTCTTTAGTAGGTGCAGGAGTAGAAATAAGGGAAATCCACATACAGTTCAATAAAGGAAGACAAAGAGAGGCTAAAGAGAAAAATGTCATGGTCTGTTCTCATCAAGTCCCATCAGTGCTTTTGACAGCAGTGTAGTGCTGTTTAAAACCACAAATAATTTAGCTTGCCAACAGATAGATATTTTTCCTGCTTTACGCCTGGAATGAACCAAATAAGAAAAATCAAAGTTAAGACTGAAATTGTCTTATTTTTGAGTAGCAGACACTCTATTACATGTTTTTACTGCTCATTTAAAACAATTTCTACCTCCTATTTGAACCATTAGATCACCCTCTTAAATCATAGCCCCTTCCGTTTCATCCACTCATTCCCGTACTGAGATGAGTAACTTTTGTTTGATTGAATCATGCCTTGTGCTTGACTAATGCAAAACTTTTAAAGACATCTAGCTTTGATTTAAAAATAGCAAGAGATATGCCACTTCCCATGCGACATCTTCCAAAGCTTAATAACTGTCATTGCTTGAAACTCTGAATTTGTCTGTCTTTTGCTTTCAGCTGTCAGCTGCTAAATTAGGGAGGCATTCAGGAGGGTAGTCAGTGAGTCTAATTGAACCTCAGGGACGTGGTCTCCCCAGGCTTTGTCTCCAGGCAGAGATAGAATCCTCCTGGGAGCAGTTCAGAGCACCAAAAGTTTGTCTTCTGCTCTGACTGCCCCCATGAACACACTATTTTTCTATACAGATTGGAGAAAAAGCCTTAAAAGAAAGGTCTTGGGCTGCAAAACAACCTGTGCAAATATCACATATATTTTTTCCATGGAGATATATGTACTCTGAAATCAGGTTGTCTTTAAGTCCCGTTTTTAACAAGACAGGTTGAACTATTTAAGCACAACTTTCCTCTCTCCAATCCAGGAACTCTTTATTTACCTTTTCATTTGGGTTTTTAATTTAGTATCAGAAGTTTACATCTATCTCACTGAATGATCTTATCAATCACTTCATTTATGTGAAAACTCAGAGTTGTATGAAGTGGCAACTTGATGCTTCTGATTAAATTCCTACTTACAATCTCCTTGTCTAAATATTCAGAAGACCCAAAAGTCAATTAACTTCTTTAAGTTTTGTTGTTTGTTTGGGGTTTTTTTTTGCATCAGCACAGGAAGTTCAAAATTACTTTCTTCATCTGGTGGCCCTGAATTTATTTCAGAGAGAGAAAGCACAGTCAGAGGAGACCTCATGAACTCATTTGCTTTGAGGCTAGACAAAGAGATCACTTGAACCTACATCATTCAACACAGACCTGTCTTTTCAAATTTTTGTTATTCTTATAACCCTTGATTGCCTGTGGTAATGTCTAAATCATCTCCTAGGCAAGACTTTCCAAATATCTAATCTACATATTGACTGGGGTAAGTTACATCAGCTATTTTTTATTTTACATTCAGTGAACATTAAGGACAATTCAGCACTTTCTCCTGTTAAAATTGTGTTTTGAAGTTGTCATATTCTCCATTAGCTTTCTCCTTTCCAAACTAAACAAGACTTTTTTTTTTTTTTTTTCTAGTTTCCATTATTTGGATGACAGTCTAGCCTGATTTCCCTTTGTTGTTGTCTATCTTCAACACATGAAACTGTCTGTCAAAGTACAGTGCCCAAAAGTGGACATAGTACTCTTCATAAAACAACTGTTTTATGAGAAACCCTCATAGGAAGAGACTCTCAGGATCATCGAGTCCAACCATAACCTTACTCTGTCACTAAGCCATCCCTGAGAACCTCATCTAAACACCTTTTTGACACCTTCAGGAATGTTGACTCCACCACTTCCCTGGGCAGCCTGNGCCCTCCTCTGCACTCTCTCTAGCACCTCAATGTCTTTCTCATGATGAGGGGCCCAAAACTGAACACAGTGTTCAAGGTGGGGCCTCACCAGCACTGAGTACAGCAGCATCATCACTTCTCTAGTCCTGCTGGCCACACTATTCCTGATACAAGCCAGGATGCTGTTGCCATTTTTGGCCACCTGGGCACACTGCTGGCTCGTGTTCAGCCAGCTGTCAATCAACACCCCCAGATCCCTCTCTGCCAGGCAGCTTTCCAAACACTCTTCCCCGAGCCTGTAGCTCTGCCTGGGGTTGTTGTGACACAAGTGCAGGATCTGGCAGCTGACCTTGTTGAACCTCATACAATTGGCCTCAGCCCAATGATCCAGCCAGTCCAGATCCCTCTGTATGGCCTTCCTACCCTCCAGCAGATCAACACTTGAATGGAAATTGAACATCTGAAAGGAAATAATTCCTTCACACAGTTTATGTTGCTGTTAATAAATCCTGGACTGACATATGATTTTTTTTTTGTGGCTTTTGTTTTTGCCTTTTGCAGCAGCATTATATTTCTGACTCTTATTCAATTTGTGGTAATTATTATTCCCAGGTCCTTTTCTGCAGTAATTCTGCCAAGACAATGAGTCTCCATTTGTATTTATGCATTCCATCTCCCCTTTCTTATTTGAAGCACTTAGCTTTTGTCTGCACTACTTTATTCTTGTTGATATCAAACTATCTTGCTAATTTAGCACAGACATTTTGAATTTTCATCCTTTCTTACAGTACTTGTGAGGCAGGAAGCCATGCATAAATTTTACAAATCACTTCTAAGGAGAGGTCAAACTAATTAACAAAACTATTCAATAACACAACACGAAGACAGGTACTTACTGGAAACGTCCTTTCTGTCTGACAGTGAACAGCTGATAAACAGTTTTTGAGTATGGTGCAAAACGTTCTATCTCTTGTGTGCTTTCAGGCAATCACTCATTTAATTTTACTAGAGATTTCAGCAAACAGATCTATATAACAAACAGAAAGGAAGAAGGTACAACAAATGGCATAGGCAGATAAGAATAGAATACTTGCAACATGTACCAGCTCATGGCTGGTTTTAGTTTATCATAGAAATGCAGTTTCCGGAATAAAAGCAATGAAAAGTCATGAAAATAATTATATAACAAATAGTTATAATGGTTTATATAACAGCATTTTCCAGTTACTACTATATGATGGAAAAACAGCACTGCTCTAGAAAGAATGAAAAAGTTATTCAAATGACCCATATTGTATCTTACAGGAACTATCTACAAATTCCTTTTTTTATCATATGTTGTGGGTATGTTCAGTCATTATTTGCAGCCACTTCTTGTTCTTGTCTGTTGTGTGGTCTGTCAGAGTATCAAGAAATTAAAAAACTAGTTTTTCCAAAGCACATACACATCTCTGAAGATAATGGAAATAGCATAGTAGCTAACATTGTTTATTTCTGGCTAATAGTATTCTTCTGTCTCAGTGTGTAAAATCAGTAAAAAATAAAGACAACATTTCAGAAATAATGGACTATGTTTGCTTAAACACAAAATACACAGTTAGTTTAGCTTTTTTTCTGAGAAGATCCAGAGTTGTATTATAAACAAAAATCTAATAAATTACCGTAATGGACTTTATAGTTGATTTTGGGAAATCATAATTATCACAACAAAATCATAACTCAGGCCTTAGTTTGTTTAAACACATCTTTGTGTATATTTTGTTTGGAAATAAAGTACCATTCCAGTTGCTTTTTTTTTTTTTTTTTNTTTTTTTTTTTTTTTTTTTTAGTTTCTCTGGAAGAGTAGTAAGTGAAACACACATTACTAGTTCTGAAATATGATTTAACAATACATCAGTTGTACAACTTTCTATTGACATCAACTTGTCCTGCCGTTGTATGTGTTTGTGGATGGTGACCTGATTAGACTGAAAATAAGGTAAAACTACAAGGCTGGCCTGTTGTTCAGTTAGTAAGAATAAGGAGCAGTATCCAGAATTGCTGAGAGAGTAAAGAATTTGGAAACAGAAACTAGGCCTATAGTCAGCTTTGTGAATTCAAAGGAATCAAACAAAATTGCCTGCAACCAGTGAAGAATAAGATCCTGATAAACAGATGAAGTCCCTTACACCTACTTTAGGGAAGGCTTTGAGAAAATAAGATCAATGAAACACAGGATACTTTTGCCTGAATGGAAATCTTTAATGTTTAGAATATGAAACAGCAAAAGCAAACATCTTAACCCCATGCTGTCAACATAGAGATGAGATATCGTTAACCTGCTGCCTGTAAAAATAGCATAATAATGGTTACTGCTACTAATATATGTATTATTGCTACATATTAATATCTAAGCATGTTTAAGAAATACACATAACAGTCAACTACAGATTAAACTCTTTGATTGATTTTCTAATTTGAAAAGCACAGACAACCACTCTGACATCACTATGGTCTTAAGAAAATTTAATGTGAAAGTGAACTGAGTATTTGCCACCAGAAAAAATATCTTATTTTAGAAGAATTTCAGATCTATGTGATAATGATAATAATAATAATAGCCTGGTTAGCTTTAATAAAACATATTTTGTTAATTCATTTATGTTAGTTGCAAAGATCAGCTTCAATATTATAGCATAATTACAGTATACGCCAGGTGAATGCCATTCTCTTAAATTAATTACCATAAAGATGGCCTTATTACAGTCTATGATAAAGAGTGCATTCATTTTTCAAGAGCTATGTGTTTCCATTAAATGTGACTCAAGAAGACTTTAGAGTAAATAATTAAAAGATGAGGTGCCCTGTTACAGAGACCTTCAAGCAAAATGGAAGAATAAAAGCCTACCTAAGACGAAATGACAGAATTTCCCTAAGGAGCAGATCCTAATTTTAACACTTGGATTATGCCATCCTCCCTGTGCAGAGGCTTTGCTGGCTTCTGTCCTTTGCCCACTAAGTGCCGACGAATACAGGCTCTTTGCTCCATGTCCTCTTTGGAAAACGGTGATGATTAGAGCCTGAATAATTGTCTGACAGGATTTCTCTAAAGTGTAGGTTAGATTTGGTGTAAAGACACAGGAGATAACTCCTGGGCAAAATGCAAAAACAAGACTTAATGCAAACCTTCAAGCAACAGTGCTCAGTATCTAGCATCATAGACAAAGCTCAACTTGTGGCTTTAATGTAATGGAAAAAAAGCAAACATATCTAAAAACAATTCTCACAGAAGTCTTGTATAGCAATAACAGTCACTTATCACATTCAGATTATTCTATTATTGGTCAGCAAAGCAATGTTAGTGGAAAGTAGGAAAACCAAATCCCATGGGAGTTAACTTCTTAAGCAACATGTGACTTTTAGATTTTGTGGTCTAAATTCTGGTCTTTTATAGGAAATTAAGGCACCTAGAGATGCAGATAGAAAGTTTTCAGAAGTACCTGCCATTACAGACATTTTTGAAAACAGTATTTACATACTCAAGTATGCAGCTTGTTTTTCAGTGTACGTGAAATCTACTGGCTTAACAAAGGTGAACTGGTGAGAGCAGTTAGGTGTCTAAACACTGGCTGTAAGATTACAAGATTTTGGGATAGCTCAGGTTGGAAAGTAATTCAGGAGGTCTCTAATCCAACCTTCAGCTGTGATCAGAACAAGTTGCTCGGTGTTTTATCCAGCTACATCTTGGACACCTCTGAAAAGGAAGGCTGCACAACCTCTCTGGGCAACCTGCTCCACTGCCTGACCACCTTCATGGGGAAAGAAAGCTTCTCTTCAGCTCAACTCAGTGTCTTTTGAACATCAGTTCTTCAGCTTGCGCCCACTGCCTCTTGTCATCCCTTGCTCCACTGTAGAGTCCCTGGCTTCATCATGTCAATAAGGAACTGGTGCTCTGCTAAGTCCCCCCATAATATATTTTCTTGAGGCTGAATTATCCTAGGTCCTTCATCCTCTCCTTGTAGGACAAATGCTCCAGGCCCCAGTCATCTTGGTTGCTCCTTGTTGAATTCGAGTTTGAGTCTTTCTTGTATTGGGGTCCCAAAAAGGGATGGATTGTTAAGGTGTACAATTTAAAATTTTGATGTCCTAGAACAACATTTTCTGCCACCAATTTAGTATTTCCCAGTTCTTTGCTCACAACACTAAAGCTGGCCTATGTAGTATAAATGGATCTATGCTTAAAATGCCACAATATCTATTTCTAATCAAACCAATTTTGAATAAGATAGCTTCTGTGAAAAGACGCTGTGCTCCCCAACCCTGGCTGAATCACAGTTGTATTCAGAACAATATGAATTAAAGCATTCACTAAAGAAATGTTTACAAAAAAGCTGGGCAGCAAAAGAAATAACTAAACAAAATTCAGAGAAAGAGTGGCAAGCCAATCTCATTCAAAACCCTTTTTTTTCTCAACTAGAAATAGAGAGGTGAAGAAAAGAAGACTGGGTGCTGCCTGTGGTTGTATTTAATGGTGCATATTACTGATGATTTGTATTAATGTTTGGTCAGAATTAACTGAGATGAATACGTGCTTTAAGACTGTCTATTAGGTCTGGAATATATTCAAATTGTAAAGGCTGAAATAAGTATGCAAAATTACTTGCCTTCACAAATGACATGCTGTATTCTGTGCTCAGAATGAAAAGTTCTCAGCACTCAGATTCTGAGCAAGCTGTTAACCTATTTTCACACCAATCAACTGGACACCATACCTCAGCACGGATTGAGAGGACATCTATAGCCAGATCGCTACAGTTATTGTACAACATGAGCCCATGTACACTCAGTTTTTCTACTGCAAATAGAATTATAATTTAAAAAAAAAAAAAAAAGACAAAATAAACGAGAAACAGACAGGTTAAACTGAATTATTACTGCCTTAAGCATAAAGTGGTGCTGTGGAATAATGGGATATGCTCTACCTTATTCTTTGGGCTCCTTTGGCAGACACGACCTTAACTTCCCTGCCCCAGTTTTTCTAAATAGCAAAGTTGTAGGCTCCATTCCTCTCTGAGACTACTAAAATACATCCTTGGGCTGAGAGGAATAACAGAGGCTGTATGAAGACAGTGACCAACAAATCTAAAGCTAAAAAGAAGAAAAACATCTGGAACCTGTTCTTCATCAGTTTGAAAAAAAACCCTGCCACTTTTATCACCATGACTCAGCCTTAGATTTTTCAGAGAGGATACTTCTACCTTTCAGAAAGGCAAAGAGATTGGTAAAAGTATTGGTAAAAACAGGAGCAAGATCCAACTTAAGGAATGGTAAGAACATTGTTAAGTGTTTTATCAGCATTTTTCATGCATTTCTGTAAGGAACCGTGTAGGTTTAAAAGCTGCAAGGAAACAAGCTGGAATCTACGTACAAATCAGAATTGCTACTGGTTGAGAAGTTGTTGGCCAACTGTTTTTCTGAGTATAGAATTTAGATGTTTAAGACTATCTTTTAAAAATAAGGTCTTACAGGTTTGAAAAAATATAGCATTACATACTCACTTCAGATGACATAAGGACATACCTACTATCTCTGAATTTTAAGCAATATAATCAAAAGCCCAGAAAGTTTTAGTGACTGATTTCTTTTTTGTTTAGTTTCTATTTTATGAATAATATTTAGAGTGCTTTCATTTTTTATACACAGGACACGAGAAGTCATTGGTTTATTACTATGGACTAGAACTTTACCTGTACCATTTTGATGATGTTCAGAAGGTGACAGTACTTACTTTCTTCACGTCATTAAACTGATGAACAACTGAAGTCAGCAACGCTCCAACTGGGGCTCCTAAAGGCTGGTTTAGATGGAATATACTTCAGATTCTTTGATAACAAGAGTTCAGCAACTGAGATATCAACTGTGGTAAGACCTGCAGGAGGTTAGCCCTTGACATTTAACATCATAACTCAAAACACTCAAGACAAATTGTACAAGCTCCTTTTGATACAGCTATAAGGAATACAGAGAAATCTAGGTTTAAAAACAGCATTTTAATCATAAAACAGCAAAGTGAAGATTTCTCTACATTTTTTAAGTGATTTAGAAGAACAGGTCTCATCACTGTCAGCGGAGCACGCAATCCTGTGGATGCTTTTTAAAATTCATTAGCTTATTTTTCTTTTGAAGGATTGTTATCAAGTCCAACTGATCTCTATGAGGCATACCTATCAAGATTTTAATATGAAGGTCAATCACACAATCACTAGAACCATTGCAAGAGCCATCAACTCTGTTCATTTTTAACTTTTCCATATTACAGCAATTCTGTACCACAGCACAAAGGTATACAGATAAGTATGTCTCGCTTTTTGGTTTCTATATCAGACACCTACACAAAAAATCCTCTTGAGGGTAAGAAGAAATCCACCATTAATTTTGCCAAACTCTGGATGTTACTTTGGAAGTTGAGATGTTGAAAAATGTCAAGTAGTGTAACTGAATAGTTAATACATGCTCTCTTATTTGGATGATGAATAATAATTACATTTTTATCCAGGCTGGGCAAATTTTACATTATGTAGTCATGGTCAACTCTTCTATGAGTTAAGTGTTGTCTACCCACTGTTATTCAGTAGGTAGAATGAAAGATTTCATGATCCCTCTAACTCACTGAAAGGTCTGAAAAAATATCTGCTGCAGCTCATCAAGGAGTCAACAAGGTAGTATTTCAGGAAACATGGAAGAACTTTCACTGAGATAATTAAAGCTCAGTAATTTATTAACTAGCTACTAAAGCATTTATAACTTTTATTCAGGGACAAAAGAGGTAATCAAAAGGTTCTTCAGATGTGGGACATCTAAAAATAATAGTCTAAAGTATAATTACTCACAATCCATTGATTTTTATTAAAAAGACTGTAAATTCTGCTTCTTTAATCAGTCATCTCTGTCATATCACACCATTCACTCACAAAACCGGTTCCTGCTGAACTTGTTCAATCCCAGATGATCTGAAAGAATAAATGAAGTATTTCCTTACTGATTCTCAGGCAGAAAGGAAAGAAATTCTTGCCTTCCAACATTTTCTTTAAGGACATAGCACCTTTTTCGATTTCTAGTTGTTCTTTGTTATTGTATTGAACTCTACAGTGAACCTGGCCTTTTTTTTTTTTTCATTTTAAACACTAATTTGTTCCCATTTTGAAGACTGAAAGCAACACTTCTCTGATGTTGATTGGAAAAATTGTGATAAGCAGCCTTTTTTGGCAGTGAATAGATCTGAAACTGGAGCAGTTTCAAGAGGAAAGAGACCGCACAAAGTTAATAAACCAATCATATGAATCGGTTTTCTAATAACATCGGAATACAACTAGAGAGAAATGTTCTCAAACAGGTGTTAAGTACCCATAGAAGAAATAAAGTTCCTGTATTTGAAGCAAACTGTCACTGAATCTCTGGGCAAATGTGCTCCAGCAGAGGCAACAGGAATTTAGGTGATGAAAAAAGTAACAAGGAGAGGTGAAAAAATGTGTGGAATTGGAATTTCTGCCTTTCTCCAGTCCTTGAACACAAATCTATTATCCATGTGTATTATGGATATGTGGCTGCGTGCAAGAATGTGTACACAGGTACAGGTGACACAATCAACTTTGGTGTAAAGGCTGCCAAAGGTACTAGATGAAGCAAGTGTGGTGGTGTGTGGGGGGTGTGGAAATATATGTATATTTGTTGACTTAATCGATTTAAAGTGCACTAACTGTAACATTCTGAAACTACTGTTTGTACCAGAGGCAGTGACTTGTATATTTATTTTAGCTTGCTTTACAAAATGAGTTTACTTACAGTTGTATCTGTCTTTTCTAATATTAAAGGACCATTCTCCAACCCACCTTCTTATAGAATCAACCTTTCATACAGGATAGTTGAATAAATACCTTGCTGTTTATTCCATTCACCTTGTAAACATGTTGCATTCAGGCACGTACATGGCAGGCACTTTTATAATATTAATATGTGAAAAACACACACTTCTAACCACTACTTTTTGGAAAATCATCTAAGTGACATCGTGAAAAGACAAGGATTACGCTCTATCAGGCATCCAGCCCATGAAAGTAAGAACTGCCTGGTGACACCAGAAGAAAACTTTCTCTTCCTTTGGTTTCAAACTTCCCATTTTACCCCAGGAAAGGCTTTCTCTTGCATACTTACACTGCAAGGGTCTTCTGGCATCACAGCTGTAGAACTGTGTGTAGCTGTAGAGCGTGTGTAGCACGCTCATTGGAAGAGCACTCAAGTGAAACGTGGTTCTTTTTAATTTGAAATCTGAAAAGTGTTGACTTACCACCTGGTGATTCTTGGAAGGAACAAAGCTCTTCTCCTAATGTTTTGTTAAAACCCCCCTCTGCCAAGTTGCTTGCAAAACACTCATCAGTATGTTCTGACCACTCCAGCTTATCATTTATTATACCCCAGCTTTAACACTACAGCTTATTGTTTTTATTTACTGCACAAACTGCATCCTTCCATAATTGCTTATGTGAAATATCAGTGCCAAGGATTGATCTTTTCTTAGTTTGAGTGAGTAATGATGCCAAGGTCATGACTAGAATTACAGCATGCAGTCCATCGAAATCCTGTGGAGCATCCCCCTACCCATCTACACCCAGGAACAAATAGTTGTAGGTTATAGTAACTGTCACCTCTCCTAAAACACCTGATGAACAGAGTCTCTACTTGGTCTCTATGTCTCCACATAACTCATGGATATTGACAGTGGAAGTACTTTTCCTCTCCCACTGGTACCAGAAATGTCTGACTAAAAAGTGAACATAAGAGAAACTGAGTTAAGCTTCAGGTGGGTGAGAAAAAGATTTCTGGTTCTACTTCTGAGATTGTTTTGTCAAAGAGAAAAATGTGGGATGGTACAGATGTGACAGTGCTTATTACATCACCACACAAGATCTGAAACATTTGGAGAACATATTAAAATAAAATGTGCATGGCCCAGAACATGCAGAACTCTGTTAAATATTTGTTTTCTGTTTCTAGAAATCATAGAAAATAAGGCTGGGATGTGATTTCAGAGGTATTGCCTAGACCAGCTCTTCATCACAACACAGAATTAACTGCAATTAAAACATTTTGGACATCTGCTCAAAGGCAGTTAGATCATGGTGATAAAATTTTTGTTCTGTTGTATTGTCACTAACTTAAACCTGATCCTGCTAAGAAAAATTGCTTGTTCTGTCAGCCTGGGAGCATTTTGAGTTTTTGTTTTGGTTTGGTTTTTTTAGCATTTATGTCTATGCTATCTTTATGATCCCAAGACAAACCATAAAAATCTTAAAAACAACAAGAAGGAGACCACAAAGCCCTGTTAGATTTTCGTCCTTCTTTTCATTTTGTTTTGAAACCTTTTTAATGTAATTACCAAAAGCCATTAGATAGGGCTGGCTTAGTGAATGCACTGCTGAAGGAAAAATCAGTTCTGTGGGGAACAGGTGTTCCATCACTGGGAAAGGGCTTCTTGTCAAGGACTTCCTATCCATCACAAAGAGCACTGTCATGTTCATGTAATTAACATTGTAAATGCATCAGCAAGCAATCAGTCAGTGATATCTCCCCAAAACATACAATCTCCACTGAGGACACCTCTATAGAGAAAAATCACTGAGCCATATACTTGGGTCATTTTTTGTCATCAAATGCGTCAATTTATGCAAGTATAAGTAGGCTTTGTTTCCACATGCATGGAGTTTCAGCAGTAGCAATATCACGCCCTGTTCTCTCAGATTTTACATGTTGTGCCAGATGGTACATTCCAATATGATTAATGCATTTGTATGAAATTATCAAACTTGTATATTTTCCACATAACACACTAATAGGTATCACTAATCTCCTGTAGAATTATTCCTACCATCTTTGGCAGTTCAGAATGAAAGATTAAGAGTAATAAAACAGACAAATCATTTCAGTTGTCTATCGAGATATCCTTTTCGAGCCTCTAAACCAAAAGAGAAAGCTGCTGTCCAACCAACAGCTGTTGGTGGCAATGGAAAGACTCCAGCAAACAATGAATTTCTGAGCATTGTTCTCTGCAGGAATTTATACTTATGCATATATCTTTATTGCAGTGGTTGGAAAAATAAAAAAAAAAAAAAACAACAACTCAGGCTCAAACATATCTGGAAACAAAGCAAACAAATACATAAAAAACTTCAAATAAATCATTGTGCATGGTCTGTACTTTAATATTTTAGGCATTTTTAATAAAGACAATTATACTCACAGAGAGCTGACATCACAAAATACTCTATAACTTCATGCATAGAGCACACATAAAAAGTTGGAAACGTGTTTCCTGTCACAGTAAAGAGGATAATCTACTATTCTACTAGAGAAAGGCAGTAAGAGCAGGGGCACTGTCCCTTGAACTTTTGAGAACTGTATCATAATTCCTGAACATTTCTATTTTGCTATTTTTTTCATCCTGAATTAATGTGCGCTTGTGATCAGCAAAATAATAAAAAAAGAGAACTTGTTAGATAAAAGAAAAATTGCTGTATCCTGTTTGGGGCTCATTGTTCTATTTCCACAGGACAAAAAATACTTCAGAAAATATTTTTTAGGGCATAGTTTCTTTTGAAAGATAGCTTTAACAATTATTTTAGATAATATTTTAAGAAAAACATCAAACATATTTCAGATGACATTGTCTTGGATTTCTGCAACATGCTCTTATGTTTTAATTTAGGTTGGTTCTCATGCTACTTAAGTAAGGCATGAAGAATGCCTTTAGCTATTGATTTTGGTTTTTTCATCCTTACAGTTCTTGAGGACCTTGAGAAATTTTTAGTTTTTCACTTCAGATGTTCTGATTGAAATAGTATTTTGGGTGTTGTTGGGAACTACATTATTAATTAAGCTACATTATTAATTGCTTAGATATGCATATTCCCATGTATTACTTTATTTTATTTTAAGGGAGAAAGCAACTCCTGTCACAGTGGAATTTCCTAATGCTATCTGCTCTGGGACACACCCTCCACACCCCACACATAACCTGGAGCCACCTACAATTTTTTTCACAGATGCACCACCCCCGTAAGTGACCATAACCCCAACTTTTTTCTGTGAGGGAGGTGGGACTCCCCAAAACATTCTTGAATGAAGACTCTTTCTAGCCTCTCCTGTGATAATGGTCCACCATCACAAATGAGCTATCTCTTTAGAGAAGGCACTACTTAATGAGTAACAGATTACTCCAGCAAAAAAAAGTACATTTTAAAACAATCAAATAAATCCACATGAGTAGCTTTATGTTGGGGGGAGGCTCACCTTCCCCAGCTTCCCTTCGCTTGCATAGGGGCCTTTCACTGGCTGGCTCATCTTCTGGAAAGAGCCTTTCGGCTAAGGAGTATTTTTTGACCTCCTTGTTACCAGCCAGCAGAACAGTCCTATGACCTGGAAATATCCCATTGCCCTGCAATCACCCCCCTGAAGTTTATTGTGTGTTTGCTTATCTGTATTGGTTCCAGGCTTGTTTTTCCCACTGCACCCTATTAAGCTAGACCACATTCACATCAGAAAGTTTAAAAGCCAATATGCTATTTGCCTCACTGAGAAGGTCAAAAGTAGGGTTTCTAAGACTATTACACTTCAGTATTCTGGATGATGGTATAGTACTTGGGTCTATTATATGTAAACAAACCATTACTGTGGCAATTTTAATACCTGATGGCTATCTAAAATAATTATTTATTTTGAGCATTTTAACTGATTTATACATTTTTTTTGTATAAGTGTCAAAAATAAGTGCTAGGCATTGCGACATCTTTTTGTTTTGGAAGACGTGATGCACAGTAATGAAACAATCTCTTGAACTAGCAAATGTTGCCAAATTACCAGAAGAGCTTGTTTTCACCATTAAAAGTTAGAAATAAACAACAAAAAATGTTTGTTAAATAAGCTGGTGCTTTTGTAGGCTAATGTATTTTGAGCGGTGGACTGGAAAAAAAAAAAAAGTTCTTCATAGTTCTGTTGATAATGATCAAGTTTCACCAACATGCCATTGGAAATGTTATGAAACCCTGCTGTAGGAAATAAAGTATCTTCACCTCTTACAGATTTAACCACTTTGCAATCAATACTGTTGATATACTAAGTTTTGTTTATTTGATTCTTTGCTTTTACATCTTCATTTTCAGAAAGCTCCTTTAATTCTGATATAATTTCACCCAGTTTTAGGGTCACTTGAACAAACCATACTTGTATAGCATTGGGCAGCTCTGCCTTTTTTCCTTTTCCTAAGTGCTGTGACTCAGTTTCACAGATCATGGTGAAAACTCTCACGAAAAGACATTTCTCTTATTTTCTTTGTTTTTCTTTTGGAGAACTTCTTCATCCTCTGTAATTTTTCTGCTTTCTGAGAGAAGCATCAATAACACAGTAATCTGAGGCAGACGGCCTTGCCACTTTTTAAGGTACACCTGCTCTCTGAATCAAAAAGAGGCAGGGGAAGAGTAAAACACCAGGTCTCTGATCATCCACACCCTCTAATTCTTAACTTGCTCCTCTGGATTTAATCTGGAGCTCAATTTCGCTTTAGTACACTTCAGAGGATGGTTCCCTTGTTCCCAAGTTTAGAAGTTTGATCAGTTTCCCTGAGACTGTGCTTGTTCTCACTCCCTCCATCTCACAGAGTCTCCGAAACCTACCTTCCAAGGCTTTGGAGGTGACGAGCTGCCAGCCTTAACAAGGGAAGCTAATCCAACCTGTGTGGCTCCAGTGGTAGGAACAATCCCTACTCCTCTTTTGCTTATCAGTGTGTAGAAGCAGGCTCAGAGTTAAGGCTTTAACCATCTTATTTTGTTGTTCTAATGCTTCAGTAGATGCCAGCTGCTGCAGGGGCTGTTTATACAACCCTGACTTACAAAATATTTATTCAATAGACCTCATAAACACAAGGACCTGCACTGCAGTCAGTAGGACTCTTTGCACAAATGAGAACTTTTCAGCAGTAGCTGCAGAATTGCAGTGCAGATCTGAACGCACCAATAGCTCACACACAGCACAGAACACAAGGCAAAAGCCTTTGAAATCATCATGACGAGCAATTTCCGTGACTGTGTAAGAAATAAATAAAAATACTGCAAATTCTAGTGAAAAAAATCCTCTGAATACACTCAGAAGAAATAAAAATTGAATATAAATCTTTAGCTGAAACTTGCATGTAAAAATGAGCAAAACCTTCATGTTTTATAAAGCAAATCTCTCTAAGTCTTATTTTGAATTTACTTAGTCACAAATGATGCAAAACCCACTCTGCAATACTGTGATTGCAGGGGTATTTTTTCTGCTAAAACATTGGGATTTTTTTGCCACAGGAATAAGTCAAAATATGTGATTAATGACTTCTTTCCTATAAATTCAATCTTTTCTGTGTTCGTTGTTCAGAAGGAAACATATTCAAGGGCTTGTATCTGTGGTTTTGGCAGACTCATACAGAGCAGATGCCAAAAAACGACGTTTTCTTTAATCACCTTCAGTTGTATCGCTGAAACAAAAAGAGAGTCTGATAGATTTCTGAATTATTGCAATAAATTAGTGTCAGATTGTCCTCTCCATGCATAAACTAACCTTATCACTTTTCCAAGACGTTTTGCTAATAATATTTTTAATATAGAGAGAAAAATGTCTTAAGCCTATTATACTCTATCAACTTAATATTTGCTTTGGTCATTTGTCTTAACTTTGGAAAATCTCCACGTTTCAGAGTTTATTCCAAATACTGAATAGGCAAGATAAATCATTCGACATCAGTATAGTTCTGATATTTCAAGATAGCAAATAGTTACATTCCCTTTGGCTGGTAGGTAGACACACCATGGGACATAGAAGCTTCACACTTGTCAATCTCAGGGCATGATTACAGAACAATTAACAATTTCATCAGATGGGTAGATTTTTCACTTAGCATTCTCACTAGGGAGCTGGATTGTATGTGAAGTGGTGACAAAAAATAAAAATAGCCCCCAACAACTGAGAAGCAGTAAAAACTAAGGCAAAGATGAGTAACAAACAACAAATCTTCTCAGGGTAGCAGCTTAGTAGCTTTGTATCACTTCAATATAGTTTATACATTTTATTATAGACTATGCATTTCCACTTCTACTCAGCCTTGTCCCTGCCCAGGAGAAAGGGCTTAATTGGAGGAGGCAGTTGTACCAGTAAGGAAAGAGAAGTGCCTCCATATAGCTCAGGTGTCTGAAATTTAATGTTGGCTTTCTGTACTGAAAAAAAAAATTGCAGTTCCAGGTGTTCCTGCTAGCAAGAAATAATGTTCCATCAGTTTGCAGGTTGTAACACTGATGTACCATGACGTGCCATGATAGTTTAGACTTTTTTTTTTTTTCCTTTTTTTTTTAAGAAATTCACTCAGTTATGCAAGGATTATGGAGCTGAGGGTTTCTCAATAGTAAGAGAGCTTTACAAGTGGCTGAGGTGTAGCCTCTGAAGTTAGGCTTCTGTCCTGAAAGCCTTAATTCATGCAGAAATTACTAAGTCATTTGCTTCTTTTTTTTCTTTAAAATGCAGAAGGGAGCCAGACTGATTAGTTGGTCATAACAGCCTAATAGGCATTAAAACCAGCCTAACATTCTGTCTTCTTATTCCGTGAGTTATGAGTATTAGAACATAAATGAGTCACTGAGATTTCCTTTACCTAAAGATAACATTTGCAGAAGGTTTCATCTACTGCAATCAGTTATTGTGCATGTAAGATGCAACACTGAGCTATGAACAGCACAAAAAAAGAGATGACTCTCAGCTTGCTAAGGGCAAGGCTGCCAGCTGAGCTGTCTGCCCGGGAAGGATGTGCCTGGATCCCCTCAGGCAGGGTGAAGCGGATGCCACCACAAGTCAGTGACCCAACCATCACAGTGCTGAACTGATGGTTTCACCATACCCACCAACAGACGTCACTTCTCCCAACCCTTGATTTTGTGTCTGAGAGGCAAACAGAGGCTGTGCTGTGTTTGTGCAGAGACTGAGGGTGTTTGGAGACCTCACGCAATCTTTTCAAGCAGGAAAGGCAGAAAACTTCCTGGCTTGAAAGCCTTGCCATGAACAGGAGTAGAATTTAGTTTTGAGGAATTTCATAGAATGTAAGTGTAAGCCAGCCTTAACGTCCAAATTTTAGATATGCATACTATTGTCCTGCTTTGATCCCACAAATGTGTCCAAATGTTTAGGGTTTCCAGCACTCCAGTAACTAGAAAGATAATGCAGTTCCGTAAAGAGAGAAAAAAACATGGATCGCTTTTAAATCTAGGTGTTACTCACTGACTTTATTCATAGAAAATTCATCTGCTTTTTCATGTCAAAGTAGAGGTTGCACATTAGATTCGAAAAAGCAATCACTAAATACACTTATTTGAAGAAGGAGAGTTTAGTAAAAGGTACTTGGCAAAGCTAAAGTCACAAAAGTTGTCATCGGTTAAAATATATTGAATGTATAAGCTTAATTTCACCTGTCATTGAGATGAGTACCTCTAAGTAATTTGTTGAGAGGTACTCCAGCTTCTCTCGTCTGGGATAGTCACCCTACATATGTTTAGCATCCCTCTAGGTGTAGGACTCAGCTCTGCACTCTTTCTCCCCTTCTCTGGTTTCTTTGTGAAGGAAGACCAGATATGAGCCTCAAGAGGGAACCAGAAGTCACTTTGCAGAAGTGACAGTTTGGACAGCCAAGAGATGAGGGCGTCAGACCAAAATATGAGTCCTGACACAGACTTAAATTCTGATCTGAAGAGGGTTACACCGTGGTAAAGATAAATTCATAACCATTTAATTTTTATGAGGCACAGAGAAACCCATGTATTGATCCTGAAAAGGAAATATGTTTTTAAAACAGGAATGTTTTCAGGTTTGGGGAGAAAATCAGTGGGAATATGGTGGCAGTCAACAATTTCAGTCTGTGTAATGTATAGTATTGGGTCACTAGCATTACTACAACAAAGACAATTTATAAAAAAGAGTCTATCCACATTAATTAAACCACGTATTTCTGTTGATTTCAAGAGGCTGAAATTAAGTCCAAAACACTTGAATGTAGTAACACTTTGTCCTAAACCTGGGTAATTTCACACTCTAATTGTGAGTCGCCCACCATTTCTGCATATACTCAGGTAAGTTTATTACAGCGGTAGACTATTTTTTCTATATGATACTTCATAGGTACTGGGAATTGGCCATCCTTTAGCTTATTTATAATACGTATGGAGGAAAACTTTCTCCTTATTTGTGGAGGTGATTGTCTGCTCTGGTTTCCCTAAAAATCACATTCCTATAAAAGACCTATTGCTTTAAAAACTAATTTATAATTTAATAATTAAAATATTATAAAATAATTTATACTTACTATATATTGTTTACATAATTTAAAAATAATTCCTTTAAAATCATTCCTTCAAAATGCAATAATTTAAATTCATTAAAAAAAAAAAAAAAGGAGTAATAAATCCTTTTCTTCTTTCCTAAGAAATTGCTTCATGATAAGTAGAAGTGCTCACTGGTTGATATTTGGGAAAAAAAATAATTAAAGCATAATCAGTAATGTCTAAAGTTAAAAAGAAATCAAATGAATTCTGTTATTATTGTGTGAGTAATTCAGAAGACATCTCTATGCACTGCTTCTTATCCCATAGCTCTTCTAGTTTAAGATGGCATCACTGGAATGAAGTAATAAGAAGCTAATATATTCTACGTGAACTTAGTTTCCAGAATCTTCTTCCAGAATCTTCTTGACTTGTTCATCAGGGTTTGACTTTTCAACGAAGAAGAACCTAGACCCCTGTAACATGGTACGAGACAGCTCTCAGTATAAGGCACGTAATGAATGATGATGTACATTACGTACATGCCCTTCATAAAAAAATCAGGGAATTTCTGTATTTTCTCCTGGTCTTTGGCAACATGACATTCCACAGTGATTTCTCAGGGGTCCCATGTTATCAAGCCAGGCATTAGTGACCCTGTTCATGTTCCTGGCCACTGTATGTTCTATAGTTGCTATGGTTTTACTGGATAAACAGACCACAAGAAATATCCGGAGAAGGAAAGAAATAGCTGCAGTAAATGAGTAAGAAACTTGTGGCTGCTCTGCCGTAAGTCTTTGAGGTGTTTTTACACTATCACACAGCAGAGATTATTTAGTAGGATTCACACAATGCACAAGGTGAGAAAGCACAAGAGGGAATTTTTTTAATGGTCATACACAGCAAGGTTTGACGAGCTTTGAAATTCTGGCCAAGGTTCTCAAGGGCTTTTGAAAAAGATACAATAACAAAACTTTTATACTTTATATTTCATGTCATCTAGAGGATTTTCAATATTAAATAGCATTGGAAAATCATGGGACAGTGAATAAAAATAGCCACAATAAATGAAGAAAACTGGGAAGTCTTTTAAAAACTAGTATGTGTTTTCAGAGATCAGCATCAAGGGAAGAGAACATAATGTAATAAAGAGTCACAGCAACGACAGTAAATTCAGTTGCTCACCTAACAAAAAGACATAGCTAAGCCCTTAAAATGCTGACAACATCTGAATTCAAACACACTATGAAATGTCTCAAAAATTATTTTGGATGCAGCTAGTGTATACAAGAAAAATATTCTTACTGCTCTTCAAGTCAGAAAAGCGGCAGCAGCTGATATTTGGATTTTCTGTTAAGGGATTTGCAGACCCTCTGTAAGAATGTCTATAAGACAAATTTTCTTTTCTCATCGGGAAGTAGGAAATACAGAAAGATGTTAGTGAGCCTAGAACAGCCAAATGTCCTCAACAGTTAACTTTTATGAGGCAGAAGATGTGACAATACAGACAAAATTTTTAATACTCTTGGACGTTTTTCAACAGAAGCATCCAGCTGCATTTCCTGTTTGCCATTAGGACCACAGACCATAATGGCTTTGTCTATATTAATATATTAAAGGGTGTCCAGGAATGTTCCCAGAAATTGATACATGTTCAGCTACACTGCCAAGCAGCTGAAATGTTCCCTGCTGTGGTTTTGGCGTGTACCAGCTAGACCTGTCCCTAATAATTCCCAGGCATGATACCAAAGTAGAGGGTGCTGCAGGGGCCTTTCCCAGAGGGTCATTGGTGTGTGGCCACTCTGTTTTGGAGACTAGGAAAATATACCAAAGGAACAGGTAGCGGTGCCTGAGAGGCACATGTAATTTGCTGGTACAGAGTGGTGTGTCAGCCGCTCAGACTATGGGACTGGTTTTGCAGTCTCACTTGGCCAAAATAGAAATAACTCAACTGAAAAACAATTAATATTTAGAGTGGTAAAAGTGAGAAGAAAGTGAATTCCCAAATTCAAATAATGATACCCAACAGGATTTCAAGTGAACTCTGTTTTCTAGCAACTATAAGCAGTATGGCTGGTGTTTGACTGCATCATGAGAAAGAATAGAGAGCAAAGAAACCAAGCATGCAGATAGAAGTTATTTTTCCTTAATGTAATTCACTAGGGAAGATCACAACATTTGTAGTTATTGATAGCTCATATAATTGATCCTCAATTCACACATATGGTGTGAATACATTATACATATAAATATATTATTGTTATTGTATATACCACATATACATTTACACAGAATAGTTTATCTTGGAAGCCACCTGTCACTTTCAAGGAATTCTTGATAGAAAGCTGAAACAATTTAGAGACAAAATATCCCTACTAAATACAGTTTGGAAAGAGAAAACAAACTAAAACATTAGATAAAGACAATAGGTAGAAAAATACTAACAGTTCAGAAAAGAAGCCCTGAGTAGAAAGCAGAAAACCTTGGCTTGGGTCCTAATGTTGTTCTATGCCACAAGTTAAACCAATATGGCCTCTGAAAATGTTACTATACATCCACATGATTCAGTGTGGGAAGCAGGATTTAGCTCTGCAGAGACTTACTGCATGCTTCCTAGGTACTGTGTGTACAAACTAAATGTAACCATGATCCACAAAGCTTGCTTGGCAATGAATTTGCCCCAGCTTTCTTGCAAGCATAAGAGATTTTATTTTGGAAGGCTGCTTTAATCCCAAGTATTTCTGCTAATCTCAAGATCCACCTTCTTACTGACTTGGTCTTCTGGAAGCCAGGCTGCATGCACATACTAAATAAACGTCTCTCTTGGATTAGTGCCTACTCTCCACCCTGAAGAAAAGTGTTGTTACATGGCTTGTGTCCATATTGCTAAAGTCTCTTATCCCCTCAAAATATGATGGCCATGTTTCTCCTGCATGTCAAGAAGAGTTTGTGGTGCATGCTTTCTCCAGAACTGGGGGGCATACGTGGAACTGAAGTCTAGGATGTGCCCAGGAGGGGGCTCATTCACTGTACAGCTGCAGCGGGTAGTCTGCTGGTAAAGAAAGCCCGTGAATCACTGCAGGACGGTGTTTGAGCCTGAACTCTGGTCCAACGCAGTTTCCCAACATGGGTGCATTCCTACTGTCCTGATGACTTTTGAAACTTTTAGGTCTTTCTGGCTTGCTCCTGCCTGCCTCTTTGAACATTAAGAAATGCTGTACCAGGAGACAGGATTTCAATCAGCATAAATACTTTTTTTTTCATTTTGTCTAGAAAAGTAGGTGTATAAAGACAGAACAATCATGGCCTTTACAGGAGTCAGAAAATACGTTAGAATTAACAGTGTTCTTAGTGGAAAGCAATATCAAAAGTACCAGTCCTGAAGAAACCTACTGAATAAGGAAAAATATTTTTTCCTTTCACATTAATTGCTTTTATTAAAGCCTTTTACCTTGGTGACATCAAAGAGTATAAAATAATTTATCAGTTCTTGGTCTGGAAAACTCTGGAAAAGATGAATCTAGGAGAATAACTAAAGAGCTGCTTTAGGAGAAACAGAATAATTGGAAAATGCCTAGAAACACCAGATATTACGAGACTATGAAACACCAATGACTATGAGATTTTTTGCATGCTCAGGATCAAGTCAGCATTCTTAATGGCTGCACAAAATCAGATCTCTGTTAGAGCTCGAAGGATATCAAAACACAGTATGAACAGCAGTGAAATTATGGTCCCAAAGAAACTAAGTTCAGAGACAATTACTCTTTCTTTTGTCTCTCTTCACTATTGCTGCTACGAAAAATAACGCTTGGATGATTTAATCTGCTTCTGCTTTATTTTCTGTAAATATTTGCATATATATAAAACTGTGTGTATTTATACAGACATGTAAGAAAACGAAATTAAGCAGCTATTTATATAAACATAAATCTCTATGTATTATAGTTTTCTGCTCTTAACAGCACCCTAGATACCTGAGTAATATAAACTGCTTCTGCTACATTGATGACATAATGATGAGATAACAGAAGAACAGAAAACCTTTGAAATTTCAGCATATTTCTGACAGTAGGTAAATCTGTGTCATTTACTGTGACTGCATTATTAGTCTTATATTTTACAAATTGTCAATATTATGTTGTTCTTATGATTAACTTCAAACACTAAATTTGACCACATAGGCAATATTCTTTATAAAGTTTACTTAAAATAGTCCAAAAATTGTTTGCTGTTATACAAGGAACATCAGTTCTGTAGGAGAGCCACGATGACAAATTTTAGAAAGAAAGTCAGTCTATAAAACTTCCTGAAAATCTGGAGAAGCCTTTTCCTTCTCCATTTTGTTGTAAGTCCATATTTTTCAACTGTAACTGGAGAAAATAGAAAATGTATTTCTAATTCAAAAATATTTTGAATATTTTTTTTCAACTATAAGACACAGTTAAATGGCTGGTTTTTGCCTTCAGTAACCAGGCAGCAAAGGCAACAGAGCTGAAATTATGATGTCAGTGTGACACATGCAGTACATGTATCCCTAGTGGACACAATATTTTTGGCAGTTTGTCTGAGGTTTTGTAAAAGCTATCATTTGTGCTATCTGAGTAGCTTCCTTAATGAGGCAGCAGGAATTATGTCCCATAATTGCCCAATTTTGGAAGTTCAATTAATCTTTTACTTTCAGACCCTGCCATAGAAGAGTGTGTGTTCCCAGAAATTATGTAGCTTAATAACATTCATACTCCTAACCATAAAATAAATATTAGCTCACCAGCAATTGACTTAATACAGTTATTATATGGATCACAGACTAGTGCTCTACATTGATACGTTTAATTGTGGAAATGAGACATTTTCAGATACTAAGCTAAATACTAGTGAAGACATATACTGTAATAAACAGAGTGAATAAATGCACACAAAACCACACATACTTACATACTAGCTAGGTGTGAAGAAGCTATCTGAACTGTTCCTCTAGATTGCTTGTACTTGCAAATTACTTTAAACATTTAGATTAGCTATTTGTTCTGTATAAGTGTTTTTATGGAATGCATTTTTGCATCTAGTCTAAAATTTAGAATCATACTTATCTTTTCTTGTTACAGTTTTACAAAATTGACACAATATATCAGATTTTAAGCACAGTCTATCTTACTGCAATGAATATGTAGCATATTCTGTACAAGTCCAGTTTATTTTCCCAGGAATACAGTTTCTAGTTGATCACAATCAAGTGTTCTCTTTTTCTACAGACTGCAGATGCGCAACTTCAGCAATGGGGGTGGTGGGTTGCCCCTAATTAGTGAGGCATGTGCTTCACGGTTGGATTTGTCTCTGGGTTAAAGAGTAGGAGAAATCAAACCTTCTCAGACTGAGCAGGATCCAGAACAAAGATTCCTTTGCCTTGGTGGAAACCCTGGGCTAACCTGTGGGATATGGGTACATTAGCATGGCAGACACCCTACAAGCTGTGATGAGTTTGAATTCAAATCCTAGACACAAACTCCCTCCAAGCATTGAGGGACTTTAAAAGCAAGGGGGGAAAAAACTCTATGCAATTATAAAAAAGGGTTGAAGCTTATTGAGTGAATGGGTGCACCATGACAACCAAATAAATGAAATGTCAAAGTTAGAAGAAAAATCAGATCAAACTAAGATTACTTCAAAATGAAAAGCCTGGGTCTATATCTCAATAATCCTTGGGAGCTAAGTTCACCCAAGAGAACAAGCTATTTTCTTGTGTTTTAGACACTAAAGTTGCTTTGTAGTGTAATTATATCAATTGCTTTCTCTGTCGCAATTCTGTGTGACACTTTCTCCTCCCTTTATCTTATAATTTTCTCACTGAATAGTTGATCACCTGCTCATTCAAGCCTATGATACTTTCTAATACTAATAAGAAAACCGATATAATAACACTTTTCATCGTTACAGTAGTTGCCATTTTTTTGCTGCTGAACACAGTGGCATTTCAGACATAATTTTCTATCAGTCTTGATAGAGATACAAATTCTGAACAAACCAGAACTATTTGTCAGACGTGCTAACAAACCTACAATGGATAAAAGGAATTTTATTTCTAAAAAATCACATATTTTATCATTTGTGCCCAAGAACTCCTGGAGGTGTCAAGGTAAAGACAGACTCTTCTCTCTGGAAGACATTACTGTTTTTATGCTGTTATTTATCTTTCTTAAAAAAGAAAGTGATAAGCAGACCGTCAAGCAAAACAAGAAAACAAGAGCAAGGATATAATGAAGACAGAGCTCTGAAAGTCCAAATACTTCTCCAATTGACTACCTGGACTTTTCTTTGGTCATATACTCTAAATATAGCACAGATTTATCCCTTGTGAGACATTAGGAAAATTCAATTATTTTTTTATTTCCAGTGTTAACATTAGGCTTTTTTTTTTCCTAATTTGAGGCTGAAATTTGAGGTACTCTGACTTTCAAAAATAGTCTGGCAAGCACAGTAGTTATTTCTTTTAGAGAATATGTGGTGAGCTAACTGCTCCCACTTTTGCTTTTTCATTTACCTTTCTTGGTGAAAAAGCATTTCCCAGAATTTCATTGAGCTGTAGCACTCTGTAACCGTATGGGTCTGTGCTAGTTTAAAGACAACCTTGGATCAGCGACATGCTAGTAGAACTGGATGTGACTCCACCTGTATCCTCTTGCACCTGCCGCACACCCAGGTAAACATTTCACCTTTTTGTGCATAGGTGTTTTCTCTCTTTATTTCAATGCTTTCCAGAACAAACTTCCAAAAGACAGAAAACAGAAACCCAAAGTGGGATTTTCCTACCAAGATTTGAGCGTAATCCTTCCCTTTCTCCTCTCTTCAGCACAACTAGGCTTGCTGAGAGATAGCAAGACAGCTTCTCCAGGCCATGTGCTGCCTTCTTGCAACAAGGAAGAAGCAAAGTCTCATTGTCCTTGCTGTTCGTCTCTGGGTGAGTCTGCTCTTCCCAACATCTGTGCTAAAGGGACAGTAGAGTCTACAGGCATTGATTGTGTTTCCTGGTTTGGGGGCCCACAGAACTCCTCATACACCTGCAGTATAATTTATGATAAATCTAATGCATTTCTATACACAGAGTAAGGGCTTTTATAGCGAACTTACAAACTTGTTAGATGACTTCAACTAAAAGTTCTCTTAACATTTCAGGCCTAATACAATGCACATTGAAAGAATCAAAATAATTTTTTCTTTAAACAGAAAGACAGAATTTACAGTGATAATTACAAAACTGTAAATTTGCCTTTATCGGGAATAATATTTCATTTAGACACAGGTTTGCCAGAAAAGGGAATTGTTTGTTTGTTTGCAGATAAACATAACTACAGAAATGGACAAATAAGCACATGAGTAGTAACCAAACTTGTTATTGTACCAGAAATTAAACTGATCAAAAAGCAGTTCACATTGGATGATTGTAATCCACTACGGGTCAGGATCCCCACCAGGACAACCCTGTGTAGGTCCTCAAAGTCAATTTGCACTGGGTGCAGATGGGGTTTTGGGCCATTCTGCATTTTTCTGTATGTTAAATGTTAAATAGTTTATGTCAAACAGTTCCGCAACTTCAAGTATCCCTTCTTGCAGTATGTGCTGAGACACATATCTTTACATAGGGAGAAAAATGTCAGGACTTTATGAGTAAAGTTTTTATACCAGCAAGTTTGGCAGTATCTCTTGAACAAAATATCTGAGGTCTACTTGGAACAGAAGCTGAGACAGGAGAACAAAGAAAATGTAATCCAGTTTTGTCAACTCTAAACTGGGGATGAGGTCTTAGTCTCTACCAAAAGACCAATTTTGCTGAAACACATTCTTTAGCAAAAGCCCATTCAATTCTTGCCATTAGCTTGTTAGAGTGTCTTATTCACTCAGCTGCTGTAATTTCCCAAAATTTCTGCCAAAAGGTTATATATTTAGAAAGTTATTTGCTGGGGAAAGAAAAAAAAAATGTTTTCACCTGCATTTCTACGATTTATGCGAACAATAGGAGCTGCTATTACTTAAGACTTTTATAGGAGTTACTATGCACTTACTTATGTGCTTTAGTATTGTGGCGAATCATGACCTTAGTAAGCCTGGTGAACAGTGGCAGGCACAAACAGAAAAAATATGTGTAATGAAGCGTTTCAACCTGAAATTGGCTTATATTTTAGAAGAAATGCGTGACCCCATTCACTGACCTTTACCAAAAAAAAAAAAAAAAAAAAAAGTATACATAAGCATTTTAAGATACAGAGCACTTAATTTTGTAGCCCTAGGCAATGATCCTACTTATCACGTTGTATTACTGATAAAAAGTGGGCATATAGAAAAGCAGCATTAGAAATAAATCTAAAATACGTTTTACAAAACTAGGAATGTCACTTCTTTGTGAATCTAACCTGAAATACCAATATGATATTGTTAGAAATAACAGAGATTTTATAATACAAAAATATACAGAACAGAAGAATATGCACCAGAAACTCAAATACATAATATGCTAAAATACAATGACTTGTCTGTCTCCTGTAATAGGATTAGTTACTTGATTTAGAATTTCTGTTGTGTTTGTTAGGCTTTGCAGTCTCTTCTAATAATATTCAATCTAATAAAACTGACTTTTACTAAGCTTTAGCTGAACCAAGACTTAGCACACAATTTACTCGAATAATTGAAAGAATTATAACTATGAAAAGATATTCCTTTTTCTCATGTTGTCTACAATTTCTGTACTTTGGGTCATATATATATTCCAGAATATGTTTTTACTCCAAATTAGCCGAACTAATTATAATTTTACTTCCTTGTAACTAATTTTAGAATATCATTAGACTTTTCTCTCTCTTGAAATCCAGTCCTTTTGTAAGGCAAATTATTAGTAGTGTTCTGACTTGAACTGTCAAGGGTTTTATTGTTGAAGGGTACTATGAACAGGTTCTCAGACTCATTTATTTCTTCCTATAATAGTTTTGGCAGGTTTAGGTATTAGGTATTCCTCCTATAATATTCTGCTTTAGGTATCAGGTATATAATTCTGCTTTATAATTTCTGCTATATAATTCTGCTTTAGGTATTAGGTATTTTTTCTATAATAGTTTAAGCTGCTTTGAAGGTATGATACCTTCATGTGATACATTTCTGCTAAGGTTTGTTCTACAAGATTTCTACAAGAAACATGTGGAGGTAAACACAACTGGCCAAAAATATATTTGCAATGAACCAATGTTGAAATTGTTGCCCTTGTCACTGTTTTGATCTAAAATAATCATGCTGTTCTGCAGCAAAATCCTGAACAATCCCCAGTCCCCATGCACAGGTCTGGTGTTAGAAGTGATTTGTGCACAAGAAAACAACATTCATTTCATAAGCAACTAAGCAGAAGCTGTTCATCACATGCCCAAAAGGGACATATGGATCTGAACCAGTCACATCTTCTTTAGATATCTTCAACCTGCATGCAGCCAGGAGATGTTTCATGCAGGGAATCAAATTCCATCCGGTCAGATGTGTGCACCTTGAGCTACCTTCAAGGTAGATGGAGGTGTCTTCTTTGACCTACCAATCCCTTCCTGTGCTGCTAAATTATTTGCTAAGGTAGATGCAGCTGAACTACAGCCACCAGGGAACTGGTCCTGTATTTTAAAGTAAAATTGGTTATGAACTGTAAGGAAATAGTAATTACAAATGATAAATCTGCTATCCACGTGAGCCCTTGAATAGCAGCTGAATATCCTATGAGCGGGGTCCTTGGGCTGTTTGGTTTGGTGATGCTTTTTAAAGATTTTAAATACTATAAAAATCCCAGGCTTTTTCTCTGCAGCAATAATGTCTGAGTGATTTTGGAGAAAAAGGCAGACTAAATGCCTCTAGACAGCTCTAGGTAGGAGTGTAGGTCACAGACCATACTGAAAACATAAAGAAGGGACACTTGCAAGTGTACTTTGAATGTATTCCATTTGGTGAGTAATTTTTAAACCCTCATAGAGAGTGGGTTTCAAAACGTAACATGTAGTCCTCTGCTAATTACAGCTTGAAGATATTTGGCTGCACTCCATCCGGAGTAGGTTTTTGGCTATCATTTCCAGCTCAGGAAATCATTTAATGCCACTCTCTGGTTCTGCTGTAATATTTAAAGCCCAAATTGAACAATACTGTTTCTATTAAGTGAGGGTCGATGCTTTTCAGAAAACAGAGAAAACCACATGCTAAACCAAGCCCTAGTCCTCTCAGGACAGATGGGGGAGCAGATCCCTTAGGACAGCTCTCATGGTGCACCCCACTACCTGCTTTGACATGGGTGCAGTGGATGCTGCATGGCTGAGGCACCATGGGTACCCTTGTCCCATCTCCAGCTGCATCTGAGACCCCATAGCCGTGAGTGGAAGTTAACACGAGGCACAGACAACCTGTGCCAAACCTCCAGGCTGTGCCACTACACCCCAGGAGATGCCAGATCATAGTGATCCACAATAGCTCTTTCACCTCTGCTGCTCTGGGCTGCACCCCTGGGACAAAACGCATTCTTTACCATCAAGATGGAATACAAATATGATATTCACTGTGAACCATATTCACTGTATTATATATATATTTCATCTGATTATAACATCTTTTCAGTACGGATGGACTTAGACACCATTAACTAGGGTAGCCACTAGTCACGTAAACAAAACAGCACTGTGCTAGTGTGAGCATTCATTCACTAACTGGTCAGTCTGGATGTATCCTTTGTCCTTTTCCTTTGTCTCAGAGAGTTTCTATTGGTAGTATCAAACACTTTTAGTTCTCACATAAATCACGGAAAAAATTATGATGGTTTGTTGACTGGCTGGAACCACTGGAACAAGGGAAATAGCAGGGGGGGGAAGGCAGGGACAAAGGGTATGATGTTTTGTTTCTGCAGTAACAGTTGTAAGATAAAGGGCCATATTAACTCTTAGGCTGTTATGTTGAAATACATTTTGAAAAAAGGAAAAAAAACTGCAACCTTTTGTAAGTTGTTTTTATGCAATATCTTCATAATAACAAAGTAAGGTCTGAAAACATGGATAACAACAAGAACAAAATACAGGAACAAAGTCAGCTGAAGCAATGAGTTACCAACCTGTACAAGAGACTCTGTGTACATCCTGTGCAAAGGCCAAGATAAATTTGTTCATGTCTGGGCTGCAGGTGGCAGTATGACATGTACACAAGGTCACACGGGTAAATAAAACAATGCATAGAAAAATTTTGTGTAAATTAATTGAAATTGTCCCTGTCTCATTTTCCATCCTTTCTTTGTCTAGATGGCGTTGCCAATGGTTAAATCCAAGAGATCACTTTTTAGGAAAGGCAGACCCAGGAAAATCGGTAGCAAACAAATTTCCTTTTTTTTGTCTGTTTGATCATTAATAGAAGGTAAACCAAATAATGTCTCTGCTTTTCTCCATAGTCTTTACAACCTAATCTACTAAGATTATTCTCTGTCATTAGGAGCTTTGTCTGAAAACAGCACTGCTAAAAGAACAGAAGTTTTAATTCCATCCATCATTTTAGTGACTGTATATCCAGGAATACTTCAAAAAAGGCAATCTGCTTTAAAACAGCTAAACTATTCTGGCTCATACAAGGTAAAGATCATAAAATTTAATCCACCATTTTTGCTTCTTCTATTATTCCTTATACAGTTTGTGAGTTTTACCAGGTTTTTTTGGTGAATTTGAAAATGTTTTGAAAATTTGTACCAACATCAATGACTTAGTAAGAATGAAGCTCTGGCTTAACAATACCTTGCAAGCAACCTACCTAAAATGCTGTATTGAGGTTGTGACAGTCATTATTCAATGTAGAAGCTGTATAGATGGTCAGCTAAATCTCGTGGCACTACTTGCAATCTCCGGTCAAAGATGTAATCATAAAAACTGCTTCCAGCCAAAGTGAATTTTTGGTCCTAAAAAGAGAGATTTAATTTTCATGATTAAATGAAGTTCATATGGGCCAAATATTCACTTCCCACTACCAAGTATGTTAACAAAGTCTCCACCCATTGTAAAGCTGTTGGATCATGTGTATCATGTTGATCACTGTTGGATAATGTGTATCAAAACCAGGCATAGTCCAAAGCAAAGGTCTTCAGGTCTGGATGTATTTCTTATCCTCTTTCAGATAAGAAAGACATGGATCTTCTATTTCCTTTCTCCACTTCTGTATACTTCATTCAGATTTTTTTTTGTATGAGTTTCCAAAATGTTAATACATTTTAGTGGGAGTCGACAGAGAGATAATAACATTCATACGTTTTCCATCTTTTACAGGGTCAGGCATTTGGTGAATAGCTAGCCAGTGCATAAAATTCAGATAATCAGATCACTGTCAGGCCACAATAACAAGCTTTATCTACTGGGTGGGTTTTTTTTTTGCTTGTTTGTTGTAGATTGTTAGCATTTATATATTTAAATTACCATGCATTTTTGTGAATGTTGTAAAAGAAAAATTAGCTGTTTGAACAGGCACAAAATCTCAAGGTTCTGGAATTAGAAACACAAATACTTTTGGGACATCTTGTATATCGCATTTTTTGAAATACTTCTACACTACCATATGTTTTCTGTGGTTTTGTCCAGTTTAGTTCCACAATTTGCAAGTGGCAAAAATTCTCTCTCTTCTAGAGAGAAATAAAGCAAATGCAAATGCAAGGAGAACTGGCCATTACCTTTTGCTTTTCATTCAGGTTTTAAATCTGTCATCCAATTGGTTGCTCTGCTTGTATTCCCCCTCATCCCTCTGAAGCAAATAGAAATTCAGAAACCAGAACCCCTGCAAAAATGAAAATAACTTCCTGCACTCCATGAGAGAAAGGTATCCCAGCCTAGCGACAGACTTCTCAAAGTAGGAAACAAAAGCACAGAGAAAAGCAGAACTTAAATTTCTTTCCTCCTTTCTTTAGCAGCAATCCTGTCTTCCCTTGCTTACAGCCCCTTGAAAAGTTTCTCCTCACTCAACTTAACTACTGTGCATGCCCATCATATCATCCTTATGACCTGAAAATTTGCCTTTGTCTCTTTCTTCTCCATGGGCACTCAGACATCTGAAAGAGATGAATGGGGCAGATCAAGAGTGACTGTTGTGCATTTTTAGAGAAACTGCTCAAAGATCTAAGATTAAAAAAGAATTGAACTTACAACTGAAAGAGTAGGAGGAAGATGAATACAGAGCCAATTAAAGCCTGCACAAGAAAGATAAGAACATCAAAAAGCATCTTTTCTCTCAAACTAGCACTTGATGCAATGATGCTAATTTTCAAAGCAGTACACAAACTTTAATTATTCTTCACAATACATCAGCAAGATAAACAAGAATCAGTTAATGCTAACCAATGAAGTAATATGGAAGAGAAATACTTTTTTGTTTTAGAAGTATATTAGGACAAAAGGTCATAGTGAGAGAATATGCTGGAATTAAGGCTGTTTTGAACTAATAAAGGCTGCAGTGAAACTAGTGATGATTTTAACAGCACCAAGATGCTAAATTCTAGTTGCTTGAAAATGGATGTCTAATCAGTCACTCAGCCTATCCTCCCTTAAAAGTCCTTGGGGAAAAATAGTGATTTCAAAGTGTGGTTCACCTTGCTTGGATTTGTACCTTTGAACAGTTCTGGAGGTGTCCATAACTTTTATTGGCTATGAGAATGGCCTGAGAGAAGGGATTTGGTTCTGACTTTTGCTTTATTAAATTAGGAGACACAACTCCATTCTTTGTATCTATCTGCTCCCCTTACACTGGAAGCTCTCTGGAAAGGGCTGTGCTTCATCAAGTGTTTATACACTGCGCGTAGTACAGCATGGCTTTTACCGAAGTCTCCCAAGAAGTACTGCAATTCAGATACATTTCTGAAAGAATAATTTTCTTCAGAGAACAGTAACAACAAACCAGCTTTTCTGAATACGTGTTAAATAACAGATGCCTTGGGGGAAAGGGGAGAAGGTAGGTGAACATGGCAATAATACAGCCATGTGGTAACATAATGGAGTGGAAGTGGTAACCTGAATAGTTTGGGGATTACATGTGGACCTTTTGCTTCAACTACCAAACTTAAACATTAGTGTTGCTTTTTTAAGGGAAAAAAAGGTCCTTTTTCTAATAACTAAAGGCACTACTGCTACCAAGAACTAGTGAAATCCTGTAAACAGCCCAAACTGTGGTACTAATCCAGAAGAATTATTGTTACCGTGATTTCTAATCATTCACATTGCTATAAACTGATTTTGCTGAAGGAGAAGATCTTATAACAAGCAGAGTATTAAAGTCACAGTGTTACTACACTGCATCTCTGTAATTTCCTTTATATCCAGGGAAAATCCAGACTTGGTCTCACATTTTTTTCTCCAGTATATTTGAGCTTACTTAAACTATGGAATACCTTTGTGTGGTAGTTGAAATCCATTGTTTAATCCTTTTGGATTAAGTTAGTTAAAATGTGGCATAATAATAGCCTAGTGTATTACTGTCTAACAGCAACATTTTTCATGCCTGTAGATTCTCTACAGAGCTGCTGGATATAATTGCAGTGAAGCTCAAGTGCACAGTACCAAAAACTAGTTAATTCATCGCATTCATGCCTTTCAGAAAAGAGCAAGCCAAGGCTCAGATAGACTCTGAACAAGAAATAAACAAAAATTAACATTTAAACTTAGAGTTTTTACTTTGCATTTTCAGACAGAGTTGGGGTTTTTCTTCTGTTTTGTTACTTATTTATTGAAAACCTCTCCTGAACTCCCGCCATTGACTATCTGAATCATCAACTTGCAAGTTGAGTCATTCCATCAATTTGGGCCTGATAATATTCAGCCAAATCTATGGACAGTAAAACATACTTTAGGCAAATTACCAGGAAAGAAGTAAATGAGAAACTAGTACACAAACCCTGTTCCTAATAACTATAATTAGACACCCTGTGGTTATCTGAATTTCAAGTATTTTGATTCAAGTACAATTTTTATTAGTGAAAGAATTTATGTTACACCATTAGGAGACTAATGATTTTCTAACTAACTTCTTTTCTTCAAAAAGATTTTTGTTAAACCCTACCTTTTTCAGGAGACTTTTCCCACACTGCATCGAGACTAAGCGTGACAGTGGAAATGCAACAAAAGGTGGAAAATTTGGCTCTCAGAGAGACATGTTGCTGCAATTCAGCTGATCTGGACAACTTGAGAAGCTGCAGGCTTCAAGTTCAGAGCTTAGCAGGCTTTAATCAGAAGTGACTTTGAACCTTTGTATCAACTGGAATCCGTTAAGACATTGCCTTTCCACATCTCTTCCTGTGTCAGCCCGTCACAAACTGCTCAAACTCCATCTGGATGTGATTTTAAATGTGCATGCTGGAGGTTACTGTGCTGCATCCTGGCAGCATCACTCTGTGTGAAAAAGCATGCCTGAGTGCAACAACACAGCTCAGTAGAGAAACACCTGAGAGAGCCCCAAACACTCAGGCAAGTCTGTGGGGTTCAGTGCAGTGTTACTTGTTAGTCAGGTCTCAGAAATGTGAAGCCACATCAACACGATGCTGAGCTTGAGCTAATCTGTCTCTTCTCATAGGGCTCAGTATGCAGTCCCGTGACAGCTAATGCAAATCTAAACCTGTCCTGTGTGCCCTCCCAAATCTTCCTCCCATGTGCTCCTGGCCCTCCCCTTCATCAGGCACTGCTGTGCTTCTGTGCAATAAACTGCTCCAGGGGGCAGCTCTGGCTGAAAGCAAGGCACTCTTTTATTTGTTTATGTTTTCTATATGGTTTATTTTTGTTCCAGATTTGCCTGGGATGACTTACTGCGTGGTCAATTTAGGCAAGAAGTCAAGAACATGAGACCGTAGGTGCAGCTGAGATGTAGTTAGCATTTACAGCCTTGTGGGCTCCACTCAGGCTGTCACAAAAGTCTGTTGCAATTAAAGCAGCTGACTCATAATTCCTGATCTGGGGTACCCAGAGGTGTCATTAGTCTCCCCACAAAGCTGAATCATAAAGTAGACACGTGAAGAATTTACCTTCTTGTGAGCTTGCTGTGTGAATAATTGACGCAAGACAGTGAAAATAAAGGCTGCACCTTCGTGTGCTAGAGGAGGAGGCCGGGGGAGTGCAATGATCATAACTGGTGAAACCTATTTACTAGACTGAGAATTTTCCAGCACAATTTTTCTAATCTCCTCTCCTACAAAGCTGTAATGGTTATACCTTCAAAACCACACCCTCCATTCATTTTAGTAAATGAAGGGTTCTACACCAATATATTTTGCAAAGGAATGAAGAACTTCTTACAGCATAGAAATGAAGGGATGCATTTTTGGTATTCAGCTGAAGATACCAAGAATTTGCAGAATTTCAGGGTTTGTGTCAAAAAAGATAGACAAAATGAGTGAAAACATAGGATATTATCTTCTCTTTATATGTGAATGTTCCCACTTTGTAAACTGGTTCGCAGCATTACCCTGAGTATTTAGGTAATTTACACCTCATTTGGAGAGGGAAATGCTTACTTAAATCTCTGTCTTGAAACAGAGGGTCTTTGGGCAAATAAGACTTTCACAGTAGTTCTTCTGCACCAAATCAATTCACACACATTGTCATTGAAATCATTGCTATAATGTAGAAATCTTCACATCAGAAAGAGATTCGAGATAATTTATTCATGACCAGTAATTGTTCAAAACATTCATACTTTACTACTGAAATATATGCATGTTTCTTACTCCACAGTGGAGATTAGTAGTATTAATGGTTTGGCATTTTCCTCCCTTTACTTTTTGCTCATGTGTAACATCATGTTTATATATATACACTTAGGCACCTTCGCATTCATGTGGTTTTATACACACGCGATAGATAGTGTCCCACACAAACTTTTATCAAACTCTTAAGCACAATGTCTTTTAAAAGAATGATGCAACCTAGAAGAATTGGTTTTAACTGTGACTTGTGCCTTGTGCTTCCATTAACATGTATTTATCCTTTGTCATTAATGAAATCACTAATTATAATCTGTTGTAAGACAGCACATTAAGGAACTCTACTGTTAAATTTCCTTAGGCCTGAAATTTCTTTCAAACAACCTTTTGTCACATCTTCTTTAGTCAGCTTCTTATTCATCTAAAAAATTCCTGTATAAAATCCACTTTTCTCCAACTACCTTTGTAATTGTCCACACAGCACTGGATAAAATGCTTTGTTGGAGATCTGTTAGCACATGTCCTATCATCAGTAGCCTTTTAGTTGGAACTACAAAAAGATATAGAACAAGGAAGCAAACTATGCACTCTATCAGTTTTAGACAATGGGAAGAAAAAGAAACAGAAGGATACCATTTCCTGAAAATAAAGACGAGGTTTTCATTACCTACACCTTTTCCCACGTACCTATTTCTGCACAGATTAATAGTGATGCTGACTGGAATAAAGCACTTGCTTTGACTCCTATAAAGGGGCAGTGATATCACTAAGCAGTTACAAGATTTTATTTGTTTCTATTCCTGATGCTGCACCAAGAAGGAATAAGTTGATTTGCATATTTGGAAGCACCCACAACTTTACATCATTCTCAGCAGATTATGTTTTCTCTTGGTGACAGGTAACATTGCCAAACTGAACTTCAGAAGCAAATACAGTACAAATTGTTTACAAAGATGCATAAAATATCACCTTGCCTTATCCTCATGTGCAATGAGGAGCTATGGTCTCCTCTTCCTGTGTATTTACTGCTGTATATGTTGCTTGAGACATCAGTTTATGAATGCTGGATCTATTATCATATTAGGATTATATAATGTTAGCATGGAAAATACTAGGATGCTAATAATACTACTACTAATACAATGAAATATGACCCAGAAATTTCCATAAACATCAGCAAGTTCAGTGTGAACAGATTCATGTGAGTGTAAGACTGCTAAGGCCTCTCTCCTGCATGGTTGCCTTTTGATGAATTTTATCCTTCACGTGTTTGTGAAGACAAATCTTAGAATAAAGTATTTGAAGAGCTATTTGTGGCTTTTGAGATACATAAAATGGAAGCACTTTCTGGGCTATTGTGAGATTACCGACAAATCCCATCTGTCCTCCCATGTTCATCACGCATACCAAGGAAATTTATCAATAATAATTGTTACCACAATCCATTTTACTCTCATCATGCTTCGTTTTTAAGACTATTTTCAAATATCTTCAGATACATTTACCGGGATGCTGAAAGTGGTAGAGACAAGAACTGGAGTTTCATAGCTAACTTTAAGTGAATGGTCTGAATTAAACTTAAATTTTATCACACTGCATTAGTTTCAGTAACATGTCAGAAAGAGAACTGTTATAAACTGAATAGTTCCATATACAGAGAAGAAGGGATGAAAAAGCTACCGAAATATACTAAAGCTTGTGATCACATATTTTGGAAAATTTTTAGTCTATGTATTAATAAACCTACAAGTCAGAACAAATCTTAGTAGAATCTACAGTGCTTTTTTTTTTTAATAATTATATTTTTTATGTCATAACTTTCATATCTTTACTTCAAGAACTTAAATTACTAAGTAGACTCCTCCATCAATTTTGAAGGTTTAGGCCTGTAAAAGTAAACAAAAATTCTTCTCATAGCTGCAGATTGTTTCCGCATCCATACAGTGGTCAAGCTCGCTCCCAAAATCAAACACTTATTTTGATCCCTACATTTTAGGCAAACAAATTAAGAGTTATTGTGATCATTGGTCTGCTTCCTCACAGCTTCCTTAGGACATATTCTCCAAGTTACAGTGCAGGTAATTTTTTCTAACTTACACTTTGAGAATTACTGTATTTGCTTTAATGAAACACTCTGTCAAAATAACATTTCCCAAACTACTTCAAAACTAATTATAAATGTAACACCATTTCATTTTGGTGCACCTTATAACATTTCCCTAATGGAAATTCGACTCCAGGATCCATAAAGTAGCTGGCTATTGTCTCAAATTACTCTTATTATCTTGTTTGGCCTGATAAAGACATTACACTGTAGAGAAACATGCAAAGCATGCATAAGCAACCAAGAGCAATTCCATTACTGCAAGAAAAAGAGTAAAAGAAAAGCTGTTATTTCTCATCAACACAGAGAAAACTAGGTTAGGCAAAGTGAGACATATGTCAATTAGCTTAGGAATGAGTTTTCTTCCTACCACTTGGCATCCACAGCATAAATTACTAAAATATATTCTCAGAGCAAACCCAGGAAATTTAAAGAGTAACTATTATTCTACATGCTAATTAGTCTTTTTGTACATCATTAAAATGGCTCTGAATCCAATCTGCTTGAACAACTATATGCCTCAAGAATGAAAAAGAAAATGAAAGTAATTATTATAAAGATTTCTTCTTCGGATCTCAAAAGGCTGCAGGTATTTCGGGCTAGAGTCTGGTAGCATATTCCTCAGACATGTCTAGTCATGGCTATCTGCACTTCTGGCACACTCTGGGACAAAATAATGTCTTTTTCCTGTCCTCTCATGGCACCTAGACATAATCTCATCACACATTTTTAAACAGCCTCTGCTGATTATGAGTCAAACCTACTTATTAAGTAATTTAGCCAAATTCCTCTAAGCCGTACTCATTTATAGCATCAACAAATCCAGCACCTGGTCTTATCACTAATGGAGTCCAGGAGATTTAATCAAGGGTGGATTTTCTGGGAAGTCAAATGAAGTATTAATAAGTATTATTCGTGTCCTACGATAGCAGAGAGACTGTGCTGTGCCATGTGCCCTTTGCAGCTGCAGCCACATTCAGAGGTGACTGCCCTCTGCCCTCTGCTTTCAGCTTACGTGATGGAAAGGAAGAAAATTTCCCCAGCAGGAGCCTTTGGTTAGGAGCAAGGCAGGGACAAGGTCTTCCACCCAAAACCACACTCACCCCATTTGTATGCCAGACCTGACACAGAGCTGGTCCCAAACAGCATGAATTTCACAGAAGAAGCCACACGGGTAGTGACCCTACTCTCACTTCGCACAATGGTAGTGTCTTACCTGGAAACTTCTGCTTATCTAACCAGGAGAGAGTCTTGACAGGTGACATGCTAAGCACTTAAACTTGCCAACAGTAAACACCAAAGAGAAGGAGTACAGATGAAATCCAGGCTTTCTTGTGACCAAAGTGGATTTCTGCAGCCTCAGGTGTGTGAGACTGGGTTTCACAGCCATAGGCACTTACCTGAATTTTATACCTAATTCATCCTCTAATCACTGAAAACTCATCCATTAGTGATACTTGTGCCTGTGCCTTATGTAGCAGCCAAGGGATGGTGATGGGCCACGTGGTAATGCGAGATGACACAGGTGCACATGTTGCATGAGCCAGGTGTTAGAGCAGATAGGGAAGTTTTTAAGTGGCCTTGTTTGCCCCAGTTTTCCCTTTCTCCCTCAATATAACTGTCTTCTGGAAGAGAAAAATCTCCTGTAAAATGAGAGAAAATGAGGCCATGATGCGCACAAACTGTGAGTCACCGAACACCCATTACCCTGCACTACAAGTGACCTTACATGATGCAAGTTGAAGATGTTCCCTCTGCTGAGAGTTGTCACACTGAACCAAGGGGCACATGTAGAATTCTGCACAAATGAGCGTGCACGAAGCCGTAGAAGGGGAGTCCTGCTCTCCGGATACTTCATGGCTCCCCTATTAAACATCCCAGAGCCTCTCACATCCCAGGCAGGCACCCGACTGTCTGACCCACAGAGCTGTGCTCATGCCTGCTTTCCCTCTGATATCAGAAATTGCTCACTCCTGTCCCCACTGCCTCAACTGATGCAAAAGCAGAAGCAGCATTTGTATTACCTCTTGGCTTTTGCCAATGGCTAATGCATTGCAGAGTGTATATCCAGCAGTGCTTGCAGCATGAAAGGTGGCTGACAGGTGCCCAGATGTTGTGCTAAGGGAGGGATTAAGGCGCAGGGGATTAAGCGGATTAAGGCATAGGAATGCTTATCTGCTGTGGTCCTGGGGTCCAAGTGGATTTAGGGTTGCAGGAGGGATGTAGGCACTCAGATGAAGAAAAAATTACGTAGGCTGCAAGCTGCACTTTTAGCACCAAAGTACTACTGCACTGAGTAGCATGTCTATATTGCCACTGTCATCCACGTCAGAAGTCATGGAGAGCAGGACAGGTGGTGTGGAGTGGCTCTCACCCACGCTACAGTGAGCAAGCCCCTCTGAAATGGCCTGGTTGTGTATTCTAAATGTTTCTTCACTATTCAGGACTAATTATTCGAGAAAACTGAAGAAGGCAAAATACAGCCCTAATGACAGAAAGAAAAACACACACAGCAGTGAATGGCAAGCTCATTCAGAGCTAAAATGCTCCTCAAGATAGGATCTCTTTATCTTGACAGCACTGCTGTTTCAAATCAGCTTTCATAGCACAAACGTATATTTCTATGGACCAAACTGCACTAACTAGTCGTAATTTATATTATGTTTGTATATTGGGAAGTCTGTATGTTGGGAAGCAAAACTCTGATAACGACTCTGCAAAGAGAAGGAAACATTACACTGGAGCCTGAACATGTGATGATAAATCCACCCCAAAGAGTTTGGACATGATGTGCAGCCGGGAGACAATAACCACTGATCCCAGCATCTCACAAGCTCTGTTGTGCTGCTGGGTCTCATCAGGCAATGAATGAACAGTTCATTTATTTGCTGGTTTATGAATCAAATTTCATAAATGTACATGAGCTGTATTTTGATTTTGCCTCCAAGCTTTTTAAGTTTAAGACAAGCAAGAAAGCTGAGCTGGAGACAGGAAGATACTTCACCTCTACTATAGCACAACAAAAAGACTACTGTAAGCCAAGGGCATTCCAAAGTGCCTTTTATATAAACATTTGATATATAAAATTGAATAAACTAACATATCATTTCTATCTCTACAAGCATTCCCCTCTACTCCCTTTTAAGTGAGGCTTCTTTTCAATGTACCTCTTTATTTTCAATCTATACTAGGGATAATGCTCTCTCTTTTAAAAGCAATACTGCATCATTGTTTGTACTTACTGTCTGAACTAACTATTGCTTTTAATCAGCTACTTCAAGCGTTTCTTCCTATTAGTTTTGCCTTGAAAAGTACCTGTGGATTTAATAGCCCTAAGGTAGCCTTGTGGTTTCTGACAAAGCAAATCTAAACTAAATTCACTTGTCTGACCCTATTAATGTTAAAACAGGAACAGAATTTTCCAGCAATAATCTGTTCTAATTACTGAAGATGCTTGCAACTTTGGAAGTCTCAGCTTTACACATGTCAGAACATTTTTAACTTCTCCTAGCCTGTTGCCTTTTGAAGTAATTCACTGCCATTAAAATTGTCCTTTTTAGAAATAACTGTCTTGGTTGTTTATATCGAAGGAAATCTATTAAGGTTCTTTCTGTGTTGCTTTATCTTGAGGGCAGGTTATTTTTTCATGTTGCTGCAAACAAACTGGGAAACAACAATGGATTTTAAATTGACATTCTACTCTTATATTACTGAATTATAGTATCTTATAGTAGACACACTCCAGAATTGCAATTGCAGTTTACCACATTAGTTGCTGCAATGGATGCACATATTACTATATATAGAGATGGAGATTCTTTAAAATAAATATACTGTGAGAAAACTCATAGCTGGCAAAGCAAAGATGCTGGAAGGAAAACAATGGCTGAAGAGTTGCAGAAAATCTTGCACACATTTAAGTGTCTATGTGTTAAAATGTATGTTTAAAAACCACAGAGATGATGATAAATTTTTCAGGGATCACTATGTGGTCAATGAATAAAGGTTATCTAGCTCTTCAAAGATAGCTAACTTTTCAAATACTTACTTTTTTCCTCTGGTAGTACTTACTTTTCTAACATATGGTTACAGATTTACTGGTTTGTATTTGTTATCTAACAAAGTGAGAAGCAGAAGGAGAAGAAATGAAAATCTGATCCACTGAAATAACTACAATTTGCATTGACTTCCATAAAGCCAGGTTTCTATTTATTTTGAAAGCTAGAGTATCTAGTCATCACAGGTTACCTTTCAGCCAGAGGTTATTTCTGCCTTGACAGAACAAGGCTCTGTCTGAGCCTGTCAGCAGCAAATGAACAGAGAATTTTGCTGGCAGTTATGATGTTGACTTTCTAAATAAGCATTGTTTTTGTTTAACTGACATCTGGTGATATATTGCTATAGGAACAGTCTGATTTTAAACCAGGAAAAATTATGAATGAGGAAGAGTCATCCTCAGTGGTGAAGACAAATTCAAACAGTTGTCAAAAGTTTCTAGAATTGCTCCTTCCTTGGTCATTTTCAACCTGACTTGCAGACATCTTTGATTCTAGGAAGCATCAAAGACAGCCAAAATATCCTGAAATCAAAAAGGCAGGAATTTAGCTTCCACTAAGGCTTATTACTCATCATCTGTCTATATCTAGATCCTCAGTCCTGAAGAACGACTTTACTCTGGACTCAACTGCAATGTGATTGAATTAATGGCAAGGGGAGGAACATGTTAAGTGCCACAAATGCTCCCCATGGCATGAATTAAAGCATGAAAGTAAAAGACCAGGCAGGAACCTAACTTCCCACAGTCCTCCCACTTTCCTTGGTGAATCTGACAAGGCAGGATCGTGTATTGTATGCAAACACAGAACAAATTCCAGAGGTATTTTCTGAAGACTGTGCATTGGTTTTGGTTTTCACAGAATTACAGAATGATTGGGGCTGAAAGGGACCTCTGGAGATCATCTAGTCCAACCCATCTTCTAAAGCAGGTTAACCTAGAGCAGATCATACAGGAATGTGTCCAGGCGCGTTTCGAATGTCTCCAGGGAAGGAGACTCCACGACCTCTCTGGGCAGCCTGTTCCAGTGCTCTGTCATCCTCAAAGTAAAGAAGTTTCTCCTCATGTTCAGATGGAACTTTCTGTGTTTCAGACTGTGGCTGCTGCCTCTCATCCTATCATTGAGCACCACTGAAAAGAGTCTGGTCCCATCCTCTTGACAACACCCTTGAGATATTGATAAACACTGATGAGATCCCCTCTCAGCCTTCTCTTCTCCAGGCTGAACAGACCCAGTGCTCTCAGTGTCTCCTCCTAAGACAGATGCTCCAGACCCCTAATCATCTTTGTAGCTCTCCACTGGACTCCCTCCAGTACTTCCTTGTCCTTCTCAAACTGGGGAGCCCAGAACTGGACACAGTACTCCAGATGCAGCCTCACCAGGGCAGAGTAAAGTGGGAGGAGAACCTCCCTCGACCTGCTGGTCACACACTTCTTAATGCACCCCAGGGGTGCATTGTTGACTCACGGTCAACCTGTTGTCAACCAGAACTCCCAAGTCGTCCTCTGCAGTGCTGCTTTCCAGCAGGTCCAGTTTTATTTTGCTTTGCTTTCACTTTCGATGTTGTTATTGCTGCTGTTTTAAAAGATAATTCTATATGCTATTAAAGGATTAAACCAAAATACTTTTTCATTCTTTACTGTCTTGTATTTGCCAGTTCTTTTGAAGGGAGTTTCTTAACTCTGCTTCTCCAATTTTTAATCCTTGGCCATTTTCCTGAATTATTTAATCTGTGCAATAAGTCCTTCATTGCCTCATCAATTTTTATAATACATTACTTATTTGCAAGTGTTCTGAAATATCAGTAAACTGCTTTATTTTTATCTTGGAAATTTGATGGAATATAAATGACTGACATTTTTCTTTATAAAGACAGCTAAAGGCTGAATACATACCAGGGCAGAAAGGACCACTATGATTACCCAGACTGACTTGCAGCAAAGAACAAACCAGAACATTTCACTCAGCCATTCTTGCATAGAAATTTACACCAATCTTAGATGTATGGCTCAAGGGTTACCTTACTGCCTACAAAGCCCTGTAACAAACATGAGAAGTAGCTGCTGGCTGTTGACATGAAGCAATAAGAGTGATGCTGCCCATATTACATTGCTTGCACAGTACAGTGGCCATGGACAAGCAAGGACCTCTTAGTCTAAACCACATATAGACATGATTTGAGGGTTTACATAAAGCACATATTGTACTGTTTTGACTCAGCAAGGGATGGCATGAACCATAATACCTTGTTTTGAACTGTTTGAACTGAACAAATGTACTAAGGAATTAATGCATAAAGACTTAAGCCTAACTTAAGCGAGTTCCTAGGCTGCCTTAGGCTCTCCTTAGATGTCTGATGCTTACTGTCTCCCCACAGTCCCTACCCAGTGTGTTCCCAGTGATACTTCTCAGAAGGAAGGATGGTCTTGGAAGGTTTGTCAATGGGCTGAACACAGGCGACCTTTTTAGTTTCTTGTTTACTCTTCTGGGTAGTATACAGAAATAGTCACTTCATCCCCATGAGATAAATACTCAGCCCCAGCCCCATTATTCCAACAGCCAGCTGTGTCTTTCCAAAACATTTTCCTTTTAGATTTTATAGTATTTGCCCAGTCATTGGATATCAGAGACTTCATATAAGGTTGCAGAAAGATTGCCTGTCTAGAGCTTCTTGACCACAATAAAATCAATGTTTAACCCAGTTCTCAAAAAGCTAAATGGACCATGAAAAGTGTTTAGACTTCACAATATAATACCTACTTATCAGGAGCGTTGAAAGACAAATGAATTTCTCTAATTTTCTATGAAATGCCTGGTGAGGTTTTGCCCTAGATTTTTGATAAAAATATCAAAAAGCATTGGTTCAAGCAGAAATGCTTGCAAGCAATCAGAAAAACTCACTTTCTGCATTAAACGGGTATATTTGCAGATAATTTTTTTTTTAAATTTCTAACTATTTTTCAAAAGTTAGTCTTATGTAAGATCAAACTTAACAAGATTTTGGATGTTTCATCCGAGAGAGTGGAAAGATTCCACACAGACTTCTCAGCATTTGTAGCTGTCTGGTTTTCACTTAACTGAAGTACTTAATTTTCTATATTCAAATGACACATTTTTGGAACCAGGAATCAAATACTTCCTGTTAAACTAGGACCCAAAGACTGTGTAACCCTCTGTAACATACCCACCTTCTGTAACAATATTCATGTCTGCAACACTTAATTAGAGACAAAAAGGGGGGTTGGGGTTTTTTTGTTAGGTTGGGGTTTTTTTTGGTTGGTTGTTTCTTTGGTTTTGGCTTTTTTTTTAAGCTTAATTTATGTGCTGAATGAATCTCAGAGGTACTTCTTAAAATCCAGTATTTCTCAGAGACAGCTGTGGTGGAATTCCTGAAGGTTCATTGCACATACGTTGTCTCAGATGAATAAAGAGAAAATGTGACATAAAAGTTGAATAGCAACAAAATTATATAGCTCATAACTTCAGAAAAATACCCTTAAGGAAGCAAGTGAAAGTTAAACTCTCTGTGAAAAATGTCAGCAGACTGTTGTTTCTCCTATCCGAGTAGAGGAACTGTTCTTTCTAGTGAGTGATGATGGTCAATGTCTAAAAGTTATGCTATATTGATCATGTTAAAACAAATGGACATGAAATGTAATGTAGAAACTCATTTATCTTTTTTCATCTGTTAACTTCTCCTTAGAAAATCATCTGGAGATTTATGGGTGAGAACAGATTAATCAATTCAGACCAAACAAATGGGTAATCATTTTCAGTGATAACGGAGTCAAAATCTACAGAAAGTTGTTGATGAATGTAGAATAACACAACTCTTGACAAGGATCTAGCTATGGAATTTATTTCCCCCAAAAATAAGATACACTCTAAAGAAAGAGGAGATAACTGCACGGAAAGCAGGAGGAGTCATTTAAAAAGGGTAATTGCTAGATTCTGAATAAAATAATTCATCATAGTAATTTTTTAAAAACTTGCTGATTCAGTCAAGGAAAAGCAGTCTCAGCAATTCTGAAAACTACAGAATCAGATCCAATACGCTCTGAAGCATAAATTGAAAAAACTGTAATGAAACACTCTCCATTCAACTTACATGAAAGGAAACACTATTCTTGCAATGGCTACTTTTGACAGACACCTCTTCCATTACTCTGCTTTGCTAAATATAAGATCCTAATTGCATTTATACAAATAACAGAAAAAAAAAAATTAAAAAAAATATTTTTGTAGGAGAGCATGTCTGTAACTCTGTTAAGTGCCCAGACGTGTTCTAAGCTGTTCCAAGTTGGAGACCAGGTCTCAACTCTTTCTGTTGAACCAAGAGATATTGGGGAAGGCAAAAGGAGGCAACAGCTAGGAGCAGGCATCTGCCTTCAGCACCCGCATCCTCTGTTCTCTTGCTCTGTTATTGGCCTGACATTTAAGGCACTCTTACAGCTGATGTGACTTTGAAATCTCTCAAGCAGAGAAGGTAACTCAGGTCTCTACTATGTTCAGTGACTTCTCTAACAAATGAGCTTTTGCAGACAAAAAGGCATTGCTTCATCTCCACATGCATTTTAAAGACTAAAGCCTTTTGCTGTCCACTCTGATTCTTATCAAAATAGGAAAAATAGAGCTTTAGATGCTTCCTCAAGGGATGAATATGAGCTGTGAGTCCTAAGCTGAAAGAGACACCTAGTAATATTATAAGAGGCTGAAGTCATAGCAAACTATAAGATCAAAGCCACAAATGTAGCCTCTTCTTTTCCTGTTAACTCAGATAGCCGCGTTATTTTGAACCTATTGTGGTTCAGTTTAGAAAATCCATAGAATCGCAGGATTGGGGGGGCAGGGAGCATTCCAGAAAATCTTAAGTGATGTAGTGTTAGACCAAAATATGAATCAAAAACCAAATACATATTAGTGAATCAGCCCAGACTCTTGAAGAGAAAACTGTAAAATACCTATTACTTTACAACAGAGAGGGTTAATATTAATTAATATAACAACAACAAAACCCACAACAGCTGGAGACAAAAGTTTCTGTAGATATACTATTGCAGGAACAATTTCCCAAGAATTCATTCTTTTCTCTTAGAGGCTGGAGAGACACTTCAAACCCATTTGGTATCAGGTTACCAAAATACGGACAAATTTGAGTATTCATTGATCTTTTTTTTTTCCTTGGTTTTCATCCATCTGGTTAGAACAATGGAAAATCAATCACACAAGTCTTTTGTGAAGAGCATTTGTGAAGAGGAAATAAGTACTAAAGCACCAAATTAAATGTCTTATTTCATTTCCTAATGAATTATTGAAGAGGAAATAAGCAGTAAAACACCTTTTATTTAATTAACTAATTTTTCATTTTTCAGTTTCATTTTTATACACTTGATCCAAATATTTCCTGACATCATACAAAGAAAATTGCAATTGCCTGTTAAAGCTTTTACAGAATCCCTACTGACAAACACCAAATAGCAGGTTTTATATTGCTAATAATACTAATGTGAGAGAAGAAAAACTCTTCATCTTTCATTCAAATTCTCTTAAAGTATCCTCTTGAGATACCTGCATCCATATTTTAAACGCCTTAGAACATAACTGTGAATATAAAACTCTTACTTTTGAATATCGCAAACCGGTCATGTGCTTTAGGATGAGCAGCTACTGAGCTAGAACTTACAACATCAACTAAGTTCATGGCAATGATGTGGCATCAGGACTCTGACAGAAATTCAGTTCTCTGTAATGAGAATCATAATAAGAAGAGCTTGGGAGTCACTTTTCTACACTGTATACACAATAAATGGTTTTCAAGTAAATCTGTAATTTTTTTTTTTAAATCCTAAACTAAGTTCTCTCATTGTCTTTATGGAAATATTTAAATGTAAATAAATTCTTTGTACTGTCTTGCTACACTTTGGTTTTCAGTCCTCTTGTTTAAAACTTGAAAGATGTTTCTTACTAATGCCTGTGAGGAGTTTATCTTTCATTAAAAGCATAGTTTTCCTATGTTGCATAGAACTCTATCAGATAATGTTAGTACTTCACTTAGTATACCATATCTAAAGCAAAGCCCTGTTTAATAGCAAGTGCATGTTATCTGATCTGTTAAACTATTCCTAGGTTTCATTTGAAAACACTTTTTTTTTCTTAAGGGAAAATACACTGAATTACTGAAAAAAATTTCAGAAAATAATTAGGTTTCTCCTCTTATTATCCTGAGGGGAAGCAAGCTTTAAATGGTAGTGTCTATTCACTTGAACAACAAAGATTTTTTCCTGACCTTTTGAATACCTGCAGTTTCAAAACTCTATTAAAATGCTAACAAATTCAAAACCTGGTTCTCTTTTACTTCAAAGTGCATTTCTTAACTACCGCTTTCTCCATATACTTAATAAGTGCTGGTCTCATTTCAAAATGTTTAATTTATTCTAGTACCTCTAGATAAATAGTAGAGCAAGAATATTTAAGTTTCACTGGTTTCAACACAATATTATACAGGGGAAAAATGAATAGAAACTGTAAACAATAGGATTCCACAAAACCACAATAAGATACTTGAAAAATAATGCTGGAAATACCAAATAGAGTTTAAAAATATACATTGAATTAAAATATTATTTTACTAAATTTCTATAATGTGATTCAGAATGAAAACAGAATTTAATAGTTTTTTTTGACTATTTGGACTGTTAGTATGTTTCATACCAGGGAGGTAATCAAGCATTGAGACAGTTCAAGATCAGGGCAATTCTGGAGAGATGGAAGAGACACCTATAAGCAACCAGCAAATTAAAAACTAAACATCAATCAATTAACAAATATCTAAGACCTCTGAGACATATAGGCAATTCCAAAGTTAGCTGAAAATGTCAGAGCTAACATTATGGATGCAGGTAACCAACTTCCATCTAAACACATTCTCATTACAGAAACCCTTCACTGAATTTCAATTTTGATCTCTAGTTTGACTACATAATAAATTCAATTTTAAAGTTTCTAACACAAGATAGAAAAAGAAACATTAAAGTCACATGACACAAAGTTCTCATTCATAAAATCTGTGTCTACTCACTCAAATTTGTTCAAATGACAGTGACCAACAAACTTAACTTGGACTTCAGAACCAGGTATCTTCTGTCTTTTGCAGCTAATACAAATCAAGCATAAAAACATAACAAGGGTCTGAACTCTAGGTAATTTGGTAAGGATACAGGTTTGTGTTCATGTCTGATCTGGATTAATTTTGTACAGTTGCAGAATTAAAGGTTAGAGGATGGTGTCCTCCATCTTTCTGATTACACCCGTATTTCATATTTGAAAATACTTTTGAGATCCCAAGAAAATCTGTGCCTAGTGTGTATCTCAGCTTCATCACAGAGCACAACTCAAGAGCTCACCAACTTCTGCTGTGTACCACGATTTCCAGGGAGAGAAACCTCTGAGGTGTGAGGCGGAAGACTTGGCACAACTCATCATAATCCCAACCTGAGTGTCAAAAGGCCAATGCCCCAGCATGTATTTGGCAATACTGATTCAAAACAGAAAACTCACTTAAAAGTGATAACATAAGGATATCTGAAGTAAAGATTGAGAACTGATCAGCTCCACCTATGACAATGAGATAGATATTAATATTGCGTGCAGATGTTATGAAAACTGTACATTTCTAAACAGAATATGGGAGAAATTTTGTTCTTCTGTCATGGACAATATTTGTCTTCACATTCTTTTAAATGTTTTGGATAAGACTAGTATATATACTCTCATCTTGTTACACACAGCTGCAATTTGCTTAGCAATCAAGTCATTTAATAATAAGCGTAACAATATGAAAAGTATCCAAGAGTTTGACAGGTTTAAACTCACAGACCAGAACAGTGTAAAATGTAAACAATTTAATATTCGAAACACTCATAAGTCTATGATGGTAACATTACTCAAGGAAACAGAATAAATAAGTCCTATTCAATAAAGAGGTATAAAATACATAAAGATTTCAGAGAGTGGACTATAATATCATCTAATTTGATCTTGTGTATATCACATTACCGAATTTAAGTAATTTGGTCCCATAATGAACCCAGTAACTTATGTCTGACAAAATTATATTTGCCAGGAAAGCATAGCATCTTACTTGGAAGGTATTAAAGATGCAGAAATCACACCTTCCATATTTAATTTATTTCAGTGCTTAATCATTGTTATAGAAATATTGTTCTATTTATAATTCAAATTCATTTACATTCAGCTTCTGTCTAGATGTTAGCTGTAGGATTATCCTCTCTTCACTAGAGTAACATATTATTTAGTAGCCGGTATTTATCTCTGTGAAGTTACTTATATCTGTACTTAGGTTAATTTTAATTGTTTTCTTTAACAACTTTACCAGATTAAGCTCTGATGAGAAGTTTATTTGCTTTCATTGATTCATTTTCTTGGGTGTCTTCTGTTTTATCAATATCCTTGTAAACACGTGCGCACCAGAACTAAATACAGTATTCCAATACCAGACTTGCAAATACAGTATACACTTACTCTCTCCTACTCATTACTCACTTCTTTATAAGTACACGTTAATCTTTCTTTTTTCCATGTTATTGTATCAATTTAGATCAGGAGTTAACCTTTGAAATGAATCTCCCATTTCTTCCCTATTTACTACACTTTGATTTGCATCATAGTGTGGTCATGGAGTGCATGACTGAGATTCCTTTTGGATGAAAGCAGAATGGAAGATGGAAGCATTTGGAAACAACTGCAAAGCAATTCTATGAGTGCACCTCATGGAATTCAGGCACAAATGGATACAGTCATCAAGACAAGCTTACAGCTAGTTTGAAGGAGGGGGAAAAAATAAAATAATTTTTAAAATATATATATGTATAGTGTGGATGTCAGATCCTCAGCATCAGCCATATCATTTTATAGACCCAGTTCTATTGGTCCACTCTCATTGCCATAAACAACGGTAAGTCTTGGGTCTTTCTCAGAGTTCTTATGGTTTAGTACATAATACCTCTCCCAACAGTATGAGCTATAGTCCTCCTTTCCAATGTCCAAATGCACTTAGGTAAAACACATTTTGTCTAAAATATCCTAAAGTAGCAAGTGATTCCAGCTTTTTGTGATGTGGTTTCCTGGTTCTTCAATACTTAAAAATAACTTAAAAAGAAAGGAACCAAGTACTTTTAGAGACTATAACCATTTAGAGCTTGTGTAAAAAATATTTCAGGAAGCATCCATATATTCTTTTCAGCTATTTGTGTTTGATGATTACTGACAGGAATAGGCCTTATTAAGAAACAATGGATAAGATAAAAAGCAGTGATCGGCCAGTTCAAGGAAGATGGACCATGACTAAGAATAGAATTCAAAAGGCAAAACTGTGATCTTTGAATGAACTATCAAGCTAACACTGCTGCAACGCAGTAGAGAAACAAAGCAATGAGGATGGGAAATTCAGTCACATTATTTAAACCAACAGAAGAAAAATAAAATTTTCATCAGACAGAGTTGTCATAGTGGATATCTAAAGAACAGTAATTAACAAGGATTAAACAGAGCAGGTCAGCCTTACTATAATTAAATTATTTGCTGTGACAGATTCACTGTTTGTAACATTAAAGATGTGATTGTAAAGAAACTAAATCCAGGATTGCTTGTTGAGCTTAACTCCAGGGCTGCTTACTGAGCTGTATAAAAGTATTTTTAATTGAAATTCAGATTGTCAAAAACATATTCAGATTTTTTTATCTACCTCTGTATACTCAACTAGTTTGACCTATAGCAATATTCTGGGATATTTGTGATGCTTGTTAGGTGTTTCTGCAATGTTTAACAGCTTTTGGTTACATAAGAGTTGACAATTATTATAGAAGCTAGGAATCATGCTGTGGTGTGGTTTTTTGGGTTTTGGAAAGAACATACTAGATAATCCCAGACTAAACATCTATGCAATGGTTATTTGCAGTTGCATGTTTGTATAATCTGCCTATTCCTATCTAGTCCTGTTTCCTTATATAATATCCATGGGATTCTGCCAAAGATCTATATGTGGAACTTCTGTGTCAGTTTTAGAGTCTATAAGAACATAATAATGACCAAAGTGGGTCACACGTATGCCCATTTTTCTTGCTATTCTTTAACCAAGAGTGGCCAACAATCCTTAAAGAAAAGCATAAAACCAAAGCAAATATATACAGTGTCCAAGATAACTTGTGAGCTTTGACACTGAAGTTCTGAGATTAGTTGGAGCATTATGGGAATACTGCCCCACTTTTTGATGGTTAAAATCCATCTTTCCCTTGCATAGTACCTAAAGGTTTGCTCCTCTTTATTCCTAGCAAAAGAAACAAGAGCAAGGAAAAAATATTACAAGACTTTCTAAATTGTTGTAAACATATATGACTTTTCTCTTCATTAATAATAAAATAAATATATAATTGAATATTAACAGACAGTCACCCCCATGATAGGATTTATCTTTTTCACCTGGAGTTGATCATAATTTGGTCATCCAAGACATTCATTTCGTGTTGTGAGGAGAGGAAAACTTGTTATTTTATTGTTTAAAAAAATATCTTTTGCAATTAGATGAGAGAAGAAGAATAGAATCTGTAACTACAAAATGTTCTGTTGTTTCACGACAAAATTCTGACAAGTCTTGGAAAAAAAATGAACAGCAACTGTCAAATTAGCTCGCTCCCCCTTCCTCTTCCTCTTCCTCTTCCCCTTCCCCTTCCCCTTCCTCTTCCCCTTCCCTTCCCTTTTGGTTTAATTGTTTGTTTTAAAATATTTTATACAGTTCTGTGAAGCATTTCTCACTGGTCACAATCCAATATAGTACATATCTCATGAACCTAGAGGGGGATCTCATACAGAAATTTGTATATTCCTATACTATTTAAGTATTCAATTCACAGCTGAAAATCAAATATAAATAAAAATCTGCCACATGTAAAATGTACAAAAGGTAAGTCGGGAACAACATGGTTAGACAGATTCGGTTCTCTCAAAAGAAGACAGAAAGCTACTTCATGCTGCTTCATGCAGCATTGTTTCTCTTCAGAAAGCATAAACAGGTATTTTCATTTCTTTAGCTATGTCACATCAATGTCTTTTCCTAGATCTTACTATTTTTCCTGTTTAGTCCAGACATCTCTTTCTGTAATACCAAGTACATATTCAATCTTTTTTTGATTGAATTTGATTTAAAATAAACCAGACCTGGTTTCTTTTAAACAGAAAAAAGCTTTGTTACTGTATCACTTCTTAAAGTACATTAAATTCCACTGCATCAGTAAATAGGTGTTTAAAATATTGACCAGAATTTCATGAAATTTTCAAGGCACCCATCGTTGTCACTCCTCTGACTGCACATAGTGCACTGTATAATAGACACACAGCAGGCTGCAAACATGCAGGTACGGAAGCAGCAATGTTTCTGGTTCTATCTACCCATTTACAGAACAAAATGAAAGCATTTTTTAAAGGTTTATTTTATTATGTATAATTGTCATAATCTCAGTATTTTCATTGTTACCTTTGCATCTGTAGTGAAAATGAGAGCAGACAAGGAAAAATGTTCCCTTTGTTTCCCTCTGAATTTCCTCTACATGAAAATATGCATAAAGAAGTGAAAATAGTCGGAGAGGAGAGGAGAGGAAGAGGAAGAGGAGAGGAAGAGGAAGAGGAAGAGGAAGAGGAAGAGGAAGAGGAAGAGGAAGAGGAAGAGGAAG